>OY856409.1:1357475914-1357883414 GCA_963693085.1 Alisma plantago-aquatica
GAAGGTTGGGAGAACAAGTTCTGAAACCTTGCGAAGGTCAGGTGACCACTGGTCGGTCTTGACGATGAACACCAGAGGGGTCAAAAATTGGTTTTATAGGATAGGATGACAGGGGCGATCATAGGGCAAACGAACAATGAGAGAAGATATATGAGGTCCCGTGTATGCTTACCGTGGTTGTGATTGGGCTGGGGTGACTGATGGTGTGAGGTATAGGCCATCGTCACCAGAGAGGGAGGAGGAGTAGGTCTGGATTCCTGAGGGTGTAGAGGGAGAACTGAGTGAGGAGGAGAGGCTCTTGAGGTCCGGTGATGCTCTCGGGTCATCTAAATAAGAAATAGAGGCACTGTTGTGTCCTTTGCAACTCGGAGAGGCGAGAGCATAAAAGCCCTAGATTGAGCGTTTCATCAATTGAGAGAGAAGGAAGATAAGTGATGGCTCGTTTGAATTGGGGAAGTCTTGCAAATTCAAAGTAGGAGAAATATTTGGAAACAATCAATCGATGGTTGAGTAGTCTATTGGGGAGTAACTACTGTGAGACGACTCCTGTTCGTGAGAAAAACAGAGGTAGATGACAATGTCTAAGCCGTTGGATCGAAAGTCAATTAAACGTGGACTGTCAGATCATGCACTAAGAAGGAAAATCAAATGAAGTAACACATGACATGAGGATTAATGTGAAACTATAGGTTAAATCCATTGCATTAATGACATTGCATTCAAACCATGGTCAAACTATATTCAAATGTTCTTTAATTGATTTGAGGGTCCAAACATGGGTCAAAAGAGTTCAAATTTTAACCATAGGTTAAATAGAGGGTCTAGATTATTCCTGTGAAGTTAGATTTCGTTTTTGGGCATATCTTGGTCCATAACTTCTATAGTGTCCATTAAAGGTAATATATTCTGAAAAGATCTTTTATTATTGAATTCATGAGTCATAAATCTGAGATTACTCATTAAATAGTCACATTGTCACCTTATTAATCTCTCTCTATGCTTTATGGCCATTTTGTAGGGGAGAGAAAATGAAAGGAATTAATATGAGTCAATAATTCATATTTGAAAATGAAATATGACTTTGGAAATTATCTTAAGTTTTCTCATCCTATATTGAATAAAGACAATCATTATAGACATTTTACTTTAAACCCCTCAATCATTATTGTTTAGGAAAAATGTCATATTAAGTTAAAATTAACTATGAAAATTGGGATGTGACAATTCTACCCAGCTTAAAACAAATTTTGTCCTCAAAATTTCCTAGGGTACTACCCAACTTAAGATTTTTGTTACTTCTTCATATAATTAAAACATTAATAAAATTTGCACGGAAAGTGAATTAATTTCATAAAAAGGTTCAAATGAACATAAGCTAAATATTACATCACTTTTAATATTCATTCTCTACTCCCATAGTAAAAATTCTAGCTTGTATTTTGGTAGGTGGATGGTGGTTCTTGTTCTAGTCCTGGTCCTTCTTTGTGAGCTTACGGCAGTTAGACTTGAGGTGTCCAGTTTCTCCACAATAGTAGCATGCACATGTACCATACCTGCATGGGCCTGAATGGTTCTTCTTGCATATCTGACATTGGGACTTCTCAACTTCTACTGTAGGTTCAGGTACCTTCCTCTTAGGGTTGTTGGGAGGCTGATATTGGTTGTTCTTTTGAGGAAATTCTTTCTTATAGGATCTTCCAAGGTGATCTTCAAGCTCTAGGGTTGCATCCAAGGTAGCCCAGAGGGTCCGGTGGCCTCTTCTTGACAAGGCAAAGTTCAAGTCAGGCTTGAGTCCCCAGATGATCTTCTTCATCCTATGACGTTCATCATAATCATACCCATACTTTTGGAGGACCCTGAACTTCATGGCGTATTGGGTAACAATCATGTCATCCACTTGAGCCAGGTTGGCAAACTCTAGTTCCTTCTTCTCAATCATAGCTTCATACACATAATGCTCCTGGAAGGCTTCAATGAATCCTTCCCATGTGAGTGGAGGTGCTTCAATTACACTTGAGTTGAGGTAGTTCTCCCACCATATGCGGGCTACCCCTTTAAGCATGTAGGTTAAAAAGAGAACCCTAGAGTGTTGAGGGAAATCCATGTCTCGGAATCAATGTTCCATGCCTCTAATCCAATCCTCAGCTTTAGTGACTATGTCAATCTCTCCTTCACCCAAGAAAGAGTCGGGCCTTATCTTTAGGAAATCCACTAGAATTAGCTCATGATGTCTAGGATGGTGTTGTCCTTGGGTTAAGACATTGGTGAGGGCTTGGACCAAATCTTATAGGGTTGGCTTATTGTTCCCTCTCAGTCCACTTTCCCCACTAGAAGAGCTAGCACCATCATCCTTACCCTTTCCCTTGTCTACTCTCATAGGAGCCATCTGAAAAAGGGTCACATAAACCTAGGGCTAGAACATATGAATCAAATCGTATCTTTGGTGGCCATCCATTTATTAGCTCTGATACCATTGATGTAACACCCCTCCTTATGATATTCAACATAACTCAGCGGAAGATTTCATCTTTTAGGGGGATGTCACATTGATGAAATCATAGAAACTAAAAACATAATTCACCATTGAGATTCATACATTTCTCTTTGAATAAGAAACTACAATAGAGTTCTATAACATGTCTAAACATAACTAAACATGAAAGTAAGCATGATTGGATTGCCTAGTATGGATGGCACCCCACCAGATAGCTCTTGAAGGTCTTCTAATCCTTGCTTACTCCTATTGAGTCCTTAGTTTCTCCAATTCATGGGGACATTGCATCCCCAGCCATGCGAAGGGGAAAACAACATACCAGTAACGATACTAGCACATTAAAACATAAGCAAAATAAAGTATATTTGACATGTAAGAAAAGTTGACATGAATTGACTATTAGAATTCTTGAATAGCATTCTTGGATATTAACATGAAGAATTGAATAGTAATTGTATGCATCCCTCTATAACGCCCCATTAGGAGCACATGATTTCTAGTAAAGCCCTTAATGACCCCTTGAGGTCCATGATTTGGGAGCATATAAAAACTAGTTCAATTTTGATTAACTTGATCATCAACATAACATTAACATTAACATAATCACGATTCTTGAACTTAACATGATGGGATTTCTCCCACTTAACATGATGTCATAGCATGATGGGATTGCTCCCTCTTGATCATTAACATGAATTTCATGAGTCCTTAATCATAACTTTAATCATAATGAACTTTTTAATCATAAGACATAACACATAGCAGTCATCAAGAATTAACATAAAGTGATCATGATTAAAACATTAAACTTGCAATGATAATGCCTACTTGTACTTAACATGCAATAAACCATAAATACTAGTTATCAGTAGCATGTCCCATTTACCTTGGAGAAATGAAGATCCTAAGATTGTCTTCCTGATCCTTGAATCAAATCTAGGTCAAATCTTCCTCTTGTCTTGATTAGACTCTAAGTACCTATTCATAATCATCATTAATCAATACATTGTATTGATCTTAGGTTTGTTTTGGGCTTGAGGGGTTGAGTGAATTAGGTTTAGTCTTACTGATCGTCATCACTAAAATAGATAAACATGGTTGACTAAGGTCGCATAAATCACATTGATACATAATTAGGGTTTCATGGGCAAGATAGGGTTTCCAATAAAACATCGAAATGGAAAGGAAAATGAGGACTTTAAAACAATAAAATCAAATTCCTCTAAAAAAACCTTTCTAACCACTATTTACTTGTATTTTTCTGAGCATCCTACGATTTACTATGAATATTTGAAAATAGACCAATGACAAAATAAGAAAAAGCCACGTATATATACACCCAAATCCAGTGGTCGGGTCTGAGTTGGACCAATAGGGGTCGGCCAAATAGCGAGAAGGCTCACCATTGAGGACCCGTGGTCAAAGAAGGAAGGGCAGACGAAAATCCTAAAATACCCTTGTATAATACATTAATCGATTAAGTATATGGGGGAAATTTAATATTTTCAACTTATTTATCAAACTTGCAAAAAAAAATGAAACGTGAACCGAAATACCATCACGTCCTTTGAAACATTAATTGAGCGATTGAAACCGGAGGGTTCCATGGTCATTCAAGGACCTAGATTGTCCCTCTTCGAGTCATGGCAGAGGGCAACAACCGATCCTTGATTCCTAGGATCTGGATCGCTAAGCAGTGCCCTTCAGGGAAAACCAAGAGCATCGCGACCATCCTCATTTCCACATGAACTCGACAAGCCTAAGCTTGAGTCTCGTAGTGTCCACGAGCTTCAGGAGTGCTCCGCCGTAGGGTGAGAATAGGGGAAAACTAGGAGGCATACACGACATCGAGGGAAGCCTGAGAGCACTAAAACGAGATGTAGAATAGGTAAAGAAGGTCGGGAGAACAAGTTATGAAACCTTACGAAGGTCAGGTGACCACTGGTCGGTCCTGGCGATGAACACCAGTGTGGTTAAAAACCGGGTCTATAGGATAGGATAGGATGACAGGGGCAATCATAGGGCAAACAAACAATGGGAGAAGATATATGAGGGCTCAAGTATGCTTACCGTGGTGGTGATTGGGTCAGGGTGACCGGTGTTGTGAGGTCCATGTCGTCATTTTCGGAGAGGGAGGAGGAGTAGGTCTGGGTTCCAGAGGGCGTCGGAGGGAGAATTGAGTGAGGAGGAGAGGCGCTTGAGGTCCGGTGATTCTCTCGGAACCTTTAAATAAGAAATATTGGCACTGATGTGTCCTCCGCAACTTAGAGAGGCGAGAGCAGAAAAGCCCTAGATTGGGCATTTCGTCAAATGGGAGAGATGAAAATCGAGTGATGGCTCATTTGAATCAGGGAAGTCTCACAAATTCAAAGTAGGAGAGATATTTGGAAACGATCAATCAATGATTGAGTAGTCTATTGGGGAGTAAACCGCTGTGAGACGACTCCTATTCGTGAGAAAAATGGAGGTACATGACAATGTCTAAGTCATTGGATCGAGAGTCAGTTAAACATGGACCGTAAGATCACATGCTAAGAAGGAAAATCAAATGAAGTAACACGTGACAGGCAGATTAATGCGAAACTATAGGTTAAATCCATTGCATTGATGAAATTGCATTCAAACCATGGTCAAACTATATTCAAAAGTTCTATAATTGATTTGATGGTCCAAACATGGGTCAAAAGAGTTCAAATTTTAACCATAGGCAAAATAGAGGATCTAGATTATTCCTGTGAAGTTATATTTCGTTTTTGGGCATATCTTGGTCCATAACTTCTATAGTGGTCATTAAAGGTAATATATTTTGAAAAGATCTTTTATTATTGAATTCATGAGTCATAAATATGAGATTACTCATTAAATAGTCACATTGTCACCTTATTAACTTCGCTCAATGCTTTATGGCCATTTTGTAGGGGAGAGAAAATGAAAGGAATTAATATGAGTTAATAATTCATATTTGAAAATGAAATATGACTTTGGCAATTATCTTAAATTTTCTCATCCTATTTTGTATAAAGACAATCATTATAGGCATTTTGCTTTAAACCCCTCAATCATTATTGTTTAGGAAAAACTTCATATTAAGTTGAAATTAACTATGAAAATTGGGATGTGACAATTCTACCCACCTAAAAACAAATTTCATCCTCAGAATTTCCTAGGGTACTACCCACCTTAGGATTTTTGTTACTTCTTCATTAATTAAAACATTAATAAAATTTGCAAGGAAAGTGAATTTATTTCATAAAAGGTTCAAATGAACATAAGCTAATTATTACATCACTCTTCATCTTCCTTCTCTACTCCCATAGTAAAAATTCTAGCTTGTCTTTTGGTAGGTGGATGGTGGTCCTTGTTCTGGTCCTGGCCCTTCTTTGTGAGCTTAGGGTAGTTTGACTTGAGGTGTCTAGTTTCTCCACAATAGCAGCATGCACCCATACCATACCTGGATGGGCCTGCATGGTTCTTCTTGCATGTCCGACATTGAGGCTTCTCAACTTCTACTGTAAGTCCATGTACCTTCCTCTTAGGGTTGTTGGGAGGCAGGTATTGGTTGTTCTTCTGAGGAACTTCTTTTTTATAGGATCTTCCAAGGTGATCTTCAAGCTCTACGGCTGCATCCAAGGCAACCTGGAGGGTCTTGTGGCCTCTTCCTAACAAGGCAAAGATCAGGTCGGGCTTGAGTCCCCGAATGAACTTCTTCATCCTACGACATTCATCATAATCATACCCATACTTTTGGAGGACCCTGAACTTCATGGCGTATTGGGTAACAGTCATGTCACCCACTTGAGCCAGGTTGGCAAACTCTAGCTCCTTCTTCTCAATCATAGCTTCGAACACATAATGCTCCTAGAAGGCTTTAACAAATCCTTCCCATGTGAGTGGAGGTGCTTTAGCTGCCCTTGAGTTGAGGTAGTTCTCCCACCATATGTGGGCCGCCCCTTTGAGCATGTGGGTTGCAAAGAGAACCCTAGAGTGTTGAGGGCAGTCCATGTCTCGGTAGCAATGTTCCATGCCTCTAATCCAATCCTCAGCTTTGGTGACTATGTCAATCTCTCCTTAACCTGAGAAAGAGTCAGGCCTTATCTTTAGTAAATTCACTAGAGTTAGCTCATGATGTCTAGGCTGGTGTTGTCCTTGGGTTAAGACATTGGTGAGGGCTTGGACCAAATCTTCTAGGGTTGGCTTATTATTCCCTCTCGGTCCACTTTCCCCACTAGAAGAGTTAGCACCGTCATCCTTACCCTTTCCCTTGTCTGCTTTCTTAGGGGCCATCTGAAAAAGGGTCATATAAACCTAGGGTTAGAACATATGAATCAAATTGTATCTTTTGTGGCCATCCATTTATTGGCTCTGATACGATTAATGTAATACCCCTCCTTATGATATTCAACATAACTCAGCAGAAGCTTTCATCTTTTAGGGGGATGTCACATTGATAAAATCATAGAAAATAAACACATAATTCACCATTGAGATTCATATATTTCTCTTTGAATAAGAAACAACAATAGTGTTCTATAACATGTCTAAACATTACTAAACATGAAAGTAAACATGATTGGATCACCTAGTATGGATGGCACCCCACCAGATAGATCTTGAAGGTCTTCTAATCCTTTCTTACTCCTCTTGAGTCCTTAGTTGCTCCAATTCTCAGGGACATAGCATCCCCAACCATGCGAAGGGGAAACAACATATCATAAACGGTACTGGCACATTATAACATAAGCAAAATAAAGTATATTTGACATGTAAGAGAAGTTGACATGAATGGACTATAAGCATTCATGAATAGCATTCATGGATATTAAAATGAAGAATTGAATATTAATTGTATGCATCCCTCTATAACGCCCCATTAGGAGCACATGATTGCTAGGAAAGCCCTTGATTGCTAGGAAAGCCATTAATTCTAGGAAAGCCCTTAGAGACCCCTTGAGGTCCATGATTTGGGAGCATATAAAAACTTGTTCAATTCTGATTAACTTGATCATTAACATAACATTAACATTAACATAATCATGATTCTTGAACTTAACATGATGGGATTTCTCCCTCTTAACATGATGTTTTAGCATGATGGGATTGCTCCCTCTTGATCATTAACATGAATTTTATGAGTCCTTAATCATGAATTTAATCATAATGAACTTTTTAATCATAAGACGTAACACATAGCAGTTATTAAGAATTAACATAAAGTGAGCATGATTAAAACATTAAACTTGCAATGATAATGCCTACTTGTACTTAACATGGAATAAACCATAAATACTAGTGCTCAGTAGCATGGCCTCTTAACCTTGGACCAATGAAGATCCTAAGATTGTCTTCCTGATCCTTGAATCAAATCTAGGTCAAATCTTCCTCTTATCTTGATTAGACTCTAAGTACCTATTCATAATCATCATTAATCAATACATTGTATTGATCTTAGGTTTATTTAGGGCTTGAGGGTTTGAGTGAATTAAGTTTAGGCTTACTGATCGTCATCACTAAAATAGAAAAACTTGGTTGACTAAGGTCGCATGAATTACATTGATACATAATTAGGGTTTCATGGGCCAAGATAGAGTTTCTAATAAAACATTAAAATGGAAAGGCAAATCATGACTTTGAAACAATAAAATTGAATTCCTCTCGAAAAACCCTGTCTAACGACTATTTACTTGTATTTTTATGAGCATCCTACAATTTACTATGAATATTTGAAAATAGACAAATCACAAAACAAAAAAAGCCACGTATATATATATATATATATATATATATATATATATATATATATATATATATATATATATATATATATATATATATATATATATATATATATATATATGGCTAAAAGAATTGTGTACCCGAGTACATGTAGCTTACATGTACCCATCTTCATTTATGTAGTTTGTAAGTTTCTACTGAACAAACCAGCCTTATGGATGTAAAGTATACCCCTTAGATAAGATGTTTAAAAAAAATCACAACATTCTGATATTCATTGATCATCTAACAAAAGAAAATGTATATTTTCTAATCAACGGTAAGTTGCAGAAATTGCAGAAACCATTGAATGATATATTGCTATATCTCATGATCTCTATGAGATATGGTTATGATTTTTTAAACACATCTAATCTATATAATTTGAATTCAATCCATATGGTTGGATTTTATCAACATACTCCGCACGTGCTATTTTAATGGTCGGTACACATAAGTTACATGTACCGGCCGGTACACACTTCCTAACCTCTCTCTCTCTCTCTCTCTCTCTCTCTATATATATATATATATATATATATATATATATATATATATATATATATATATATATATATATATATATATATATATACCCAAATCCAGTGATAGGGTCTGAGTTGGATCAATAGGGGTCGACCAAATAGCGAGAAGGCTCACCACTGAGGACCCACGGTCAAAGAAGGAAGGGCAAATGAAAATCCTGAAATACCCTCGTACAATAAATTAATCGATTAAGTATACGGGGGTGATTTAATCTTTTCAACTTATTTATCAAACTTGCAAAAAAATGAAACGGGAGCTGAAATACCATCGCTGCCCTTGAAACATTAATTGAGCGATTGAAACTGGAGGGTTCCATGGTCATTCAAGGACCTGGATTGTCCCTCTTCGAGTCATGGTGGAGTGCAACAACCAATCCTTGACTCTTGCGATCTGGATCGCAAAGCAGTGCCCTTTAGGGAAAACCAAGAGCATTACGACCATCCTCATTGTCACGCGAACTCGATAAGCCTAAACTTGAGTCTCGGTGTGGCTAGGAGCTTCAGGAATGCTCCTCCGTAGGGGGAGAATAGGGGAAAACTCAGAGGAATACATGGCATCGATGAAAGCCTGAGAGCGCTTAAACGAGATGCAAAATAGGTAAAGAAGGTCGGGAGAACAAGTTCTGAAACCTTGTGAAGGTCAGGTGACTACTGGTCGGTCCTGGCGATGAACACCAGTGGGGTCAAAAATTGGGTCTATAGGATAGGATGACAGGGGTGATCGCAGGGCAAACGGATAATGGGAGAAGATATATGAGGGCATGTGTATTCTTACCGTGGTGGTGATTGGGCTGGGGTGACCGGTGTTGTGAGGTCCAGGTTGTCGTCGTCTGAGAGGGAGGAGTAGGTCTGGGTCCCTGAGGGTGTCAGAGGGAGAATTGAGCGAGGAGGAGAGGTGCTTGAGGTCTGGTGATGCTCTCGGGTCCTTTAAATAAGAAATAGAGGCACTGATGTGTCCTCTGCAACTTGTAGAGGAGAGAGCAGAAAAGCCCTAGATTGGGTGTTTCGTCAATTGAGAGAGATGGAAAGCGAGTGATGGCTCATTTGAATCGGGAAAGTCTCACAAATTCAAAGTAGGAGAAATATTTGGAAACAATCAATCAATGGTTGAGTAGTCTATCAGGGAGTAAACCGCTGTGAGATGGCTCATGTTCGTGAGAAAAATGGAGGTAGATGATAATGTCTAAGTCATTGGATCGAGAGTCAGTTAAACATGGACCATCAGATCACATGCTAAGAAGGAAAATAAAATGAAGTAATGCGTGGCAGATGGATTAATGTAAAACTATAGGTGAAATCCATTACATTGATGAAATTTCATTCAAACCATGGTCAAACTATATTCAAATGTTCTTTAATTGATTTGAGGGTCCAAACATGGGTCAAAAGAGTTCAAATTTTAACAATAGGCAATATAGAGGGTCTAGATTATTCTTGTGAAGTTAGATTTTGTTTTTGGGCATATCTTGGTCCATAACTTCTATAGTGGCCATTAAAGGTAATATATTTTGAAAAGATCATTTATTATTGAATTCATGAGTCATAAATATGAGATTACTCATTAAATAGTCACATTGTCCCCTTACTAATCTCTCTCTATGCTTTATGGCCATTTTGTAGGGGAGAGAAAATTTAAGGAATTAATATGAGTTAATAATTCATAATTGAAAATGAAATATGACTTTGGCAATTATCTTAAGTTTTCTCATCCTATTTTGTATAAATACAATCATTATAGGAATTTTGCTTTAAACCCCTCAATTATTATTATTTAGGAAAAACTTCATATTAAGTTAAAATTAACTATGAAAATTGGGATGTGACAACCTTGGTGTTGTTCCCCTCCTCGTTCAGATTTGTCCTGACATCGTCTAGGAGACCATTTCTCTATCGAGCTGTGACCATCTTCTTCACCATGACCATGGAGAAATCTTCCCTCTCTCTTGTTCTTTTTGTTTCTATCACGAGGAGCGAATAGTCCATTTTACTAGGGTGCAGGGACTAGCCCCGCTACCCATGCTTACATGTCCATTTTATAACATTCCATGGCTTGTATATAACTTTCCATTTTGTTGTTAATCGTTTAATGCATGCTTTGTGGATTTATCACCTACCTTGCATGATCTATTATATTTGTTTGTTGTGAGAACTTTAATACTTAGGATTTGAATATCGATTAACATGGTTGGTGCCCGGATGAGAACTTTCGAAGGGATATCTCTGGAGTAGTAAGTGTGTGATCTATGGGTAATGAGATATCGAGCCTACAGAGATGCTTACGCAAACTCTATTTCTTAACGGATGCTTTGCTACTCCATTTGGATAGTTGTATCTTTCCTGGATGTGTTTTGGATGTATTCACATGTGTAGTGGTGGTGAAACCTGATTCCACCCAGTGATTCCCATCATTAGTCTAAACTTAGTTTTAATCCCACTCTTTTACTTTCCTTGCAATTAGTTTAACTAAATCCAAATCAACTCTTGTTCTAAATATTAGTCTTAATTGATCTAGATTCGACTAGCAATATTCTTAAAAACATTGTCCCTTATGATTTGATCCTTAACTATACTGCGATAAGACCCATCCGCTTGTGGGTGGTACTATTGCACATGGTTTTGGTAAAAACTTAGGGATTTCAACCCTAAGTGGATTTGTTAGTGTAGTAAAAGTCACGTTAGGTTGTTGGCTCCCTTGATTTCAAAGGAAAGTTGGGTATCCTTGTCCCAGAAAAGGAAGGTCAATTGTATGTATTATAATGGAAAATAAGTATACATAGGTTGCAAAATCCTAGGGCTTGACCTCTCTAGGTAGTGGACTAAATCTCTCCTAGTTTGGAGAGTAGAACCACTCCAAATAGCTTGTTCAAGTGTTTATTTCCATCTCTTTCATCCTTGCTATGCATGTTTAGATTGCCATCAAATTCATTATCTACAATTTTTCCTAGTTGAATTAACTTGAAGGTATAGTGAATTTTAGGCAAGTGTGTTTAGCTTTATCCATCCCCCTCTAGATCCCTTTGATCCATAATCACAACTCTAGAGATATGAATGTATTACCATACAAATACAACTACCAAAATTAGGGTGCAAGTAACCACCTTTGACCATACAAATCTCAAGTAACCAATTAGAGAATCACATGATCCAATTTTAAATAAAAGGTCATATCACGACCAAAACCTTGTAGGAACATCATAGTCACTTAAATTTTTGGATTCCTCTCCATTTGACAATAACACACCACCACACATAATGTCACCCTTAAATTCAAAACTATTAGGAAATTGCATCTAACAACAAGCATAAGCATAAAAAGATTATTTTTATGCATGGATGGACTACCTTGATATGATAGGTTTATTTGAAATAAAGATTTAGAAGCATAAAGGCTAGGACAAAAGACTTGAAATCATGCCATAACAACTCTCAAAATAGCAAAGGATACGATGTAGTCAAATTTCAATCACAAGGTACCAAACACCGTAAACATGACATTGTAAAGGATATAATCACATGTATTTTGCCTTTCAGCCCATGCATGTTTAAATAAGTACATGTTTAATATCTGGGTGTACTTTTAGAATATTAGAAGGAACGTGAAAATTCGAGTTTACAACTTGCTTGTTCAAACAGTTCACAAAAGATCATCTTTTGAGCGTGTGTGGTTGTAATATTAACACTATCAATGGATGTGACAAAGGATCAAGGAGAACAAGGGGGATGGGTATATATAGGTGGGGTGTGAGAGGGAAAGGACCAAACTATTCTTTAGCTATAGTCAACATAGTTTCCATTGGTAATCATTGATGGACCATTGTCGGTTAAGTAAATGATTTTATAAGTTGTTGACTTTAGTTTTTTGTTGATTCTCAGTCTTCAGTTCTCAATCCCTTGGTCATTTGTTTGATGGAGCCAAAACTATCATCAACCTCCAACACAACTGATGGCTCCTCATCGGTCTTCACACCTTGAGTTCTTATCAGTTGCCAGCCAATTGAGAAACTTGTCAGCTTTAGAGAATTTTGTGCCATCATTCCAATGCACTTAGGGGCAAGGAGTGGAGTGGGGTACATGAGAAGGGTATTTTACCTACCATTACCCCCATTAAACACTAAACAAGTCTTTTCCCTAAGTGCATAAAGATGAACACGCCTAATCAGTTAGATATCTTGCATAAGGATAGCTCAATGGAGGGGAAAAGGGAAAGAGGTAGAAATTAGTTAAGATTCCTCTATGGAATATAGGAATTTTCCAAACAAAAAGCCCAAAACTGCCCCTTTCTCTATGCCTTAGTTAATTCCATAGTTCAAAAATCTGTAGCAAGAGGTAACAAAGGAGAACAAGAAATAACATAGCAATAAGTAATGAAATAAGATTATAATGCATACATATTTCCCAGTAGGATATCATAGTTCCATACTTTTCCCACAAACAACTTACAAAAGGGACTTAGCTACTCATGATAAAGGAAATAACAAAAGAAGAAGGAGAAGTTACAAACTCCATGAACATTGGTGGAGAAGATCCAAACTTCACCTCTAGCATCTCTAAGCACAACCTGCTCCTCCAAGTTGATGGAATGGCATGAAAAGTGGAAGTGGAATGGTCAAAATCTTAGAAAACTAGGGTTTTGGGGTAGAAGATGGAAGAAAATGGAGTTAATGAGGAAGGTAGGAGTGGGTGGAAACTATGATGGTTGGAGCACAAACCTTTGACTCCCAATCGCCACTAGTGTATATATAGTGTCCAAGGGGATCTAGGGTTAAGTAGGGGTAAAGTGGTAGAAGTGGTGGTATGAAGAATAAAGGTTAGGTGGGTAGCACAAACATGGTGGTCACCACGACTGTGGTGGGTAGGTCTAATAATGACCATGGTGGTGAAGAGCAGTCGTGGTGAGAAGGAAAAATATCATTTTTTGGGGTGAAATGGAGTGAGGTAGAATGGCATGGGCACCACAGACATGGTGGCTTGAGGATAGCATGACTATGGTGAAGGTAGTAGGAGGTGTTGACCTAAGAGTTATACATTGTCCATATTTTGATAATGACATAACCATTCCTTTCATATGGATCTAATATGTCTACTTGAGATTGATTTCAGGCATTAGGTACATGAAAAGGATCAATTCAATCAAGCCCTACTTTAATCAATTTCAAGTCAAAAGCAATGCAAATGCAATTTTGTGGAAAACACCCTACAACCCTTAGGATGATTTTTGTAATCATTTATATTGATGCTATGACTTATAACTAAGATGACTAAAAATAAGGATCCCTTAATTCAAACATAAAATCACTCTAAATACATTTTCCAAGATACATCACAAAGTGTTTTATCGGTTGAGTTTCCCCTGTGACAAACTCGACCGAAACCCTTGATGCATTTTGAGAATGTCCAGGTTTGGTCGAGTTTTAATACACAGAACTCGACCGAAACCCTGCACTAGCAAAACTAAATTTAAACGATCAGTCGAGTTTCAACCAGTATGAACTCAACCAATGCTTCAAATTTGCTTTGTCATATAGTGCAATCAGTCGAGTTACCTTTATTAAAACTTGACCTAATGCACTTTATAGAAAGTGTAGAAAAAGTGATTCTAACAGTCAGAGTGTTGAAAAACTTGAAATTATATCCATTGCAACAGCCCAAACATCTAGAAAATGTTCCTTAGTGCTCCTAGCCTCTAGTGGACACCCCCAACTATAAATAGGACCTCTTAGAGTTCATTCTAGGGTTGCTCCTTCATGCTATTCAAGCTCCTAGCTATAATTGAGTGCATCCAGTCCACTTAAGCCCCCTTTATCTCTCTTGTTTGCAAATTAAAATGTCTATATGAGTGAGATAGGATATGTGTGAGAGAGATACTCCATTGTAGACTTGTAAAGCTCTCAAATATTCCATTTCCCCATCTCCTTTCTTCAAGATCAAGTGGGTGAAATCTTCTAAGTGAAGAAGAAGGTGCAAGGCTTCTCTAAGTGGAAGGAGAGGGTGCAAAAGCTTCTCCAAGGTGAAGGAGAAGGTCAAGGTTGAAGATTTGGGAGGTGCAAAAGACTCGGTGCAATAAGGGGATCTCCTTGGTGAAGGTGCCCAATTTCTTGCAAGACTGGGTAAGATCTTGTAGAGGTAGAAGAGTCTATCTCAAAGTATAGGTAAGTCCTTGGTTGGTTTATTATCTCCTTTTGTTCCTTAAAAAGGAGGGTGGGCATCCTTGTCCCAGGAAAAGGAAGTTCATCTTGTATGTCTTACAATGGAATATAAGTATACATGGGTTGCAAAATCCTAGAGCTTGACCTCTCTAGGTAGTGGACTGACTTTCTCCTGGTTTGGGGGATTGGAACCACTCTACATAGCTTGTTCTTGTATTTGTTCAATCTCTCTCATCCTTTTTATGTATGCTTTGTTGCACTACAAATTCAATATTTGCAAATCCCATATCTTATAGTGAATCGAAGGTCTAATAGATTTTGTGCAAGTGTTTTTAGCTCTATTCACCCCCTCTAGAGTTCTTTGATCCAACAAGTGGTATCAGAGGCATGGTCTTCTCTAAAAAAATTCCTACAAGATGAGAAGATGGGAGACAACCTACTTGGGTCTCTCAACTTGGAAGGTGGTTTCTCCATGAGACCCCCAATATTTGATGACAAAAACTTCCTCTATTGGAGGCGATGGCTGTAGTTCTACCTTCAAGGGATGAGATACGACATGTGGAAAGTCATCATCATTCCCTACAAGGAGACGGGGGGATATGTAGGTACTTGGGATGAAGCTACACTCAAGAAGGCACATATCAATCCAAAGGTTATAAGCATCATCTATGTTGCCCTCACTCCCTCCCGAGTTCAGCCGGATCTCCTCTAGGGAAACATCCCATGAGATATGGAACAAGTTGTGCATCACCTATGAAGGCACAAAGCAAGTCAAGGAGTCCAAGATATACATGCTCAAGGGTCTCCTTTAAAACTACAATATGGGAAAGAAGGACAAAGTGTATAATATGTACACAAGGCTCAACACCATCATCAACGGGCTTACTTCTTTGGGCCATGCCATGGATAGAGGGACCATCAACTCCAAGATTCTAAGGTCTCTCCCTAAGATATGGGAATACAAGGTGACCTCCAATGAAGAAGTTAGAAACCTTGGTAACATAGCCACTAAAGATTTCATTGGAAACCTTCAAGCTCATGAGCATAGACATGATAAGCAAGAAGAAGATGAAAAGTAAGAAGAGAAGGAATCAAATAAGATCAAAGACAATGCCTTCAAAGATCAATTTGAGGCAATGATTCTCCAAAAACAGCTTCCTTACTGGTCCTCTCCTCCCACCTCAAGTGAAGATGAAGCCCTTAGTGATGATGAAGCAAAATACTCCAAGGGAAAGCACTTGAAGGGAAACTCTTCCTCCTCTGCCACTCTAAGGTGTTATCAATGTGGACAAAAGGGACGCTACAAAATGAGTGCCCCAAGGCCAAGAAGTCCTACCACAAGAGCAAATCCAATAAAAGGGAGGACTAAAAA
The DNA here is from genome assembly GCA_963693085.1 of Alisma plantago-aquatica. Lineage (NCBI taxonomy): Eukaryota > Viridiplantae > Streptophyta > Magnoliopsida > Alismatales > Alismataceae > Alisma > Alisma plantago-aquatica. The sequence goes on from OY856409.1 coordinate 1,357,492,244, forward strand.
AAGGAAGGCAAGTACAAGAGGAAGATTAAGAAGGACTAGAAGAGAAAAGATGCAACCCATGCCGCATGGGAGGAGTCTTCTTCTAGTGATTCTAGCTCCAATGAGGGAGAATGCCACATTGCACTCATGGCCTCTACTAGTGAAGATATTTGTGAGGTAATCTTGCATGAGTTATCCAAAGAAACCCTCATTGAGATGCTTAATGCTTACCTCTCTTCTTATTCTGATTGTAAATCCAAGAAGAAGAGGTTAGGGAAGATCATAGATGATTTGTACACTAAGATTGAGTTTCATGAGGAAAATGAAAATGTTCATCTTCATAACATTGATTCTTTACATGGGCAATTTATTGATCTTGAGCTCCAATACAATGGAGTTGAAGTAGAGAATGGTGTCTATCTTAAGAGCATAACAAAACTCAAAGATGAAAACCAAAACATTCTCAATGAACTTGTCTTGATTAGAACTGGTAGTGATAAGCATGTTACTAAATGTAGTGATCTTAGACATGCTTGTGATGCTATTAAAGATGAAAATAGAATTTGTCTTGATGAACTTATCATGCTTAGAAATGAAAATTCTATATTTCTTACTCAAATTAATGATCTTTCTTCTAGATCTCTTTTTCCTAATAATGAGGTAGCTAGCATTACTCTTGAGAAAGATTCTTGTCATACTAAATCCCTCTGTTTAGAGGCCGACTTACTTCATGGACACTATGATCTTGCTAGTTTATCTTCTACTATCATTACTCTTAGTGATGATAATCACAACTTAGAGCTTCCTTCTATAAATTCCTTAAAGGGAAAAAGCCCCTCAATAAAGTTCTAGATCACTCTATCGAACAAGTTGGTACTACTGGTTTGGGATATGTAGGGGGAGATCCAAATAGCAAGAGAAAGGGAAAGGGTAAGAAAAAGAGCAAGGGACCTCCTATTTTCCATTAAGAGTCATCCATCTCTAAGAACCCTATGATTTGTGTGCATTGAAAGAGTGATGACCGTTACTCTACTTATTGTCCTTATAGAGAGAAGGGGACCAACCCAAAGATGAAATGGGACCCCAGCTAACATCGGATCCCAAGGTTTGAATTGGGCACTAATGTCTTCCTATCTTGTAGGTAAATCAAAATGGATTGTTGATAGTGGTTTCTCAAAGCATATGATAGATGAAATCAGTCACTTCAATCAATTCACAAAGAAGAAAGGAGGATCAATTCCATTTGGTGACAACAACAAAGGTAAAGTGATAGGTGAGGGTGATGTAGGTGATTCACTATGCATAAAGAATGTTCCTCTTGTGGATGGCATGCATCACAATTTATTAGTGTTATTCAATTCTGCGACAATGACTATCTTGTTCTTTTTACCTCACTAGAATGCTTTCTTCTATATTCCCGCTCCTATAATGTTATATATAAGGGAACTAGAAATGGTAATCTCTATGTTATTGTTCTTGACTCTATTAAGTCTATTGTTGGTAGATGTCTTATTGTCAATTCGAATGATATTTTCTTGTGGCATTGTAGGCTTGGTCATGTAAATACGCATCAATTGAGAATTTGAGAAAAAAGGAATTGGTTAAAGGATTTCCCAAATTGGATTTTGAAAAGGATGAGGAATGCCAACCCAGCACACAAGGAAATCTTACCAAATCCTCCTTCAAATCCAAAGGAGTCCTTACTAATAAGAGAGCTCTTGAACTTCATTACATTGATATTTTTGGACCAATGAGAACTCAATCTCTTTGTGGTAGCAAGTATTGCCTTGTGATTGTTGATGACTTTTCTCACTTTACTTAGACCTTCTTTCTTGTTTCAAAAAGTAATATTCTTGATGATTTATGGACCTTTTCTAAACAAGTTGAAAATGAAGCTTCTAGATGGATCGTCTCTATACTCTTGATGCTTTCTAGAATTTTTCTAAACAAGTTGAAAATGAAGATTCTAGATGGATCGTCTCTATCTACAGTGACCATGGGGGAAAAATGAAAATGACTTGTTTAAATGATTTTGTGAGGAATCTAGGTATGTACATAACTTTTCTTCACCTTGAACACCTCAACAAAATGGGGTTGTATACAGAAAGAATAGGTCACCACAAGAAATGGCTAGGACCATTCTTCTAGAGTATGACACTCCAAAGAAGTTTTGGGTAGAAGCTATTAGAACTTCATGTTTTGTGCAAAACTGGGTTTTCACTCATTCATCTTAAAAAAAAACTCCCTATGAGTTATAGTGTGGTAGAAATCCTTCCATTGATTACTTTCATGTTTTTGGTTGTCCTTGTTGTGTTTTAAACACCAAGGATTCCCTCAATAAGTTTGATGTGAAATCTTACAAGTCTTTCTTTCTTGGCTATATCACTACTAGCAAGGCATATACAATGTTTAGCATTGAATTGTCTAAATTTTAAGAATCCATCGATGTTAAATTAGTTGAAACTAACCCCTCTATTTTCAATAATATTATAAATGATGATGTTGTAGATGAGGTGATCCCTCACTTGAAAGAGCTCAACATTTTTGACAAAGGAAAAGAGGTGATAGTTGATGAAGAAGAGAAAGAAGAAGAAAAGAAGGATCCAATTCCCCACTTTGCAAAAAATCATCCTAAAGAGCTCATCATAGGTAATCCTTTTGAAAAGGTGAAGATGCGGGCTGCATACAACAAAGAACAATCCAACAATGCCTTCATCTCACAACTTGAGCTCAAGAATGTGCAAGAAGATCTTAAAGATTAGGAATGGATCCTAGCCATGCAAGAAGAGCTAGAAAAATTTGATCAGAACAAAGTGTGGACCTTAGTACCAAGACCAAATGATAGGAAGATCACTCTCACCAGGTGAGTTTCCCTCAACAAGCTAGATGAAAGCAGAAAAGTGGTAAGAAACAAAGCAAGGTTAGTTACTCACGGCTACAATCAATAGGAAGGTATTGATTTTGATGAAACATATGCTCCTATTTCTAGACTTGAATCTATTAGAACGTTACTTGTCTTTACTAGCTATAAGAATTTCTTTCTTTATGAAATGGATGTTAAACGTGTGTTTCTAAATGGTATAATAGAAGAGGAAGTATAAGTGGCCCAACCTCCTGATTTTAAACATGATAAATTGCCAAATCATGTTTATTTGTTGTGAAAAGCTCTCTATGAACTCAAACAAGCTTTATACAATTATTGAGGAGAAGGCAATACATATAAATTATTACCAATTCTTGAGTGTATCCAAACAACACTCTAGTTTCAACCCTATCCCATCAAGCATTCCTTATTTGATGGACTTATGAGCATGAGAGTGCATGTGATGATGAAAAGGATGGTGTTGTACATAGTAATGGGTTGAGACTCGAGGGAAGGTTATATGTAAGGGGTTCATTATCTTTCAAGGTATTAAACCAAGACTGAGATGGCCTACTTTGAGGTCTTACTCCATGACCCTAGTGGTCTAGTTTAGGTTCACAATCCATGACCATTAGGCTTGTCAAAGTAATATAGGGTTGTTCCATATTTAGGTCAGTGTCTAGGATCTGCGTGCATGGTAGGTGTATATAACAAGACCATTGTGCTATTGGACATGGTCTTTATTAGAAGGAGGATCTGTTGGAATGAAAGGAATTGGTTTGCGTGAATCATGATTTGAATGTTTATTTTTTTTTGATGTGTTAACTCTAAAATTGATGGATGAGTAGATATAAAACATTATAGTGAGCACATGCGTTGATATCATTATATGGATGTTGATTTGAAATTGAAGATTCATTGCAATTTCCAAGAATTGGGCTACCTATACATAGGGTCATGATAGCTAGGTTGGGAAGGTCAGTTTGTTCAATATTTAAAATATTTTGACATCCTTTCAATAGGTATCATGATTTATCACAATTTCGGATGTCATACTATTGTAGGGGTTTTGGGTGTGCTTTAATTTGACATCCTTTTAACAAGTACCAAGAGTCTTTTTAAAATTTATATGTGTGACAGGCTCTAATTATAATGACTATATCAGGAACAAAGTGGGGGTGGTGAGCATCGAGGTTAAGTTGTGTGAAGCTCATCTATGATGGTATGGGCATGTGCAGTGGCAAACTACAAATGCACCTAGTCAAAGCAAGGTTATTGAGTCAAGCACAATGAAAATAAGTAGAGATAGACCTAAATTAACTTGGAAAGAACTTATAAAATGATATTTTGAATCTTTACATCTTGACCAGAGTATGCCCCATAACAGAGCTAATTGGAAAAGAAGGATCCATGTAGCTGAAAACACCATGGTTGAGATTGAGGCTTAGATGATGATGATGATGATGATTATGATGATGATGATGATGGGATGAAATTATGAGAATGAATATAGGAAGTCTTTTGGCATAGATGATAATGAAGATTTTGAAAAAGTTCCAAAGTAGAGAGTGCTTGAGGATCACAACTCTTCTAGAGAAAAATAATCCACCAAAAGTATGGAAGTTAGAATATTAATGTGAGTTTAGGTCTAGGTTAAATTCAATGACCTAACAACATATCATAGGATCCAAGAAGATTGAGAGTTTGCTTGATCAGATTTTGGCAACCTAACGTCATGGCTAGGCCATGAGTGAACTTAGAGAGTTTAATGTGATTTCAACATCCTAGTGACATGGTGTATGCTATGATATTAGAACTCTGATTAGATATTAAAGTAGATTTTAATGTATGGAGATGATGTTCATCTTGATAAGAATGATTAGTAGAACATGATCATGTTAGAAAGCAAATAACATTGTATGCATTGTGAAAACATTTAAACAATCTTACATGTGTAAGCATGGAAGGTAAATCTCTGCCCCTTTATCCCAATACTTTTCATGTGATTTACTTCCTAAGTCATCCCATGAATTTGATGAGACCTACATCCTCATTCCAAGGTGACTTGTATAGGATGGGAGTGACTTTAACTTCTTTTTTGCATGATCACACTCATGTAAGGCAACCCGATTTCAACATATTTAGGTACCACTTGTGGAAAAGCTCATGACTAGGGCATCTACAATCAGTCAATAATGCTAGATAAGGGGTTTTGTCAAGGCATTTGGATGTCCATCATTATGCAACTTTAGTACCTTAGATAACACCCCCATGCCTCATATCAGTAACCAACATGATTGTCATCTATAGATGCATGGGTTTGAAGGAGTGTGAGTGAGTCTGTGTATGCTTTATGCTTTCAAGTACATTATCATGTCAAAAAAGTTAAAAATAATTAAACAGAGAGTGGTAAACTCCCAAAGAAACATACAATATGTATCCCTTCTTTCCCAAAACCAAACAATCATATATGCAAAAAATCAACAATCTTGCTAATGAAGGAAGACCTTTTATTTTGTTTTCTTTTATAAGAAAACTAAGAAACCAAAAAAACCAAAGTAAAACAAAATAAAAGGGAAATCCTAATGAAAAAGAAAACTTAAGAGCACTCAAAAACTACTTGAATTTTTAGAAATCCCCAGTGGAGTGACATGATTGTTTTACCAATCCAAAAAAACCTATGAAGAGATAATCTCATGCTATCTTTGTAAAAGAAGAAGAAAGTAATAAAATAATAAATCAGATTGCCACCTTCTTTTGAAAGGTAACAGTAGATGAGCATTTGAATAAGTGGGAAAATGCAGAAAAAATGGAAGATGACTCCATCCAAGGTTGGATAAGAGAGGAAAATTCGGCCATCAAGTTAGATATGTCAATTCTACTACAATTGAGAAAGGTTTTAGGTATCCCCATGTCATCCAATAATCACTATTGTGTGTATACTCATGTTCACATAAATATATTGACTGAATTTAGTATTTTGTGTCAAAAAGGAAAACATGTGATAAAAGGTGATTAAAAGTTTAGGTGTTCGTAGAACCTTGTTGACTGTGGAAAACTCAATCACCATTGCTAAGGACTCTAGTAGAATAAGGATCCAAATCTCCTTAGGATCTACCACGATAGATATCCATCCTAGGAAAAAGAAATAGGATGTGGTAGATAGAGAGGGTTGATGGAAAAAATGATAGATTACATAATATCTATGTGTGGATTATTAATACTCTAATTGTTATCAACTTACATGATATGATCAATATGCACTAGAGATATATTCAATCATGAAAAAGTAGCAACCTTAATAAATCAAATTATCATTATAGTTCTAAAGAAAGGATGGAAATGTAGTTGTGATAGGTATTATGACCAAAGATCATTTGACTAACTAGACATGCATATAAGTAAGGATCTAATTATTTAATGTAATATGTAGTCAATTTAGATCACAAATGATATTTAATTATATAATCATGAAAAGAGCTAGTAGAATAATTAAGATTAAGATAAAAGATGTCACTAGATAAACATGATAATACCTAGTTCAAAATTTAAGATCAAGATTTTTGCATAAATTATTCAGTTAAATCAACTAGCCAAGCATGAGATATGTTCATGTATAAACAAGTATTCATAGTACTAACATGAGAAATAATTTATCATGATCAAGTAGATATATGAACAACTAAATAAGTAATTTTTTTACTAAGAACAATTTGAAATGTCAAACATACAAGATATTGATCTAGATCTATAAACAAATGAGCAATAACTACATCTAGAATCCCAGTTTGCCACCTTTCAATTTCTACATATTCTTGGCATATCAAAATTGTTGGTCCAGATGAAAAATCTTGAAGGCAGGAACAAGGTAGGGGTACCTGAAAGAAAGTTAGTTCTACATATGGCTTTAGAAGAATTAGAAGGGGAGAGGATTAATATTGGATATGGGGGGGTACTTGCAGATGTTTATGTGGATCAGTGTGTTCAAAACCAAATAAAGAGATTTTTAGAGTAGGAAATACCTTTTTGATTTATTTGATAAATAAAATTAGAGTTTTATTTCAGGACCATTGTCACACCAATATCATACTTCTTAACCCAAGTGTATGGTCATCAAGTAAAAAAAATATTTTGAGTCATGAGTTGTCAAACCACATCAATTTGGGCCACTAGAAACTATTAACTAGAGAAAATCATATAGGGGAAGAAAAATGTTAGATTTGGGTTTAATTAATTAATAAATTGTACTGAAAAATAACAAATTTGTCTAAAAGTCAGGGCAAGAGATTTCTACAACATTGGTTTTGTTGTACCAGTGCACTACTTCAAATTCAATTGAATATGACCATATATTATTGTTTCTCACTTTGGTAGGCATTGCAGAACAGTGTTGTCATACTGGATGATAAGTTATTTCAAAGTGACAAATATTGCTTCTGTGGCATCCAAATATAATAAAATTGATTACGAAAATGGTCTACAACAATAAAAGCCTCACACATAAAGTTATTTTCATGATATCATGGATGCATATTCATAGAGGAAATTTGATAAAAGACATGTCTTTCTATTGTGAATATAGATAAAACTTTTAATATGGCATCTAATCATATTCTACACAATTAATCTTCCATCCATAAATTAAAAGCAACAATCATATATTAAACAAAAATTTATCCATCACAACATGTTCATGTTGATGTACTCTCGATTCCTAGAGAAAAGGATTTTGTTCCTAAGGAATGAAAATTTCCATGTATAATTACAAAATAAAATTAAAATCAATGGTGGAAATATTAAAAGAGAATAAAAGCCTAGTGTAGAACATGTGGTTGCCGGTCCTCAACATCTTCAGTTGACTTCCATCCATTGTATCAGCCTCAGTTGATATTGGGTTCTTGGGAACCTTTTCATCTATTCCCCTTGCTCTCTGACCATCCCAAAATGTGAATGATGAGATAGTAGTGCCTTCCACAATTTTAGGTCTTAACTGACTTATTTGTTAAAATTAGATTTGAGTCATAGGATGAAAACACTTGATTTGAGCCCATCTTCTACTTCTAGTTTCATGCATTGATGGGCCTAGATACTACATAGGCCATATATTGGTTGCATAATATGCCCAAGTAGATTATATCGACCATGAAAGTTTATATATTGACTTGGAGCATGATTTTTGTTGTAGAAAATATTTCTTGGTCAATGCCACCAGCTATGCATGTTGATGCATCGACATCAGCAATTTAAATGTAATTTCATGTTATGAAATGCATCCATCAATACTACACATAATGGTATAAACATATGGAAAATGATGAAGTTGAGAAAATTGAATTTTATACTGGAAAGTAATGAATTCAAATAATATACCACAATGAGAAATTTGTCAATGAATTTTCACTTAAAACATATACATAATATGTAGTATAAAATATGTGTTTCCCATAGATTGCATAATTATATGGATAGAGGCAATTGGTTGTACAAGATATACATCCACATGGGACTCCTAGAGGAAAACTACAATTTGTTGGGAGTGTCCTTGGGTAGAAGATCTCATTTTTTCTTTTTGATTTTTTTAACTTCCTTGACATTGATGAATTCATCTATATTATAATTTCATTTTTCATTCAAGATTATGTCTTAACATTTAAATAATTCTTATTAAAAAGAAAAATAAAGGTATGAGGTAAAAACTTGAAAGCTAAATCTTGTCTTTTTCCCTTTTCTAGACAATGAAGTCATAATGAATTCTGATTTCAATTAGTGTGTGTAATTGAATTGAATGGTCTTTTCCTTTCAAGATAATAGAAATGATATTGAAGGGGAGATTTATAGATATTTAATTTCTAACTAGGTTTGGAATTTATTATCTTATTCATCAAGAATCCAATTGGGAAATTCATTAGAAGGGATTACAAAAAGATTTCAAGTTCAAATTTCTATATACTTTTTATCCTCAAATCCTTGACTGGTGGAAAATTGATATATGGATGATTTAACTAGATTGGAAGATATGGAATAATACCAACTAAGTGAGATAAAATTCATAATTATGTAGACAAATGATCGATCTTGGTCATTGATTGAGTGAATAACTATGGAGTACCAATAACTATACTACATGCATTGCATAGCACATTTTCTTAGGATCAAACACTGATGTGATCATGAGTTACACATTTATTTGGTCAAACCTCATTTCTGCCTCAACCACATAGGGAAAATCGATGTACAAGGAGAAAAAAAACTATAGAGAGAAAGAAGGGATTTCCATCATATACATCATCCAGTGTGTAGTGAATGTGATCAAAACATCTTCCGACCCTAATCCCCGTAGGAGATATTTCAATGATATTGTAAATTTCTTTCTCACATGCCAGATTTTATGTATTCTAGAGGAAAAACATGATACTTATTCAATTTATACAAAGGCTACAAATAATGTATGTGATCAAACTCATTTTTATTAAACAAAAATATTTTTTTGTGTAGTACGAAGAGATACCAAAGATGATTAAACAAGTCCAAAGATCGTTGTGACCCAGTGTGTCATGTGCAAGTGTGTGAATGAATGCATGATCTCCATGCCTATCCCTAGTTCTTATAAACAAATATCCAATACCCTTCTCATATATAAAGATTGTCCCTAACATGGAAGTAGATAACATAGGATGAAAAGTCCCCTTCTCACACTACATACACTACATTATAAAAATACTTATTATACTTAAGAATAATGTAATATAGCATCATCCTTCAATGGTGGTTCTGCTCTTAGAAGGTATCACTTACAATTCCCTCTCCAATAATACCGTTTTTGTATGAAATTTCATCGATGAAAATTGCTATTGTTTCTCTCCAAGACTCTGACATACCTATTCCTTCAAGCATGTGTCTCTTCCACTTTATCCTCTTCTTTTGAGTAGCATGCCATCCTTTATAATTCTTTTATTTGGTATGATATACTAGTGTAATATGAGGTTTTTGCAGCTATTGAAAAAGATCATAAATGTCATCCACAAACTAAAGCCCAAGTTTGAGCCATAAGAAAGTAGATCTCCGGTACAACCTAAAGAATAGTCACACTATATTTTGTGGTGATAGTTCAAGTTTAAAAGATGACATGGTGTCTACCTTATCGGTAGTAGTTATTTACCCATAATAGGCACAATATGTGTAAATCTACCATCTTATTATTAACTGAAAAAACATGTTGTTTTTATAATGTAGGTTGCATAACTTTTAGAACTGTTCAAATCACATGCTACAACCTACATGCATTGAAAAAAGTTAAAAAAATCATATTGTGTTGAATACCATAAAGAGTGTCGTCATGTATCAAAATCACATTGCATTTAATGCTAAAAGTCAAGGAATCATTTATTTCATTTCAAAGAAAACGCAATCTATTTTTCATCTCATCCACATAAGATTTCACAGAACTAAAAACCATAAGTTCACAACAACATATTTAAGATAAAGTAGTTACATGCTTTGAGAAAGTTTTTATAGAAAAAATTTCATTGTATACAATGAAGTATATACAAACTAGTTCAACATATTTTTAGAATATAGTACCTTATTACAAAATGCTACACATTTTCATCTGTTACCAAGTTATACAAGTCTAACGATGAATTCAAAATGTGTTTCTCAAAGATCATGTAGTGCTTATTCGAGTATGGTTTATCATAAAAAAATTACAATATGCACATGTATTATTATATACTTTTAACACTGTTAAAAACATCTATACATCTTTCTTGATGCTATAAAAATGTTAAATACATATGTTAAGTCTAATAAACATATTTTGATAGATATAATTTTGGAACCCTTTGATATGAAATATGACAACCTAGGATCTAACATATTTGTAAAAATTTGTTGAGGACGAAACACTAACAACTATTAGTCTAGATAGGGTCTTTTGCAAATTATTATATTTACAATTGAAATTGATACAAGGAAAATTAAATTCTATTTTGTTTGTATAGAGTTTATACTTACACTAGAGTATAAGTAATATTTGGTTTATGCAAAAACATTATCACTCATGTCAGTGACAATCTTCATATCAACAACCATCAAAAGTTCATTATCTTTCAAGTCAACCTCCATCATTATGCTAAAATGAGAATCATGTAGGTGCAACTTCTACTTTGTAACCTACATCGATATTGATTGTAATTGGTTTTGAGGCTCTTCCTATATGCCATCCTAATGTGTTATCATAGTCTATGTGATCTTGTCTTTGTTGGAAGAGAGTCATTCCTATCAATGTTATTTTCTTCATCCTTGACTTCATCATTGGTGTAAACAATAATGAAGTACACTTTGCACCACCTAAATGATTAAGACACTTGAAATGAACAAAATAATGCAAAAAATTTAGGTGGGTTGATGGATTTTAGAAAAATCTTATTCTTAATATGAGAATTAAAAATAAGAATTGGAGTTTGAGAATCATTAGAAGGACCTATCTAAAAGACATCAAAAAGCCTTTTGAGGAGTAGGTGGTCCTCAATTGTCTAGAAGTTTCCATAGTCATCTGATCATTATCTTGGTGAACATGAGTAGGTCATCAACCCCTTCATCATGAGTACTCTCTTTTAGGGGACAAGAATGCCTTTAATTACTTGCCATCATGTTGGTTATTACAACTCAAAATGATTCATGTGATCATTTTCATAATGAATGTTACAGATTAAACATGCATGAGAAGTACTGGAATATATGTTTCAAGTAGATATACTAGTATTCCTTCTGCAAGTTTAATCAAGAACACTCATCATTAATGTGATTAGATGAACTATTTATGTTTCAAACACCGACACGACAAGTCCTTCAAGGCATTATTGCCACATAAAGAGAGTGTGGATGATGAATATGACTGATGACATGCTAGGTTACAACAGGAAAATGATAAAATGACTACAAGAGCTCCTACACAATAGAGGACCACCTACACCTCAAAGGCCTTTGCATAGCTTTTGAGGAGGACTTTTGATGATTCTAAAACTCTAGTCCTTATATGTAAATCCTACAGTAAACAAGAAGACTTTTTAAAAAACCATTAACCCCCCTAATTGTTTTTTATTATTTTGTCCATTCTACTACAAAGTGGAGAGATCAACATTAAGTATTGTTGATGCTAATGATGAGGCCAACCACAAAGAAGATAGAAACAACCCGAATGACTATCCTCTCAACGAACATGAGATGATCACATGGTTTGAGATAAAAGTCAAGGATGAGATACATGCTCCAAAATGAACTACATGTTGGGTTTTTAGGAAGGGGGAGCATCATAATAACAAAAGTTTCTTCCCTTTATAACCTAGTTGTTGGATCTATTGTAGCTATAAAATGTCAGTGAACAAAAGACATAAGAAGGAATAAATTTGATACCTTTGTGCACACTAGTTTTCCAACATATATATATGTCTTATGTCAGTAAATAACACAATCTTCTAAATCTAGATTCAGAACCATCACCAAGAAATCTAGATGGTTCAGAAAGAAGAAGACCCGGACTACACACCAAGCTGCAACATGATTGTTTTCCTATAGAATAGTTTCTCCAAGCCTCCATACATGTGCCTTAGACTCTACTTCCTCCATGTGGATGTGGAAGAATGTGTGCACCACCTTAGTCACCAAGTTTAAGAGGAACATGAGCTTTTAACGTGTTAGGTGTCCCATAGCTCCCTTTTGTCTCATATCTTAGGTAGTAATTTTAGGGTTTCTTTTTATCTCTCCAAGAAGATGTGATGACCAACTTGTCTCCCAAGTTGTGTCAAAAATATAATTCAAACGATATGGGATGTGCCCCTTTATATAGGAGAGTCATATGCTAGGAAAAATCTAATTCCATACCCTTCTCTAATTACAATCTTAAAAAACAATTAATGCTGAAAAACACAAACTAGACTGTGTCATCTGATCAGATTTCTTGATCGACCAATCAAAACCCTTGATTGCTCGATCATGTTAGCTGATCAACCGATCATAGAAGTTCATATCCATATCTCAAATTCTTTCTAATTTTAGACCTTCCTTGTAACATTGTGATAGCAATATCAGGTTAACTGATTGGCTAATCTCGTCAACATAGTGGAAAACTTAGTTGATCAATTGACAATCAACATGTTTATGATTTAGAACTATTATAATCATATATTTGACTATAAACTTCAATTCCTTTATGCATTCTTATGTGTGTGACCCAATATATTCCTAATTATGTTGGTAGTGAAGTTCAAAATAACATAAGAAAAAGTTAGTATGTAGTAATTTCCACCCAACTAATAGGAATGAGTTGGAGAACAACTGCAAACTGTAATAGTGATAAATGTTTCCATGATCATATAATTCCTATGTCACATCTATCTAGATTAAATCTAAGGCATGGAATGTCTTCCTCATAACATTCAATCTTGTTCCTTGAACTACAACAAACTTTTCAAGATAATGTGAAATCAATATCATATATTGACTTTCATAAGAATGGCCATGCATTTAATGGTCTTAGTTATCATGTGGTTGGGCATATCACTCCAAAGGAGGGACAAATTCCATCTATATAACTCACCATATGCCCCATATGTCACAATTTACCCAATCACCACCTTTTTGGCAATTTTTATTTCAAAGCACGTTAGGCTAGTGTCAAAGTATAAAGAACAATATGTAATATTATAAAGACTTTAGGTCTAAGGATCAGAGTCACCACTATCACGTTGAGATATGACTCTGAAATGTCATTACAACTCAATGTTTATATAGGAGAGTCATGGGCTTTGATAAACATAATTATAAACCATTTTCTAGTTGCAATTCCAAAAATAGTTTAATGTTGAAAAAATTAGACTGGACTCTAATCGCTTAATGACATTTCCTGATCATCCGATCACAACCACTGATCTCCCTTTCATGTTAGATGATTGGTAGATCACAAAATTTTAGATCCTAATCTGGAATGCTTTCAAATTTTACACTTTTCCTATAACATTGTGATTGCCCAATCAGGTTTCCAGGTCGGCCGATCAAATTATTATAGTGGAACACTTAGTCGATCAATTGACAATCAATTGATCTATTGACCCAATCATATGATCAGTCGATCAGACATTCTGATAGCCCAATGAGAGGGTTAATCGACATGAATATAATTCAAAACCATTCTAATTGGATGTTTGATTGCAAACTTTAATTTCCTTATGCATTCATATGTGTATGACCATGTATGTTCCTAATTACATTGGTAGTGATGTATAAAATAAAAAGTGCAAAAATGGGTGTCTAGCCATACATCATTACCACCCAAGTAATAGGAATGAGTTGGAGAAAAACTGCAACATGTTAAAGTGATCCATATAACCCCTTTGTCATAGTATCTAGATTACCGAGACATATAATTTCATCATCTTAATATTCTATCTTGTTCCTTGAACTAGAGAAAACTACTCCAATTAATGTGAGCTCAATATTATATATATTGACAAATATGAGCATGGCCATACAATACATAGTCTCACTTATCAAGTGGTTGGGTATATCACTTCAAAGGAAGGACAAATTCTATCTAGATCACTCACATTTTGCCTCATGTTCCATAGTGTACCCAATCACCACCTCTGAACCTTTGTGGAAACTCATGTTTCAGAGCGTCGAGCTAGTGTCAAAGTACACAGAACAACATGTGTTAATGTAATGAATTCAGATATAAGGATCATAGTTACCACACTATTACATTAATATCTGAATCTAACATGTCATTGTATGACTTCCATGTGTCAATATCAAGGTAGGTCTATCAAGTACAATTTGTTCTTTAACAAATACCCATGCCTTTAAGTTGATATCCAATATCATGACTAAAGAGGCATAGTAATCACTCACCATACATGCTAGTCTTGTGTATTATTGTTGTCCTATACTATACATAGGACATAACGAGAATGAGAACTCTTATTATACATATGATCTCATGTTCAGGTCCTCAACCCAAACCATATGTCATCAAGTGAAACATTCTTAGGACATTCTTAAGTTTATTTTTTATCACAATATTCAAACAAACATAATAAGTGGAATTTCCTTTAATTGATAATCAAATCAAGTAAAAATATGCCTAAAATAATCATCAAATGATGGCTTTGAGGACATATAACCAACACTATAGTTGGGACCACTCCAAGCTGCAAAGATGTAGTTGGACATAAGTGAATTGCATTATGAAACAATTAATGATCTAGATAGGTCGATATGAAAGAGAATAAAACTCTACTGGATGCATAAAATGTCCAAATGGTTTTCTAAAATTTGCCTCTCAACACGTAAATTATAAAATCTTGATCAAAGCTACACATAAATCATACAAGCCTTAATTAAGGTACACAAAAATCTGATAGTGAAAGTTACTAGACCAATTGTCAAAGGTACATGAAAATCAAAGGTCAATAGTATTAGAACTTCATGCAATCCCACATTCATTGGTGACAAATGCACAAGCACATAATCCATTTATCCTATGAATGATTAGTGCCTAACAGTTCATGTGAAAAGTAAGTGTGCACTACATTTTATCATATTAAGCCCATTTAGGTTATATTTTTGGAAAATTTATATCAAATTAACACAACATATTAGATCATGCTAGATCAAACTAGATATTTAGGTCAAACTAGTCTTTATATAAATAATTAACAAATAATAAAGGAAAAAGCAAAATATAAAAATACACTACTTTAAATGAATACAAGTCAATGGTGGAGCCAAAATGCAATGGTAATCCTTCAAGCTATTGACTTTTGAAAATAATGCATTGTATTCTATCTCATATGAGCATATCTAGTCCTGTGGTTCATCTCAGTAATGTCCTTTAGGTTCATTTCTAGGTCCACACTAGATTGTATTCCTTGTTCATTAGTTTTATCTTAGTAATATTGACTCCCGAGTAGGTGGTAGATCAAGTTCCCATAGAAAGAAGTGGTATCAATATTTCCCCCACAAATTTAATTGTTGTCATTTGTATCCTACAAATTCAGAACATACTAAACATCTACCTCTCTTGCTAAGAAAATATAATTCAACTCTCCTTTTCACTCACTCAAGTGACAAATTTGTACACACGTGCATCCTTTATGTTAACCTTAGTGCGATTAATTTTCACAGAATATCTATGTTCACGAGAAGCATCCATTGAGACTGGCTAAATCACATAACAATAATAGCATACTTAATATGTCAATTATCAACTAAATTATGTAGTGAATTGTCTTTGATCAAGGTACACAATTTTTCTCATCTAATAGTACACAAAGTAAAAACAAAACATTGGGCATTGTTCCATCTCCCCTTCTCTGTGGATGTATCAGTATTTGTTGGGAGGTAAAGTGATCCACATAGATAGTCACATCCTCTTTTAAGAGTATCAATTTCTAGTATCAGTACATATGTCTTGTTTCGTAGATGAGATGTAGCCATAGTAGGTTGACCATTCTTTCAGTTCTCTGTTTGAATAAATTGAGTGTGTTATCATTACAATCTTGATGGTCAAGTTATGATGTATCCAATACACTGGTACCATCACACGACATGTGTTTTGAACGAGACTGTGTCCACACATATAAAATGATTAGTGAGATTTTTTTGTCTATAAGCAGACCACAACTAGTATCAATGGCATCTATATACACTCTAATTGTACAACCAATACCATATTGGCATACATGCAGTCTGTTATCTGTTTCTTAGAAAGATATATTATTATTATTAAATTTTAAGTACTTGATTGCTAATTACAAAATGAAAGGTCATATATCTAAACAGTCATATAAATTCGTTCGTGGACTTTATCAACAATTTGTTAAACTTTAAAAAGTATGGTACAGTCAAGGAAATCTTAGAAATGTGACCCATAGACTTGTTAGATCGTCAATCAAAGTGTGTATCCTACATGTGCACCTAGTTGGGTTTGTTCTTAATCCTCATTGAGCTCAAACATTAACTCCATCAATGCACCCCCAAGAGAGCACATAATGCTTGATCGGTATTCGTACATAACCTGCGATAGTAGGGGTAAGCCAAAAACATAAGTTAAGGTATTAAATGTGGAAGGGGTAAGCCAAAAACATAAGTTAAGGTATTAAACGTGCACATAGTGACTGCATATATCGTGTGTGTGAACATTAATATATGGATATTTCCGATAAAGTTTCCACTTCAATATGACTATACAAAAAGAATATTCTATCAAGAATCGTCTTTTAAAATTTTGGTGGTCTAGGGATACTTTGTAAAATGACATATTAGTCATTATGAAGTCATAGTTCTATCATTCTTATAACTAATAGGTACACAACAATATGATAAAACAATACACATGCACAAATATAGTGATTGTTCTTTTGGACGCTTATAATGTAATCATCAATATGATTTTGACATAAGAAACACAATGCAACATCAGAAATAAAGTTATAATTAGAATCACACATCAATTGAATGAGTAACCCACCATAAAAAAAGAATTCTACTAATAAAGGGATACATATCAATATGTTATATTTCTATTTAGAAAGAAACCACAATGACTGAACCAACATCAAAGAACCGCAATTTAAAATAACAAACTCAAAACCTAATCAGGCCCATGAAAAAAAGTTATTACATCAAACACGAGTATATATGCTTATTTAAAAGTGATACCTATAGTGAGATAATGCAACCTTAGTCCATAAGCGAAGAGGAGCTTTGAGGAAACAAGGAAGTGATGCCAACAAAAATAATAGCAGAGGCAGAAGCGGAAGTAGTGATAGCAAGAACATAGGAGGAAACTACTATACAACGACAAAAGTAAAGTGGAAGCAGCAACAATTGTAGAGGCTGCAACAACATAATCCACAATAGTGACAACAAAAGTCGAGGCAGAAGTGAAGATGACAACCATAGTAGAGATGAAAGCGACGATAGTGAGAGAAGTGAAGGCACATGCGACAATGACAGAAACAACATTAGAGGTGACGACTTAGGGTTAGCTTGATTGAGTGTAATCAGATGTAGTTGTGTGAGTTCGCAATTTAAAAATATACATGAAACTCACACTTTGTCATCCCAGAAAACCCTACCAAACAGGCCCCTAGCTCAAAATCGAAGCCCCAACAACACAACCCCCTCCATCATATAATGAAATGAGATGAATTAGTCAAGTTCAATCTCACAGAATTATTAAAGTTCATAATGCATCGGTTGCTAATATAGAACCACCAACCAAGTGTCTGATTCACTTAGGGGGCATTTGTGTTTTGTAATTCACTGGGGGACTGTAGTTAGATATAATATATAAAGACATAGTTTGGATATTCAACGATGTAGTTGGCAATCACTGGTATTTTTGAACTAGTAGGGGCCGTTCGGCCGCCGTCTTTGCAAGTACTGGTATTCATATACATGAACGGGTCATCAATCTATAGCAGCTCAGCTTTCAGCACAGAAATCAATGCTCCCGCTGGAGCAGGGTGCATGAGAAATATTTGGCACCGTATGGAAAATGGGAGTCTTTAGTGATGCCTTGCATGGTGTGACTCAAAATACCTCTGTATTTAACGTAATAAATTTCAGATAAAATAGTTAAAGTATAATTAACCATTGACCCATGTTGCCATTTACATATAAATACCAGGATTCTTGACTACCCAGGCCAAATGACCCTTTAGTGTTCTCGCATGATTAAATGTTGTGTTCCGAATCATGCCAGGATCAGCGGAATTCAGATTGTCCATGAAAGACACGCTTCTCTGGACTCATCCCCATCCATCCTTCCTCTCTCCTCGGACGACATCCTCCTACCCCGCCATCTCTGTGTTGTGTCGCCTCCTATTCATCCTCCACCTTGGTCCCTCCCTCCTTTGTTCCTCCTCTACCCATCATATTCTCTCCGCCTACGGATCTATTGCCAGCAGCATAAGTCGATACTTCTCCCCTAGCACAGCCTATGGATCTCCAACATTGTTGAACTGTCACACCTTTCCTGACCTCCCCCATCCTCCTTGTAAACATGTTGATTCGACCGAGCTTCTTCATAGCCGACGAGGAGTCCCAGAGGAACGTCCACACAACTTGAAGAGCGAGGGTCCATGGTTTCCAGATTGGTTCGGCGTTGGAAGCAAGCAGACTCAGTCCAAATAAGAATTTCGGAACAGCAACATTCGTCAGTGTTGCACTTAGACATCTAAAACTTAGGAATATAAATGAACTCTTGAAAGTGTTATCATAAGGTCCCATTTGGCTAGCATCTTTTTTTATGTAAGGTAAATCTTGATTTGGCTGTCGTATATTAACTTATGTATTTGGTGTGGTATTCATTTTAACGTCATATATTAACTTATGTATTTGGTGTGGTATTCATCTTAACTAATTGGCAAGATTCAGAATAATTCCATGTTTAGCCGTCGAACTTATTATAGGACTAGTCCTATAATAACTTGGTAGGATCCAATAAAAATTTGTTATAGTATATAATATGCATTTTTATTTTTTTTATTTTTTAAGAAGTGAAATTTTGAAGAGGAGAAAGAAGGAGATGTTGCAATTTGAATGGTTGTCCTATAAAAAACTATAAGACTGGTGCTATAGTAAGTTTTTGATGTCTGGTTGGACTGAAAACTGCCACTTGGGGATCCCATGGTCAGCTTTTCCACGTACTGCAGCTTACCGCTTAGCTATTCTGGCAACACGATCTTACGGCTCACAACTGTGATGATCGTCAAATTGAAAGCCACAGACGTATGAATTATAAACTAAAATAGCACGATTTCATAAAAATATGTACTGAAATAGCACCATAGTCATCTTAATTCCCGAAATAGCCCACTTTCCAGAGAAAGCGCCAACATTTTTGGCGTTTTACTGTATCCGGGGCTGAAAGCGCAAAAAAAATGGCGTTTTCAGCTGAAAGCGCCAAAAAAATGGCGTTTTCAGCTGAAAGCGCCAAGTTTTTGGCATTTTTCATACAAAAGCGCCAAAAAATTGTTTTTTTTTTTAATTTTTTTTTAACGCTTTTACATTGAAAATGCCAAAAACTTGACGCTTTCAGCTGAAAACGCCATATTTTTGGCGCTTTCAGTTGAAAACGCCATTTTTTTGGCGCTTTTGGCCCCCGGATACAGTAAAACGCCAAAAGTGTTGGCGCTTTCACCCGAAAGTGGACTATTTCGGGAATTAAGATGGCTTTGATGCTATTTCAGTATATATTTTTATCAAATTGTGCTATTTTGGTTTATACTCCACGTATAAAAGTACCTATACTAATAAAGAAAGGAGTTGAACGACCCCTTTAAGTAGATCAAATGTCAAGATCAAGAGTGGGGAACGTTGAGCATAACCGTCAACGTAACACGTGCCCACGATTTTTAAGTGTGATCGACACCGTAAATATTGACCCTAGAAATATAGTTTGGTGTAGTGATATCTCATTATCTCCATCTTTTCAAATACCGTTCTTATTCTCTTCTTTGTATCTACCTACTATCTGCTCTTCTTTGATAACCATAGATGCACAAAGCTTTTATGTCTGCTTCCTTAGTTCTTCGTAGGCTCCGATTGGTTTGTTGTAACTGATCTGAAAAACTTATGAATTGGAGTTCTTAAAATAATTTTTCATGATTGATTTAAAGTAAGTTTTGGAAGTCGAGTTTCGTGACTTTCGGTGAGTTACATAGTTATATACAAAACAAAGTTCTTGAGTTTCCTCTTAAAAAGAGAGGAAAACGAGTTTGGGAACAGTTCACAACATTTCCTATATAATTATATTTTTCATTCTTCATAAATGACACATGTAAAATACCGTTCTTATTCTCTTCAAATTATAGTTTGGTATAGTGATATCTCATTATCCCCATCTTTTCAAATACCATTCTTATTCTCTTCTTTGTATCTACCTACTATCTCCTCTTCTTCCTGCATTTATTTGCATGGCTCTTCTCCAGACCTCCCTGCTTTACTCTCTTGCTTCTTGATAACCATAGATGCACAAAGCTTTTATGTCTGCTTCCTTAGTTCTTCGTAGTTTACATGTCTCTTCTACTCCCTTCATTTTCCTCTCAACATCAACTAGTGTTTCGACAATAACGAAGTTAGGAATTTTTCTCAACCGAGACACCATATAAAATATGTAGTCTAAATAAAAATTGTTCCTATGGTATGTAATATAAATTTTTCTAAAACACCATTCCGTTATAGATTAATGAGAAGTACCACTCGGTTTGAGACACCATTTTATATTTTATATGTGACAAAACACATTGATTTTAATATTAGTTCTTACGCAATATTAACTAGAAAAACAAATTATGGATTGGGTTTGAAATGTGCAATAATTCATAGTAGGACTGTGTACCAAATATTGCTTATACTTTGCCTACATGTGCATATACCAAAAAGTCACCTTGTTTTACATATATGATGTGTACCAAATATTGCATATTCTATGCCTAACCAAGCCCTAAACCAAAACTGCAAAGTGAAATTTATCATATCTAAATAGAAGAACTTATACATGTCCAAGAAAAAAACCTAAAATCTAACACGAGGTTGATGTTTTATTATTATTCCATTCCTCCTATTCGGAACGATACATATTTTGTTTCACTAATAATTGTGTATAGTATTAGTCACCAAATGTATGTTATTTATGTTATTGTTCCGGTCAGAAATATGCAATGACGATCTAGTGTTTATGATTAACCGTTACACATTCCTATGCATAAACATGCGTCATACTAGTGTGCAGTGGGCAGTAGGCTGCTTTAGAATAGTAACGGAGTTTGATTAAATCTAGTATACATGCGATTCTATGTTCAACAGGGAACCGTTAGCAACTGACCAACAAAGCCGCTTTCTTGAGAATGAAGGAGGGGCACTGGTCTATACTACTATAAATTCTATTTATTTATAAATCAGCCATTCAAATCTTCTTTGATCAATCAAAAGTCAACATTTTGAGTTAACATTCTCTCCTTCATTCAATCTTTGCTCACGTTTTTCTCACTTTTTTCCTATTTTAATTATTTGTAATTCACTCATCCTTAAAACTAAACAAAAAATGAATATTCCGTCCATAATGACTCGCATTCCATGTTCCTAACAACTCCTCAATTCACTCTCCCACTATTATTATCTCTCTTATGCCACTATGTTTGTAATCACTTCTACCCCCGCTTACGCACTCATTAACTCAATAGTAATCACTTCCTACTCTCACGACCCCCATCTCCCACAATAAACACCCCTTCCTATTCCATTCTCCAACAACTCCCAATATTCTCTCCCCACGGTTCCCAACTCCACGTTTTCCACTCCCTTATTTAGTTGCAAATTTAAATCAAAATATTATTTCATCAAAAACTACTTCCCATTCTCACCATGCTCATCTCCACAATATGCCCCTTGCTATCCCCTCTTGAACTACCCACAATACTCTCTCCCTCTCTCTACGACTCCATCTTATGTTTCTATCCTTACCCCAATCAATGATCTTCTCAATATCATTTTTTCCTTTAAAAATATTGCATGTTCAGGAATTAAATTTTCTAATAAAAATTAATAGTAATAATATATATTTATGAACAATGTTTGTTATTTTTTCACATTTTTTTCTATTTAATTTCATATTTTCTCTTATGTCTCTCACTCTCCACTCCACGTCCGTCCCTCTTCCCTATCTCTCTCCATTTTCTATCTCCCCTCTCCGTCCACTATTTGTGGATCTCAATAACCCCCCCTCTCCCATTATCTCCTATTAATTCTCATAAATTTTGTTCAAATGTAAAAAAAAATCATTCGTCTCCCTTGACCAAGATTTTTTGAAACAAATTCTCTCAACCCAAAAGACCCATGTTACTAGCCCCTCTCGCCCAACAAGACCATATTTTATCTTCTTTCAAATTTCTTTCCTCTCCGCCCACTATCTCTTAATGTCAATAACTCCTCTTTTTGTCATTATCTCATTTTAACTCTCATAATTATGCATTGTAAAAAAAAAAGTAAAATTTCATTCAAAGAAAATAAAAACCTTTCATCTCCCTTGACCACATTTTTTACGACAAACTTTCTTAACACAAAAAATTACGTTATTCACCCCTCTCTTCATGAAACCACATTTTATCTACTTTTAAATTTCTCTCTATGACTTTCTTTCCCTTTAAAGGAATTAGTTTTTCAAATAAAAATAAACGGTAATAATATATATTTATACACATGCTAGCTTCTTTCTATATTAATGTCACATTATTTAAAAAATATGATTGTCAGATATTATCAGTTCGTCAGTCACAACTGAATAGCTATAATATCTCCATAACAAAAAAACATAATTGTTACAACAAATCTCACATCCAATATCTATTAACTCTCTCCATTTAGTCTCAAAAGAAAAACCATTGGATAAATAACCTGTCTGTTACAACAAATCTCCCATCCATCTTTCACGACCCCCACAAATAATATTGCCCACTCATTCAATCCCTCATTCAACACACCACTTTCTTTTGAGAAAGCCGTCCACAAGAAAGTCGCACATGCTTCTTTCTATATTAATGTCACATTATTTAAAAGATATGATTATCAGATATTATCAGTTCGTCAGTCACAACTAAATAGAGATAATATCTCCATAACAAAAAAAACATAATTGTTACAACAAATCCCACGTCCAATATCTATTATCTCTCTCCATTTAGTCTCAAAAGAAAACCATCAGATATACTGTCAGTTACAACAAATCTCCCATCCATCGTTCACGATCCCCACGAATAATATTGCCCGCTCATTCAATCCTCCATTCAACGCACCACTTTTTTTTTTGAGAAAGTCGTCCACAAGAAAGTCGTCCACTTACCAAAGCCATCCGCAAAAAAGTCATCCACTTGTCAAAACAACCATATATGTGTACTCCGTTTCGTGGAGAAGACAACTCCGCAACATAGCATTGTGACGTTGTTCAGAGAACACAATTTTCATATTTCGAGACACTACTCAAGGTGAGTTAAAATTCTTTTGATGTGACAGATACATTCAAAGAAGTATAATCAAATATTACCTCCTTAAAACCACATGTAGCAGTCCATCCATGAAGCTTGTCCACCCATCCTATTTATCCATTAGGGAAGAATGTTCCTAGAGTTTTTCTTTGTTGTTGTGCACGACAGATCTCTACTCCTATCACTCTACTGACAACTTGCTGCTGCAACATTTTTCAAGCTCTACTAGACTCCAACAAGGCAAGTCCAGATACTCCTCCAACAACAAAAGCACAAGTCAAAATTTTGGAGAAGATATACAAATTAGATACAACTAATATCATTTTTGGAATTTTTATTGGTTCCTGGACAACAAGAACTCCAAGTATGATATTTGGTTATAAAGCCATATTTACGCATTTATAACACTACTATTTTCACGTCTTTAACGCCACACCCATCATCAACAAATGTTGTGTTTTTCATTCATTTAATCCCAATGTCACATGAGAGTCATTTCAGGATACATTTGAAAACATTGATAAATTAAGATACAACATGTATTCAATCTGGGTATCTATATAAATTACTTTAAGCAAGAATTTATGAGTCTTTTATTTGATATCGACAACAAAATTACTTTTTGATATTTTTAATATATGTCCTAAATTCTAAATTGCTGTTTTTGTTTTCCTTATAATTATATTCTTTGGTGTGTTTCATGATACCATCTTTTTATGATTGATATTTTTATATATTAAAACAAAAGTCATTCTAAAGCTTCGTGTGGCAACAAATACAAAATTATCAATGATTACTATGGAAACACATCATTTTGTCAAATTGGTCACTAGAACCGTAAGTAATTTGACTCCAACAATGATTATATTATTAAAAATTTTGAATATTCAGACTAATTATTTTTTTATATGTGAAAGGTTTAAAATCAAATTATAAAATATTTAAGATTAAACCACCAAAATGTGAGCTTATGCATTGATAAAAAGTGAGATATTATTGTATTTTACTTGTTCTTTATTTATTTCATAATTTTAGTAAATTATTTAATTGAAATTTTCTTCTTCAATCAGGTATCCACTCTACTTTGATACATCGTATGAGGATGAACTCATTAAACTTCAATACTGGATGGGAAAACAAACGTCTCGCGTCACCTACAAATTATTGTCAAATAATGAAATTTCAGTTACAAAATAAAAATATATTTTCATTATTTTCAAAACAAAATGTCTACACATAACATACATTTATAAATTTAATTTTCTTATTGAATAATATTAACATTATAGTAGTTTCCTATTATAATTTCAACAAATTTTATATGACACGTGTATGTGTAAGTGTGCATTCACTAGTTGTAGAAAAAGACAAGCTTTGACATGCCACCGGTAATAAGTGGCACGTTTCGGAATTTCTCTCAACTAAACCCGTCAAACAGGGAGAGCACAAGCCCTGATGTCACGCACATCATCTAGAAAAATCTACTATAATTAAATAATTTAATAAACTTTCCTCGGCGTTGGGTAGGGCACGTGCCCTCCCATGCCCATATGTGGGCGCTGTGTTTCCCTTGTCCTCATCTCCTCCTTTGTTCGTCTACTTCTTAGTAAAAATAAGATTTATCACTGGATTGAATTCTAATTGCGTCCATTATGCTTGTATCAGTTGAATCAATACTTAGCTCAAAAAACAATTGATAACTAATCCCACTACTTTTGTTGTTTGACTGGCATTAACCTGAAGAGATGGACTGGTTCAACCAAAATGTGCCTGTCAGCCTGAGTGTGGGCGTTGAAACGTCGCCGTCAAAGTACTAGTTGCTACTCCATCTACTCTACTTGAAAATGGATCTCTCATATCCACATGCAACGTCCAGATTTGACCCAATGTAGATTGGCGACGCGCAATAAAATTGGCCTCAGACTCTGCTATTCATCCCACACACATCCAGCAATCTCAGATACCAGACGAGGCCGAGAGCCGAGCAGGAGCAGTGAGGCCACAGTCCAACCACAACACCAGCGCAACCACAACAGATTTCAGTTCATTCGGAAATTGGGATTAGCCATGTTTCTGGAGCCGCAGAGTGCAGCAGCCTTGGGCGACTCATTCCTGTTCGTCGCGATCATGGCGTTGCTCTCTGTTATATCGGTCATCATACTCGCGCCGGACGACAACGAAGGGGAGGCGAGGCTGGAGCACGCACCTGGGAAGAGGAACCATGGGCTTGGCTTCTTCGGCGACAAAGGCTGCGATTTCGCTTCCTGCAGTTGCCCAAGATGCCTCTGCGGCACTTACCTCTCTTCTTGAGCTGCCTTGATGAAGCGGAGGTCGGCCGGCGCTGCCTTGATGAAGCGGAGGTCGGCCGGCGCGCGAATGGCATGTAAATAAAGCCTCATGTGATTCGTAATGAGATTGGCTTGTTTAAAACATAGCAAGGATGGTTGTAAATCACAGATCTGTGTTAGTCGTCCACCCTTATGAAGTGTTTCTTTGTTTGTTCCAAGAGTCCTGCGCTATTTATGCAGATTTACTTTGATTTTTTTATGGCCATTCAAATAATATAACCCATACTATTTATGTTATGTACGGCAAAATAATTAGATAACGACACACAATCCCGAACAATTAATAGGCAGCAACGAACGGCGTACCTACCGCCGTAACGAAACTCATGAATAACCATGTGCCAAGTTATATTTATTCTGCCTTTTTGAACGATTTATAGTATTCAATAAAAATGACATTTTTCTACAGCGGGTGTACTCAAGAATTGATGCATTTGTGGTTGGTTCAATTGATGAGTTTAGTGGTTCGCTAGTTGCAGGTTGTGAATTCGATATTATATACTTAAAAAAAAACGATAATGATATGCATTTGTCCTTAATTCCTTTGCTATAACTTGCTACTAAAAAATAAAAGTGAGGTAGATAGGTGAGCATTCGGTTAATTTGGTCGGTTATAGTTAATTCGGTCCGGTCAAATAGTTAATTTGTGATTCAAGATTTTAATCATTAACTTAATTGAATTAGAGTCGGTTAAGTTGTTCAGTTAATGATTAAATCAGTTGGTTAATTTGATTACTCAAATAAGAGTCTTATAATAATATTGTTTGAAAATATTCATACAATTTTGAATAATTGTTATATTATAATAGTATAGTATATAAATATAACATTATATAGTTCATAAATTTTGATTAGAGAATAAATGTGAATGTTGTTTATATTGAAATTAAAATGTGAGCAATATACATCAAAGTAGAAGACAAGAGGGCAACAAGCAACACCGGTAGCCCTTTTTGGATCACAAAAAATCTTTTGAAACATTATGTTCATACACGTGGGAGTGATAACATGACTATTCATCACTTTTTGGACTCACTTCAGAAGTTCGACAATCTCTGGTTCTAAAAATCCAAAAGTATCAAATCGGTGTTGATTGTCAATATATGTTTTCTCATGCTTGACCACTTTGACTGAGTCAGCTTTAAGGACAGTCTGTCCAGCTGTAAAAGCACCACTTCTCAATCCCACCTGCCGAGAAACTCGTGTCAAATCTAGACATACATATTTCCCTCCGACCCATCTAAAAATCAAAACATCGACAGGTCTAAGTGTCAATATCCCCTCTTGTGGATCAGTCAAAAAGTTTATAAATTTAACTTCCATTTCCACAATTATTTTGCTAAAGAGGGCACTCACCAAGACATTTTGGGCCTTTAAGGGGACGGTGTCTTAAAAAACAACTAAGATTGAAAGTAAGAATCGTGACACAAAGACTATCTAGGGCATAATCAAAGTCAGAGTCGATATCATGAATCCCGCTACATCACAAAATAGGGTCCTGAAGCGACCAATATTGGACTCTAGGTGCCAGAAAAGTGTATGATGAAGCCTTAACCACTGAATATAGTCCCAAGCCACCAAGTTGAATGGGAAATGAAGTCACCCTCCATTAGAGGTTCCTAAAGAAAGGACCTTCACAAACTACAATGTCTTCAATAGATACTCATAAACATCTACCAAACCATGTTGTTGCATCCTCCATGTGCATCGTTTGGAAAGTCCTCAAGTCAAACAAAAGTTTGGAAATACTCATACAAGATCGGAGCAAAATGGGCTCACTTTGGGGATTACCCAACCAAGGAAGAAGATGCATCATGTCAATAGCTTTGGAAGCCCTTTCCATAGTCAATCCCTTAATAGAACTTTTATCTCTACTAACAACTCCTCCAAGAAACTTCACTCATAGCAAAGGTGTTACACCCACATCCCACGATTTACCACTAATCACGAGATTAGGGCATAAGTTTGAGGATTATACTTAATACAAAGTTCACTCCCAATTTTTTTTCTTCTTTTTCTTTTATCTCAAACTCTTTTTTTTTTCTCTTTTCGCATTCAACCATATAAACAAACTTTATAAGGGAATTAAACCTTGATTACTCAAATATGATCTCAACATTAATGATACACATCCAGACATTCATTTTGTTCCTCACACTTCCATGTACATCCAACATGATAACTATATATATACTCTATCATTAAGAAAACAAAGATACAAATCATCATTTAGAATTCTCTCTCAACTCTATACAAGGACCTAGAGTGATAGGGACCGAGTGAACTTAACTACTCTCATACTTCACTCCTGTGGAAGATTTATGCTGATGCAATGACATCTTCAGTCCACAAGGTATCCCTAAAAATTGTGAGTAGAGGGATGAGCCTACTCACTCAGTGAATGAGTACTTCAAAGAAACAATCTAAAGCACTTATATAATTACAGATTATAACAGTAGTAAGCTTTAAAGAGACTAATCATTCACAAACATAAATATGGCAGAATACTCTAGACATCACAAGAGTGAATCAATATATAATCATTCTTTATCGATCATAAAGAAAACTAATAATCCAGAAACATACAAAGAATAATTGAATAACTTCACACACTTGGTTAACCTCTCGTTCATCTTATTATGCATCAATAGTAATATACAAATATTTAAACATTTTTCTCATTATTCTCTTTGTAACCTTTCATTAACTTTGACTTGACCTGACTACTGAACTGGCTACTATTATTTTGACCAACTAAACATAACTGACTTATCTAACTACTGAACATATATCTGAATTCAATTGAATTCAATTAACTTTTCTTTTTACTTTGCCCCTAAACTCACTTGCATTGTACCATCCAAGCAAAAGCCACTACTGCGTGACTTACCGTACAAGTTTTAAGGTAAACTCGGGACCTTAAGACTACTACTAACTACCTCAGTCTGTGGTGAGGTTGCCACGTATGGCCTAACAACTACTAAACATCGTTCGTAAACCGTGGCCCCTTGTCCTAGGTACTCAGGAGGAGTGCATCTAGGCTAAAAAGCCTCAACTCTATGTAATGCGGTTCCACTAGGGCTGACACACAAAATGGAGTAGCTGCCAGAAGAAGTAGGTCCACAAGGGTTGTATACTTCAACTGGCAGGTACCACTGGATCTCCAGTTATTATTGGATACCCCTACTACTGAAATAGTACCACCAGGATCTCTGGTTATTGTTGGGTACTATGCTACTCAACCGAAGTACCACCAATATCCAATCGATTGATGTTAGATACTCAGTTCTGGGCTACTTCTTCCTATATTTGATACTCCATAGCCAGTTTCACCCATCCCGGTACAGACCTCCAAGGAGGGTTTTACGGTGTTCAAGGCATCTACTATTACTATTGTAGTTTTACTGACTACTTGAGCTATTTGACTGAATTCACTAATAATACTTAGTTGAATGCATAACATATTGGTTACCCTTATCTTAGGGTTTCTAATTTCTTAGATGCTTAACATACTAATTACCCTTCTCTCTGGGTTTCTCATTTCTCATTCACATAGAAGAATTCTCATATGTTCAAACATATATATATCATGTCTAATGATATAAATATTTACATTCAACATTTCTCGTATTCATGCATGACATCAATGACATCCCTATCCAGGGAAATGCCTTTTCTATTTTCTTAAATTACCATAACAACTTATTCTTTTCATGTTA
Organism: Alisma plantago-aquatica; assembly: GCA_963693085.1. Classification (NCBI taxonomy): domain Eukaryota; kingdom Viridiplantae; phylum Streptophyta; class Magnoliopsida; order Alismatales; family Alismataceae; genus Alisma; species Alisma plantago-aquatica. The sequence continues at coordinate 1,357,522,200 of OY856409.1, forward strand.
ATTAACTCTGCTAGAGATTTTTGCATTACAAATCAAAATGGGTATGCATATAAAATGATATTTTAGCTAGAAACTCGAATTATCACATAAATCATTTCAATTAGTCATGCATATGAAACCCTGGTATGAATTTAACTAGGGTTTCCAAGATATTCATTAAAATATCATGCATCAAGAATAACCTTAAATAAATGAAATTATAACAATAAAAAAATTGCATCAATTGAATTCATGAATCTATTCACAAACTTCTAACTTTTCATTCATTTAGGGTTTCACCCTCTTTACTGATATATCAAGCAAACATTGATATCATCAAATGAAATACAAGATCTTATCTGACATATATGTACTACTGATTCGGATAAAACAATCACTTGTAACTAAGGAGATTCAACTAGACAAACCTCTTTATTCAATTATACAACAATTTTAGTCATAGCTGAAAACCCTAGATTTTGCTATTTTCATATAAACTCTGCAATTACTTTAGGAATTCTCATTTAGATAATTTGTATGCATTTCTAGTATTTTTTATCAATTGTAATCCATCACAATAGAGAAATAATCTTATTTCATGTCATCTTGCAAAAGCTAGGTCAAAAGGGCAGTTTAGGGTTTGTAGTCGCATACAAAACAAGTAAAGATTATTGATCATTTAACTCATTTTTGTGCAATCTACTATTTAAAGGAAGTACCCACTCACCCTAAGGTGTGAAAACACCTTAAAAACACAACTCATCTCTAAAAATCTTGAATCCATATCAATACCCTAGCAAATCACCAGATTCTTCTTCCTTTCAACCCGAAAACCCTAGAAATGGGGGATTATGAAGAAAGAGTGAGAAAAGGGGAATATTTGATACCATTTCAAATAAAAATAAAGGAGGGATGGAATCTTGACATGTTAGAGAAGATTCACCATGAAAGTCTATGCAAATAATCTAAACTTACTTGATTTCATCATATCTCAGATAGAGAAACCCTAGATCAACAATTCTACCACTTTCTTCTCTTAAACCCTAACTCTTCCTCTTTCTCTAGGATTTCGTTTCTATGGAATGGATCATGAAATATGAGAGCTAATTGGGTTCTAGATTGCTCATATAGAGAAATTTAGGTGCTTGGGTAATTTACACATTAACCCCTCACTATACTTTTTCTTATTTCAGCAGATTTTTCTATTATAAAAAAGTTACTGTAATTCATTTATTTCAGATGTCAAACATACTCCAAAAATTATAAAAATTTATCATGATGTATGAAATGTAATTTTATAGCTACAACATAAATTTCAAATTATTCATAGTTACCAATAAATAATTAAAAATCAAACACTACACTACTAAACAACACTGTGTTAGCATTTCAGTTGAAGTATAGTTCGACTGAGAACCACATTCAAATAACACACAAATATTATCAAAAATTTTCTACAATATGTATAATTGAGTTATCCATAACATATCCAAATTCAATTAAATACAAATTCATAGAAAATATGAAAAATCATTCACCACACTGCTATTCTGATCAAATTCCATATTCATGTACTATCAAAACCCTAATTTTTGTCGATTAGGGTTTACATTTCACAAATCCTAATTCTTCAAACTAAAATAATAATTATAGTTTCTTCTGAGGTTTGAAACATCACAATTGAGATACTATCATTAATCAAGTCTAAACTCTATTCAATCTAATCAAGCATGTAATCATTCAGGTAAACCCTAGTTTACCAATTATGCACAAATGTGGTCATTACAAAAGGCCTCCTAATGTCCACCGAGAACAACTCCTTTTGAAACTTATTACCATGGCATGTAGGCCAGAAAATCTCAATTTTGCAAATATTTAAATTAAGACCCAAAGTTGGTCCAGAAAACTGAATGATATCTAGAACCTTGGCCACCTCCTCTGTGCCCCTCATGACTTCGTCAAGATACCAAGCATGAAGAAGAAGCTTGTAGTTCTCTCTTATATTACAGATAAGGGGATGCAATGCAAGGGGAAAAAAATAAGTGGGCCCAAAGGGCCACCCTATTGCTCCCCAATGTCTGACCAAATATGTCTATCCCCAAGGTATTGCCTTACTGCCTGTCCATACAATAAGTCCACCCACAAGGAAATAGATGGGCACCTCACCCTCGACTTACGGAGAAGTGTTGACCTATCCACCAGATTGCACGCATTGGAAAAGTCCACTATAAGCATGGACAAAGAACCATCATCATGATGCATGTTCAATACCATGTCGACATATACAAAATTGACTCTACCCCACCAGATACACCTACTCCAAATTGGAAGTCATTAAGACACTTCGCCATATCTTTACTCACTCATGCCATAGAAACTTCTGATACTAGACACCTCCAAATAGTACCAACTGTGATGGGTGTATTCTATTGTCAGGCTTAAGTAGCAGTGTAAGATGTGCAGAAGCTATGAACTCTACCAAACTCAAAGGGAAATTTCCTCCCAACCATAAATTAACCACCAGGGTAATGGCACGTGACATTTTAGTGTCCACAACAGACCCCTCTCCGCACATAGCATCAAAGATGTGTTGGGCCCTTAAGCTGTCTCTACCTCATGAAGTTCCTTAGGAAAGGACTTGATACATCCAAGAATAGTATCAACCTCTTCTACTAACAGAGATTCAGAAAATAGAGTATCCAAAATGGAAGGAGGTGGCTTGTACATGTGTTTAACCTCCAAAGTTTTTATGGCATCTTCATTGTAAGGATTCACACCTAATGAAGACAACACTTTATAGTTTTTGTAAAATGACCATTTGCAATGTTGCAGAGGCAATGCCTGATGTTGGGGTTCACTTTTTTATCGTTCTGCTTAAAGTTACTACCTTCTTGGTTCATAGATTCATGTCCATGAGAGTTCAACACATTGTCCACTAACATTGCAATACCGTCAGCTTCTCCCCATGTAGCCAATGAGCTCAAAATATAATATTATTATAGAGCCTTTCTACTGCTAGACCTACTATCTTGTCTATTTTAGGGTGGAACACCTGCAAAGTATAATAGGGAAGAAGCAATAGTCTCACCCAACCAGCTACTGATTTTGGCTCAGCAATCACTTTTTGAAGAGTTGTCTTTAAGGCTTGAGAGAAAGTAGGATGACAACTATGAGGGATACTCTTCACTGTGGTGATAGGAGGTTTAAAAACACAATCGAGAAGTCAAACATCTAGGACTAGTCCCTCCATAGAAGAAGAGATCTCAAGGCCTTTCCAAAGAGGCTTTAAGATGCCTACTATGTGACTTTCAATCTCCCTTGTCTTATTAGTGACATGAACAATGCCATCAATGTGATGGCATGTACGGTTCATGACTTGTATTTTGATGCACTGCATGCATAGCCATTGTTCAAGGACCCTTAAAGTCTCATCCATAGCTACAAATAAATCATAGTCAATTTGGATGGATTCCCACAACCTGCTACTATGCTCAACACTAAATAGACATGCTCTCTTGAGATGAGAGATCATATGTGTGAAACATTTGATTCCCTCTCTGCCATTCGAACAATAATGAAAATTACAAAATGGATAATATAATGGCCTTGTCCCTGATGGATCTCCTGTATTGGGAATATGGCACTGTTGTTGAGAAATAGATTTGACAAAATTCTCTGTAGTGCACATGGATCCTTGTTGCCGACTGGATACAATCTACACTAGGAAATTCTCCTTCTTCTAGATTAGACATTGACAGAGGGTTTTAGGTCTCAGATTTAGGGTCTTCTATGGGGTCAGAGACCATATAGTAGTGTTTGTCATGACCATGATGGCATTGTAGTTGGACCGGGAGATGAAGGATTGGGAGGATCGAGAGAACCAACAATAGTGTCACCAACGGCCCTTGCAGCTGCCAATGGAGAAGAGAAACAAATTAGGGACCATATTTGTTCTTGCAATAGGAATTAGAAATCTATTAAGCGAGAAGTATTTAGACCTTCATCAATGCATAAATGGAAGAGATCTTAGAGGTAGATAATTTGAGAGGTAGTCTTGATTGGGCCTATGGTGGTCAGAGTCAGTATGCCAACAAACCAGACAGCCACATCATGGTAGATTCTTGGGCTGGGATATACATGAGTATAAATATTACAACCTAAATTTTTGTGCATTATTGTATATATATTTTGTATGCAAATAATGTATTAATAGGGTTATGTTAGAAAGCCCTACATTTCCATACTTCAATTCACAGCTTTTGGGATATGATTGTAGTTTCTCCAAACAATAAGGATTTTGTGTTTTTTTTTCTTTCAATAATCTATTAAAGTTTGATGATTTAAATATATGAAGGAAAACCCAATAATTTAGAAGTTTCTAAGAATAATGAATAGTTAGATAATTACCATATGACAATTCCTTGGTTTTCTTCAAAGAAAAGCTAAAGGCAACCAACAAGCTTAGTTTTGTCCCACCTTGTACCCAATGTGGAAAGATACCAAAATATGGGTACTTGCCAAGTTTGAATAGCTAATGAGAAATCACATGCCTTAAATAATTAAGATAAACAAAAACTTGGAAGACAAGGAAAAGGTATTTAGCCTTCGTATTTGGTTTTCAACATTTACAGAGGCTGAGATAATGCCATTATGAAGTTTCCCTCAAAATTTTGGAGCAATTGGAGTTTCCTAGAATCCCCTAGGATTTTCTAAAGGATTTGATAAAGTGGATAATCTTAGAGATAATTGAATATAAATAGAATTTAGATAATGGTATACCTAGATAAGGTCTATGTGATGCTGTATTATAGAGGCCCATGTCATGATCCTATAGGTGGATTAGGATTAGACAATTGGCAGTCATCATCTACCTCCCGATCTGAGTCAGACACATGCATGTTTCCCATTCCAGTCCTATGTCTCTCTCCCATCCACCATTTTCACTCAAACCAATTCCATTGGAACCAGGAGATAATAATGGATCTAACAAGGTAACCCACATCCTTTATCCTCTTGTGAATTGAGAAAACCCAAATCATAAGAAAATATTAGATTTAGGGTTATGAGAGACTATCTACTACTCTCAATCCTATAAATAGGATGCCATTAACACCCTTGACTCGTTGTGCACTGAGGGATACCCCCAATTGGTTATCAAGCCCTTCCATCACCTCTATTAAGGTCTCCCTCATCTTCGATGAACCACCATTATCATTCTCTAGTTCTAGGGTGTTCCAGGACAATTGACTTGGCCATGAGTATTGTGGGGATCGCCTGGGGAAGATCGATATTCTTGGGAGTGACGAGAGAATTGTTGTCACCCTTTCCCTATTTGCAACATTTGAATCTTGTATAGTTTCACTAGGAACTCATCTTTGACCACTGCAATGTGTGATAATTGGTGGAAGCTCTCTGAAAGACACCCATGAACCTTCCTAAGGCCTTAGTTTGTCAAGGTTCAAGGTAATTACCTAAATTCCCTTATTTGTTCTAATTTCTATTCTAGACCCATATCTCATCCTCCCCACCGCATCTGTTGTTGTGCTTTGACTAGTTGGCTTCGGTGGATCCTGAAAAAGATAATTGGATCCTCAGGAATGATTATCGTGCACCCCGCAGCAAAGTCAACCATGGGTTCACCCCATAGTTGATGACTTTCTAGGCTACCACGAGAGGGAACAATCCCTAGGGGGTTTGGACCATTCTGCTCCCCATCTATGTGACATAAATGTTGCAACATAATGGGCAGATAGGTCCTTTTGTTGGATATAGATTGAGATTTGTCACTTGTGAATAAATGAAAATCCAACTGACATGGCACTCCAAATTGGTCAGATAACAGATAATCATGTAAAATTTCTATAAAATAGATGGTAACTCAGTTGATAGTGAATATTGTCTATATATATGAAAATGATTAGAAAAATGCATAGAATTCAATAATATAGGATTCATTGCCTAACTCTATCTCCAATCTTAAAAGTATACGGTAATGCACACTTTGATGGTATTTAATTCATACAAACCCTAAATTCATCAAATTGATTATCATATCTTGCTTGGTTTATTTTAATGAATAAAGTCTTATCTATATAACCTAAGATGCAGGATTCACATAATATCAAATTAGGGTTTCCTAAGTTGTGAAGCCTATATAGATGACAATTAGGGTTTGGGGAGCCTAACCCTAGTGAAACCCTTAATGGCTCAAAACCCAAACTTAGGACCCAAGTCAGACTTAAATATTATTTTGTTAGAATAAAAGTAATATTTGGATGTTGAATATTAATTACAAGTTGATTACATAATTGCACTTATTTTCTTGGAACTAAGTCATCCCTGAAGAAAGGTATGTGGTTACTTACGAATAACCTCTCTTATCGACTTTTGATGTTTTCTGGAGTTTCATATTTTATTGCATCTAAACTGTTTGGTTGTTTATTTATTTCCTACAAACTATAAGGCCATATGTGTATCACCTTATATAAATATTAACTTTCTTGAACTCAAGTGTGCAATCTCTAAAGGGGTATTTGAATGAGATAATAGTCCTTGAAAACTAATGATGTGTCATTGAGGAAGTGGTCAACATTGTAGATGTACATATGAACAAGTTCAATGGTAGATGGTCACCATAAATCCAAAGATGGACAAACCCTAGAAATCCAATGATGGAGTAAGGGATGAATGTACTCATTGAGATTAGGCAAATATGGGTTGGGAAGTGAAATAGAAAATGCAAATTTGATTATTTAATGTATCTGTTGATCTGGTTGGTTACATTGTTACACCTATATGCATACATTTTGATTGCACCGCATACATAGTAAAAAAATATATTGGCTTGTCTTTATTGTCACAATTTTAGGTTAGCATGCATATACTTGAATATGAGGTAACGAGAAGATGACAAAAAAGAAAAGATGGATAAAGCATTACTAGAGGATTAGATATCTAGATTTATTTCCTATTTCTAAACTTAGTTTCCTTTGATTATATCATGTAATTCCTTTGAGGAGATTATCTTCATATTGTTATCAAACACTTTTCAATTTAATGAAATTTCAAATTACTATACTTGATAAACCTAGATCCTGGAGTTATGATATTGGCCCTTGGCCTCTCGCTCTACCTTCATTGGGGGGGAGGGGGTCATTACATTTGGTATCAGAGACCAGGTTTACCATTTAACTTCTATAATTAGTTATTTTAAAGAATTCAATAGAGCCAAAGGGAATTATTAGGACACTATTGGAAGGCAATGGTGTCAATAAAGGATTACAACCTGAGGGATGGAAAAACTTTCCTCCACTCTGCTACACAACTTATAAGGACTCTCGAGCCTCCATGAATCATGTTGAGGTTTCAACGTGAAGTAAAATACCTATATGACCTTCTCATCTCATGTTCATCTCTTTCTTCACCTCCTACTTCTCCCATAAAAGTATGAGGACCCATGTCCGTCTCTTTTCTCTCCTTTTTGAGAGATATGGTTATGATGTTCAAGATTAAGGCATCCTCTGCCAAACAATAATAAATGCAAGTAGTCAATACATCATGGATATAATTTATGATGCTTTATCTGCCCTAAATAAAATGCTAAGCTAAAGTAAATGTGTATCACAGCATGGCCCGCATCAAGATCTTTGTAGTCACTGTCAACACCCCTCAAGATAACCAAGATAAGAAGACTCCCCACATGAAGAAGGTATCCCCTGAGAAGAGGAGGAGAGCCATGGAAGGTGAATGCTCTAGGAAGAGGATGAGGATAGAGGAGCCACCCCTTTGAGGGAGGTTCCATCCTTAAGGATTTCCCTAATCCCTTTGGAATCCAAAATCTTGAAGTGCTCCTAACCACAAGGATGAGATGATGAACACAAATCATAACACTTTTTGAACAATTTTTGGGTGCACAATTCACTCATTTTGACCATAATTCTACTCTCAATCATATTAGAATTCCCACTTTTTAATTGTGTTACTCATTTCATGTTTGTGATCATAGATACATGATAATGACAAGAGAATGGGGTCAATTTAATTAAAATCCAACCTTGGTTAGATTTCCCACAAGATTGTACGTGTTTCACGGAATTCCTCAAAGTGTCTGAAAGGAGCATGGTGTGTGTCTATCAGCACATGACATGTCAATCTACAAACATAATTCACTCCTCCCTGATGAATAGCAAGACAATGTGTCTCTCAGATGACACACCATGCCCAATCAATCAAAGATAATGTCAAAGTCTCTGCCAGACAACACGACGTTTGTTTATTAGCACACGACATGTTCATTTAATCCAAGTTTGCCAATATCTTGAATGATTCTTAGAAACACAACATGTCGGTCAATTGACACGCCGTGCATCCTTCGTGAAAAGCAGTTTCAATGTCAGTTACTCAGGGCAAGACATCACTGTCGATTTCTGTAATTTTTGAAAGCAATTGTTGCTCACTATGAAAGGACATAAATGGAACAGTTATCACTTGTCATTTGGAGCACTTTTCAAAGAGAGAGTAGAGAAGAGAAGAAAGGGGGCAATTTTAGAGAAGAAGAGGTGGTTACTCGAGAGGGAAATCATTCCCTACTCCATTTTGTCCCTGTAGATTGCAGCAAAGGCGTCATTTCTCCACTCCAACCCCTTGGGAGAGAAGGTTGTTGGAGTAGAAGCTTCAAAATGGATGGAATTTCATCTACAAGCCAGATTTCTTGTTCTTCTTCTTTCCCTAGATTTCTTTGTTCTTTCCCTATCTAATGATTTTTAGTATAACAATATGTCATTTATACTTGTGTTTCACCAGTATGTGTGAGTAGAACTTCATTTCTTGGGCATGGGAGAGTATCTCCCATGTCATAACTTATGTGAACTCAGATTTCATGTCTGATGCTAATTTACTATTCCAAGATATGCTTTAGTGTTTATTTGCTTGTTTGCAAGACTATCCATCTTGCTTGCTTGTTGTATGTAATCTGGGAAGATATGTCAAGAGGCAAGGAGTAGATATATTGGCAACATATTCTTGACCATGGGTGTGGCTGGGATTATATTGAGAATCCAAGGTTTATAGTTTGAAACTAAGCATGAGCATAGGAGTGCTATGTGGAGTTTGAACTGTCTCACATCATCGGGAGTTGTGTGATGACGAAAAACCTCCTTTGTACATTTAACTACTATGTTTGAATTATGTGGTTGTATGTAAGTTTTGACGTGGAAGTGAAATCAATTATCCAAGATCCTCTTAATCTGATCTTAATCACCCTCTAAGTTATCAATGTTTACTATTTTCTTTTAACTTGATGTAGTCCAATCCTAAACCAATCATGCATTTGTAATCGATCTAGATTGTTGAAAGTTCAATATGTTTACACCTAGATTTACCTTGTACCTCGATATTACTACACATACCTGTATACTTACATGGTAGTGCTTGAGATAAAAAAATTTAAGACATATGCACACGAATAACAAGAGACAATGTATGAAGGCAAACCAAAGGAAAAGGATGGCCCCGACTAGGTTGATGTCCCCAACCCTGAACCCATAGATGGGCAAGTACTGGTATAGACCCTTGAGATGTTGTAGATGGAGAGGGAAAAGATGCCCACTAATTCCATTGGTGCCATAGCCCTCAAGGACATTGCGAGAGATAAGAATCCATAGTCTCGGAGCCACCATTCTTGAATTCATCACGTTGAACGTTGAAAAGTTTAGGGGATAATACAAGATTGAGGTTGTCGAGGAGATGGGCCCAGATCCTAGGTATGGATAATGGCTTCTGCATCTTGGAAGTGCAACCAAGCTAGAAGCTCTTCTTCACTATACATGTTCTTAAAGTATTTGCATAGTTATGGTGGGAAAACTACCTTGCCAACCGAGACCTGCTAGCTGGTCCAGTGTCCTAGGAGGATTTATGCACCATCTTCACTCCAAGGTTTATTTCCTACTCTTCTAGGAAGGAGAAGGATAAATAGTTTATGCTCCTCTACCAGGGTGACAAGTTTCTAGCAAACTATGATTGGAAGTTTCTAATCCTAGAGTGTTTTACCTACATGTTGACTGAGAAGCGGTAAGTGGATCACTTTTTTGAATGCTTGCACCCTCAACTACAACCTGATGTGATGGCAAGCAAACCCCTAAACTTCATTGAGGTTATTGATTCACCTTGAATATGGAGAAGACTATACTTCCCTTCAGGAACCCACCCATAGGGTATATAGGGTTCAGTGAAGGTGTCTCTATTTCAAAGAATGATGGTGGGCGCATGGCCACAACTAAGGCAAGGATATAAATATAGGAAAAGGAAAACCTTGCAATGAAGTTCACAATACTGAGGGTCCCCTGAGGTTCCGCAATTATGGGAGGAGGCATGCTGAAATTTTTTGCTTCAAGAAGCTGGTGTGGTATTGTTGCAAACAAAAGGGACACTTTCAGTCCAAATGTTCCCTTCTTGCCTCACAGAGGCTTGTCCTAGTGGAGGCTCAACTGGTAGATCTATCCCAACAAGTGGAAGTCCCAACTGCTAGTGATGGCTGGCAGGCCTGAGTGCTCACCATTGATAATGAGGAAGATGAAGACAATGCTAATCAACTCATATAAGGAAACCAACCTTGGAATTTCATTTTTATATCCTTCACAATAGAGATACATGTTATATTTTTAATATCATGAATAAAATTTAGAAATTCTTGATATTATAGGCCATACGGACAAATCTTTATTTGTATCTAGTTCTACCAATACTTTCATTTCTCAGAATGTGTGACTATACTCTATTTGAACTTCAAGGACTTAGGGTATGTCCTAGAGGTCACCACTTCTAGTGGTTGTATGTTCTCATCCCTATTAAAAACATCGGTCGTCCTTGTTGAATATATGAATAATGAACTCCCTATCGACTTTATCCTCCTTGATATGAATAACTTTGATTTAATTATGGGAATATACTGGATCTATAATTATAGTGCAAAAATAGGTTGTAGGGAAAAGAAAACAAGAATAAAAAGATCAGGTTAATCACCTTTCATCATTCAAGGTAGGAAAGATGCCACCACCAGTGAGCATATGTCAGCCATGAAGGTAGAACAGATGATAGACAAAGGTTGTCTAGCACTCCTAGTTGTTGTAACCGCCCCAGAACCTAAGGTGCACCCTTTGAATAAATATAGGTAGTTAGGGACTATGTTAATGTGCTCCAAAAGATCTATTAGGCATACATCCGGAAAGAGAATTTGAATTCTCCATAGTGCTAGCTTTAGGGACAAACCCATTTTCTAGGGACTCTTAGTGAATGGATCTCATCGAGTTGCTCGAGTTGAAGAAGAAACTGCAAGAACTCCTAGACAAGAGTTTTGTCTAACCCGCACATCTCCTTGGAGAGCCTTGGTCCTTTTTGTGAAAAAGAAGGATGGATTGCTTCATATGTGCATTGATTATAGAATGATAAATCATGTTGACTAAAAATAAGTATCCCCTACCCCAGATAGATGGCCTATTTGACTAGCTCAAAAACTCCTAAGTCTTCTTGAAGATGGATTTGTGATCCATGCACCACCATTTATGGGTTAGAAAGGAAAACATCCCTTAAGATACTTTTCGAACCCGTTATGGTCGATATGAGTTTTTGGTCATACCTTTTTTGTTGTCCCATGTACCAAGTTTGTTTATGAACTTCATGAATAATGTGTGAAGCCCTTCCTTGAAACCTTCATCATAGTGTTCATAGATGATATCCTAGTATTCTTTAACAACTTAGAGCAATATTGTGACCACCTATCTAAGTTCCTTGATATCATGAGAGAAGACAAGCTCTATGGAAAATTATGTAAATGCAAGTTTTAGATAGACCAAGTCATGTTCCTCGAACACATCATATAGGTAGGAACTATTTTCATGGACCCTATTAAAGTTGCGGTGGTTTGTGAATGGCCAACATCAAAGTCCCTACCTGAAGTTTGTAGTTTCCTTGGACTAGCTCGATATTACTGGCAGTTCATGAAGGATTTCTCTAAGACTACTATGCCCCTCTCCAAGCTGACCCGAAAGGATGAAAAGTTCATATGGTCTGACCTGTGTGAAACGATTGCAGGAGTTGAAGGAAAATCTTACCTTATCACCTGTGTTGACTCTACTCTTAGGAAATGATACATTTGTCATCTTCACCTATGTGTCAAAGATGGGTTTAAGATGTGACTTAGAGAAAGACCATCATGTCGTCTCCTTTTCCTCATGACAGCTCAATCCAAACTAGTTGAACTATTCAACTCACAACTTGGAGATTGTGGTGATTGTCTATGTCATGAAATCTGGTGATAATATGTGCATGGGGCCAGCTTTGACATCTTCACTATCCGCAAGAGTTTGAAGTACCTCTTGACTTAGAAGGACCTCAACTTGCGATAAATAAGTTGGATGGAGTGTCTAAAGGACTTCAAATTCACTATATCTTACCACCCCGGTAAGGCTAATGTGGTGGTTATGCCCTCAATCTCAAAAAATTAAGTTGTGTGGTTGGTTTGGCTACCCAGCTGAGGAGGCTCAAAGATTTTTCCAAATGGACTTCACAACCATTGGCGGATCAGATCCATTTGGCCAACATTCAGATTGTCCTTGACCTTTTGTATGAACTTGTAGGGGTCCAATTAGTCAGCCCAAACTTAGAGAAGATGAAGGCCCTAAAGGTGAAGCCTCAAACCCATCTCTCTGTGAATGTGGATAGAGGAATTTGGTACAAGCATCATATCTGGGTTCTTGAGGATTCACCACTGAAGGTTCACATTATGAAAGAGGCCCATGGATAAAACACACCATGCACCTCGGCACCACCAAAATGTTCAAATATCTGTAGTGATTCTTCTAGTGGCCATGAATGAAGTGAGACATGGCCTCATTTGTGGCTAGTTGTCCCACATGCCAAGTGGTTAAGGATGAACACCAGTGACCTGGTAAATTGTTGTAATCCATCGAGATCCCTAACTAGAAATGGGACCAAATTACCATGGATTATATGGTGGGTGAACCTAATACCAGAAAAGGACACAACATTATATGGGTTGTGGTGGACCGCCTAAAAATATCATCACACTCTCTTGACCTGAGGTATCAGATTTAGTCGAGCTATACACTCAGGAGAAGATTCATATGCATGGTGTTCCAAGCTGGATCATCTTTGACTATGACCCTAATTTCACCTCCAAGTTGTGGAAGCAAGTTCAAGAAGAACTCAGTGTGAGGGTGAAGTTTCACATAGGCTATCACCCTCAGACTGATGTTCTCTAAAAGATCTACTAAGGGAATATGCCCTAGATCAAGGTGGATCACAGGAGCAATATCTACCCTTACCTGAGTTTGCCTATAAGAATAGTTACCAAGCCAAAATCAGGATGCCTCTGTATGAAACTCTCTATAGGAGGTTGTGTCAGTCACTGCTTCACTGGGACAATGTTGGCGATAGGACCCTGGCTAAGTCTAAGGAACTACAGTTATATGCTGATAAAGTTTCTTTGATCAAGAAAAGGCTAAAGAAAGCCCAGAATTAACAAAATTCTTATGTATATGCTAATCAGATGATTTGCACTTTGTTGTAGGGGATTATGTCTTTCTAAAAATCCGACCCCTCCGAGCCATAGCTAAGAATAGAGGAAAATTGAATACTATATATGTGGGTCCATTTGAGATTTTAGAATGGATCGAAGAGGCCACTTACCATCTTTCCATGCCTCCACAATATCACATGATGCATAATGTGTTCCATGTGTCCAACCTAAAGCACTATGTGAAGGATAATGTCTATGTGTTGAACATCATACCAATATAGCTCCAAGGAAGGCTGTCTTACCTTGAGTCACCTATGAGGATCTTGGATTCAAAGGTGAAAGAGCTCAGAAACAAAGAGTTACCTATGATGATCTTGGATTCAAATGTGAAGGAGCTTAGAAATAAAAATATTTGAGATGGTGAAGGTTCTTTGGAAATACCAAAGTGAGGATGAAGCCACATGAGAGCTAAAGACGGACATGGAAAAGACATACCCCCATCTCTTTGATTATTAGGTCCAATTTTGAGGACAAAATTCCTATAAGGGGGAAAGGATGTTACACCCTAAATTTTCATGTATTAAGATATATATTTGAATGCAAATAATTTATTAATAGGGTTATAACAAATTTCCCTAATTTTTAATGATTTGTTTGACAATTTTGGGATATGAATGCAATTTATCCAAACATGAAGATTTTCTTTGTTTTGTTGTTTTCAATAATCTACTAAGTTTGACTATTTAAAGATATAAAGGAAAACCCAATAATCTAGAAGTTTCCAAGAATAATGAATAATTGGATAAATAACATATGATGATGCCTTGGTTTTCTTGAAAGATAAGTTGAGGGCAACCAATGGGCTTATTTTTGTCCCACCTTTCGCCCAACATTGGAAGATACCAAAAATAAGAGTACTTTCCAAGTTTGAGTAGATAATGAGAAATTACATGCCTTAAATAATTAAAATAAGCAAAAACTTGGAAGGCAAGGAAAAGGTAACTAACTTCGTATTTGGTCATCAACTTCTACACAGGCTGAGATAATGTCATTATGAAGTTTCCTTCAAAATTTAGGAAGAAATTGAAGTTTCATAGAAGCTCCTATGATTTTCTAAAGTGGACAATACTAGAGATAATTATATATAAATAGAATTTAAATAATTATAGACCTAACCTAAGTTCTTTCTTATGTTGCGTAATAGAGGCCTGAGTTTTGACTTAACCGACAGATCTATCACTCACAGGTAAATGAAGATCTTGTAGATAAATGAAGATATAGCCAATTGTCCTGGGGTACCTTGGAACCCTACAATGATGATGTGGTTTGTCAGAGATGAGGGAGACCTAAGAGAGGTCATGGAATGTCTTGATGGCAACTTGGGGGTACCTCAAAGTGTGCGAGGATTTGAGGGTACTAATGGAATCCTATTAACATAATAGAGTTGAGAGTAGTAAGTAGTCATTCGTAACCCTAATGCTTAGAGTTTTTTGTGAATTGGGTTATCTCAATTCACACGACAACAAAAGATGTGGTTTATCTCATTATATTAGTTATCATCTCCTAGTTCCAATGGAACAAGTTTGACTAAAAATGGTGGAGAGGAGAGAGAGATATAAGATCTGGACTGGAGACAAACATGTGTTTGACTCAGATCAGAAGGTAGATGACAAATGGGATTTAAATCAAGATATTTCACTCACAAATAAATGAAGATCTAGCTGACATAGAAATCCATGATTGGTCAGATAATGATTAATCTTGCAAAAAATCTAGAAAATAGATGGTATCAGATGATAGTGAATATATATATATATATATATGAAAATGATAATAAAAATATGTATAATACAACAAAATAGTTTTCATTGTCTAAATCTATCTCCAATTTCAAAAGCATAATGTAATGCACACTTTGATGGTATTTTGTGCTAACAAACCCAAAATTCATGAAATTGATGACATACCTTGCTTGGTTAATATTAATGAATAAAGTCTAATCTAATTTGATAAAAAGGTATAGTTAGATCTAATCTAAGATGTATGATTCACATAATATCATATTAGGTTTTCTAAGTTGCAAATCCTATATAGGTGACAACTATGGTTTGGGAATCCCAATCCTAATGATACCATAATACGACCCTAAACCCTAATTTAGGTCCCAAGTTGGACTTAATTATTATTTTGTGAATGTAAAAGTAATACTTGGATGTTAAATATTAACTACAAGTTTATTTATTTGGCTGGTTGATAAATGCACTCATTTTCTTGGAAATAAGTCATTCATGTAGAAAGGTATGTGGTTACTTAAGAATAACAACTCTTGTTGACTTCTGATGTTTCTTGGATTTCTACATCGTATTGCATTTAAACTGCTTGGTTGTTTATTTAATTCTTAAAAACTATAAGGTCCTATGTGTATCACCTTATATATAGATTAACTTTCATGAAACCAATTATGTAATCTCTAAAGGGGTAGTTGAAGGATGTAATATACCCCGAAAACTAAGGATGCATAAGTGAGGAAGTGACCAACATTGTAGATGTACATGTGACCAAGTCTAATGATGGATTGTCACCATGTTTCCAATGCTTGAACAAACCCTAGAAATCAAATGATGGAGTAAGGTATGTATGTACCCATTCAGATTAGGCAAATACCGCTTGGAAAGTTAAACAGAAAATGTGAGTTTTATTATTTAATGTATCTATTGATATAGTTGGTTACAATTTTACTCCTATATGCACACATTCTAATTACACCACGTACACAATATAGAGATATGCTGATCATGTTTTGATTGCCAGCATTTTAGGTTAATCTATATAATATATGAAGCTATCGACATCCAGAAGATGGTACAAAAAGAAAAGATGGCTAAAGAATTACTGGAGGATTAAATAGTTAGATTTAATCCATGTTTCTAAACTTAGTTTTCTTTGATCATGTCATGTAATTCTATCGAGGAGATTCGAACACTTTTCAAGTCAATGTAATTTTGAATTGTTATTGGTTACTTACTAAAACTAGATCTTAGAGTTATGGCATTGGCCATCTGAACTTGGATCCTGGAATTATGATATTAGCCCTTGCACTCTCTGGTAGCCTTCATTAGGGATAACAAGGAAGGGGGTCATTACAATATAGGTATATATATGTATAGGATTTTTTTTCAATAAATTGGGATTAACTACTTAGAAAAATAATTAACCAACAAATTGAACGTCTAGCCATCTAACTGAAATAAATTAACCAAACTAACCAAATTAAAAAAATTGACCAGAAAAAGTTAATTAATCGGAATTAATCATTTGGTTAATTGGTCATTAACCAAATTATACTCACCCTTAGAGAATCGTCATAAAATAGTACAATGTTAATGTTTTGCCTAGTGTAATGCACTATTTTTGGAATCTGGCCGGATTAATGTGTCTAGTGAACCATTACCTAAAAGATCCAGAAGGTCAAAAAGTCGCTCAAAATTTTACTAACAGTGCACCACTGAGAACCGTAGTCTGACATATTGGATTAGTGAACCGAATTGAACCAACTTGTTCTACTAGTTCCATAATTCTCAAAAAAATATATGTATATATAAATATGTCGGCAATGAGACTTGAACTTAAGTGTACCACATCATTTTGTAAGGCCCTAACCATTACAGAAAACTTCAAACTATATCGCATTTGAAATCCGATATATACGTATGACACTGAAAAAATATTTTATAATGACCATAAGCATCATATTTTGAAATAAACTAATAAAGAGAACCAAATATGCTTGATATTCTGGTATATCTTTTTAAAACTTCGTAGCATTATGTAGTGTTTATGAAAATATGAATATATTGTATTAGCAACATATATTAGTGATGGAATAAATTCGTGAACTATCTTCAATATACACAAACATAAGCCTGTGTAACAAATAGTTACATTACTGTTCTAAAATTATATAATACGGATTGTATAATAACACAAACATATCTATATGTAGAAATATGAATATTTTAACTATGCACGCACAAATCCGTTCCTAAAAACTACTTCTTCACTTGTGTAATGAATATTATTTTTTGTTTGGTTATAGAGAACTCTCTTTCGTTCTTAAGAAGAGATCGCTAGTTTTAAAACATGTGATGGCACTGATGTGTATTCACTACGTGTATTTATTAAGTTGTCTTTTCTATAATTATCCCAGTTAGAACAGTAAACAGAATTATAGAGTCATCAAAAAATACAAGAATGGTGTGCATGCACCCATCCAACCATAAATAATCACACACTCATCACTACTTTTTGTAATCACCCACTCCATCTAGGGGCCATGTCACTGGAACAAGCATGACTACTTGACTCTCTTGCCTACTTGAGCAGTGGCGGCAATGTGTCTAAAATTCATTCTCTTAACATATAAAATGTGTTGCAACTTTATCCTAATATATTACAATTTTAAGATAATTTCTTATGAAACATTATAGTTATTTGTACTTCAAAGAATGTTCACCCTCTTTAAAATATGTATATGAATGTTATTGTTCTTTTTGTACTAATGTTATGTTCGTTCTTCTGAAGAGAAGAATGTAATTTTTTTTAGGATTATTATTGGTTTTTGTATTCTACATTTCTTTCACCTAGGTTATAGTATTTCTTTGTGTGTTATAATTTAATAGATTTTGATTAGTATGCTTCTATCATATATCATTCATGTATCCTATTTTTCTTCTCAATAGAAGAGATACAACTTCTTTTGACATATTATAATTTATATTTTTATATTACAAAATTTTTGTCATCTTTATAGTTGGGTCATGTCTATTCAATGTGTGCACCCATTATAGTTTGTTTATAAAGACACACAAACCTTCTAAACTCAATTGTATCTTCTCCTCAAAGTATATGTACGAGATATAAGATTGACGAATGGGTTCCACACAACATGTACATCTGACTGATACATTAATTTACAAAGTGACACAACTACATGTTTGGCCTATGGTGTCACGAAATATAACGTTGATTCTATTAATTA
The DNA here is from genome assembly GCA_963693085.1 of Alisma plantago-aquatica. Classification (NCBI taxonomy): domain Eukaryota; kingdom Viridiplantae; phylum Streptophyta; class Magnoliopsida; order Alismatales; family Alismataceae; genus Alisma; species Alisma plantago-aquatica. The sequence goes on from OY856409.1 coordinate 1,357,540,751, forward strand.
GTGACACAACAACTTACAATGCCAGTTGTATTGCATCAAGTGTCATTGTATGATGGCATTTGTCACTGAGGATAAAAAAAGGGTAACACATTGCCTTTGGCATAATGGTTATGTAACTCGAAATCAATGCAATAAGTAGCTTAAAAAATTATTTTCAATGTAAATTTTGTGACATAAAAATATATTTTCCATTACAGAACATACCAACTTAAAGACTTCCCATTATGCTCACTGCAGAATAATATTTCCTCCAAAAAATCTTACTGTGTTGATTTCTAAGAAGAAGCATATGCTATCATTTTAGCTATAAATAGTGTTTTTAATAACTATAGTGTCCATTTTTACAAATAAAATAATATTATCATATCGTGCAAAGCTAGCTGTGGAAAATATAAGCCTTTGTAAGAGGTTTGTTACTTTGGTTTTTCATAGGAACTAACGACACATATGAAGGGAGAAAACTTAAATGTTAGTAGTTGTTGCATCGATTTTTCTATTTAAAGTGACATAATAGATTGATATCATTGCCTCAGTTTTGCATGTATAACTGACATAACGGTCGTATGAGTCTTCACACATATAATGTTTATATTTGTCACATAATTAGACATTTTAGGGAAACTTATACCCCCAAAAAACATTTCCGCAATTATTCTTCCACCCGTAAATTTGGTTTCATGACCTAGCACCAACCTCGTGCCATTTTGTTGTCATTGTCGTGTCCCTTCATTTCATCAGCTTCTTCTCCCCTCACCACCGTCATTGTGTCCCTTCTCTATTTCTTCTTCTCTCCTTGCCTGCATTGTCAGTGTTGTTGCATCTTATCTCTCGACGACATCAAATTTTTTTCTTCATTGCATCCTCCTCCTCTCCTCGTCGTTGTTGCTATTGTGGTGCTTCTTATTCTCTGCAATCGACACCCTACTGCCCTTGTGCCCTTCTTCTATCTGTCAACCCTGTTGGCGATGATCTTGCCACTACTTTTCTTTTGTGTTGTTGTCAATTCATTTAGGTACATTTTCTTTCTCTTCTTCTCTTTGTCTCTTCTACTCATTGTTTTTCCCACCATATTTCATTTAGCATGTCTACTTAGAATTTGTTATGCTTTTGATTTAGATACTTTGATTTTTGTTAGTTGTGATACTTTTGATCTAGAAACAATATATGTTACATTCTAGGGTTACATGTTATGCTAGGGGTTACATGCCTATATATGTTATTGAACATCTAATATATGGATGAATAAATTAACCCAAAATTTATGAACGAATTAACCTAAACTATTTAGATGTATGTTTTATTTTTTAGTACATGAATGTTTATGGGTGAATGAATAAATTCAAATTAATGAAATTTAGACTAAAATCATAGAAATTGAACCAAAATTATGTATGTGTTTGAAAAATATACATGTATTATGTTGGCTTATATTTAAGTCCAAGATTTACTCGTTAGGATTAAATCTTATATAGTCACCTTCCTAAACAATTAATCTCGCTGAGAATGTGAATGTATAATGTATATTAGGTTTTTATAAGATTTCACTATCATTTTTCCATTTGTTCGTTGAGCACATATGTAGGTGGACATATGCCCATCTAATTAATGTGCTTGAAGGACCGCATTTCGTGATGTTGAGATATTTTTAAAAATCTAACACATATCATACACTTACTAGTTAGATTAAATGTTCAACAATTGGAGATGTGGTACATGTTGAAAAATAAGAATATTAAGTACATATATTTTGTTGGTTTGGAAACTCATCCAAAATTTACTCAATAGTAGTAGATCTCAGATAGGCACTAGTGGGATTGCTCTTAAACACATCCTCATTTAGGATGTGGGTGTTTTATGCGTGTTTGGTTTTCAAGATATTTTGACATTTATTTTTCCATTTAATTTTAGAGTAAATACATAGGTCGGTATTTTCCCATCTACAATATACTCATAGAATTTTAGGAAAATATTGTCAAAATCATATCGAAAACCAAATACATTATACACTTTCTAGTGATATTAAGTGTTCAAGAATGAAATAAGCTATACAGATTAATCAATATGAATGCTAAATACTATTGAAAATATAAATAAGTTTGGTGTCAATTCAAACATATTTTATCCTAAAATTAACATCAAATTCAATACTAGTTGCCTATCATGTGATTATAGAATGGATGGATAATACATGTCTATTCTCAATTGTTGCACTTCATAGTCTATAAGTGGAGGAGCCTAGGATAACTTGAAGGGTTGGTTCTATTTCCCATGTAGTAATTATAGTAACAACCTGAAAGTCAACATTGTTGAGGAAATCAAATGTCATGTCATGTGCAATGAGATTATATGGGCTACATATTATGGATCTTGGCTCACTTAAAGATTGATCATTGCGGTATTCCAAATGAATAGTGAATATTAATTTGAACAAAATAGTGGAACTATGATTAATTAAAGTCCAGTTTAATTATGTAAAGGTCAGATTTTTTGAAATCAATGTTAATTTCTAATCAATTGTGTTACGACCCCATTTGAGCTTAATTGGTAAACTAGGGTTTACCTAGACAATTGCAAAGATTAATTAGAATAATCATTCTTGAAATCTAATTAATGACGATAACACAATTAGGATGTTTTAACTATGATAAGAAGTCTAAATGTTCTTTTTTCTTGAGAATTAGGGTTTGAGAAGCATAAACCCTAATCGGCCCAAAATAGGGTTTTGATGATACATGAATACAGAATTTGATAAGTAGAATGTCTCACTAAATGATTTTCATTATTTTATGTGTAACTCTGATTTATTTCAAATTTGGATATGATTTGGATATATATAATGTGAACAACATTGGAAAATATCAGAATTTTTGAAGAATGTTCTGACCTGTTTATCGGTCGAGTTTCAAACTCGACCGATCATATTTCCAGAATTCTACAGCAGTGTGGTAATTGAATTTTATCTTTTTATTGGTATATCCAATTGATCTCAAATTTTAACTGTGCTTGAAAAACACAGTTTTAGACACTATTTTAAATTGGCATAATTTTTGGATGACTTTTGATCTCTACAGTGAGGGTGTCGGTCGAGTTCTGTGCAGGGCAAACTCGACCGAATCTGCTGCAGACTGCAATATAGTAGTGCACTGTTCTATTTTTAATTATTTATTGGTAAATCCAAATGATCTCAAATTTTAACTGAAGCTTTATAGATCAATTATAAACAACTTTCTAAATTACCATAATTGTTGGAGAAGGTTTGATCTCTGAAATAAACGAATTACAGTAACTTTGTAGAACTGAATATTCAGCCAATATAATTAAAGTTGAGTGTTGGGTCAATATGCAATTGACCCAAGCAGCTCAAATTGACTTATATGATCGACCACACACACACACAGCTCTCATTCTTCGTCATCCATCCCAGAGAAACAAAAATCTAGAGAGAGAGGGAGAGTTAGGGCTTGAGTGGAGAAAGAGGAGGAATTGCTGACCTAGGATTTTGCGGTCCGAGGAATGGTGAAATCAAGTAAGTTTGGATCCTTTGCATAGAATTTTATGGTGAATCTTCTCTATCATGTCAAGATTCCGTCCATGCTCTGATTTGATCCAAGATGATGTCGAAATTCCCTCTTTTCTCACCCTTTCTTCATAATCCCTCATTTTCAAGGTTTTCGAGTTGAATGGAAGAAGAATTGGGAGATTTGCTAGGGACTTGATATGAGTTCGAGATTCCCTGAGTTAAGCTACAGTTTTGAGGTGTTTTCACACCTTAGGGTGAGTGGGTTCTTCCTTTAAACAGTATAATGCACAAAATTTGATTATAGCATCCAAATCCCTAATTGCTTGGTATGTGATTCTAAACCCTGAAATGTCCGTTTAATTTAAGTTGTTGCAAATTGATATGATATGGATTCCTTCTCTGTTTGAATGACTCTTTGATGGTAGATTCACATCAGAAACGTATACAACACATCCTAGAATGCTTTTCAGATTTATACCATATGATGTAATTAGGGTTTAACCTAATTGAGATATCTCTAGAGTTTCAACCTTAATGAAAAGGACTAGTAATTTTATAAGTGGTTAGGATGTACCTCATGAATTACCTTATTTGAATTTTATCCTTGGTGCATGATATCTCAGTGAATAGCATGGAAACCTAAATTTAGTTCAATTTCCATGGTTTCATACATATATCGATTGTATATGATTTGTTGAAAATAATCTTTATTTAGTGAATGCTTATATCCTATGAAATCCTTATGAGAGCCATGTGACAAGTGAATGAGGTAAATGAAAAGGTGAATGAGGCGAATGAAACCCTAAGAGTAGGGTGTTGGCATGTGATGAATGAATAAGGTAAATGAAACTGTAAGGATAGGGTGTTCAATGAATCATGTTATGGTGACATGAAAGGTCTCGATATGAAATGTGGTGATACTTAACTATTGAATTGTATGTTTCTAGTGCATTTAACTTTATATGCTTGTTCTCTCTGAGTTGATATCTACATACTGCAGGGCTTCTTATATTTCAATACATATCTCGTAAATTACAGGTGATGAGATATGACATGCCCTAGAAAGGGATGTTACTAAGACATGGTATATGTTGAATACATGAGTTATGATATTTATATATTAATCAGTTAATAGACTTAGGTGCCCTAACACCATAGAACCCCTTTGAGAGGTCTGCACCAGGGGGGTGAAACTCGTGTTGCAACAATAACTGTGCTTGTGTCACGGTGGCACGAGGATAGAGAGAGACAGTGTTGCAACAAGAACCGTGCTTGTGTCACGGTGGCACTGTGGAAAATAGGGGTTATTCAACATTAATCCGTGCTTGTGTCACGGTGGTAACCCGGTAAGACTCTCCGCCTGTGTGCTCAGGTTAGAGGAGGAGTCTAGAGTTCACTCTTTTGAGAGTGTAGTGAGGCCTTGTGAGCCTGAGAGTCCTGCAGCAGACCAGGGCTGGCAGTCACACTTAGCATTTCCCGGGTGTGTCGCTAAGTCTAATACGGTGGGATCGTAGCTCGCTACGGATCTTTATATGCAGAGTACACTGCATATGATTAGGGCATAAGCTAAAATATGATCATATAGGTTCACAGAGTTCCTTATAAATGAAAGAGTTAAGGAAGACTAGATCATAGTCTTCTAGTAGTTATTCTTTGGATGCAATATTTACATTCCTTGTTATTTCAATTATATTGTTTTAGAACTGCTCAGTGTAGTATTTATTGCTGTTAAATTTCATACCGTTTACTCAAAGTTATATCTGTAATCACATTAGTGCCTTAGACTGTTTCCTTGAAGTACTCATTCACTGAGCGAGTAGGCTCACCCCTCTACTCAAACATTATTAGGGTTAACCGCGTGGACTTGAAGATGGTCAGAGCATCAGTGTAGATCTGCTACAAGAGTTAAGCACAAGATTAGTTGAGTCAGTCGGTCCTTGTCACTCTAGGTCCTCAATAAGAGATAAGAGAGAGAGTTGTAATTACGATGTGTAATATTGTTCCTCTTTTGATATGTATGCTAATTAGTAGGTCTTATGTGCATAAGGTGTGAGAGACATCATGAATGTTTATACATGTATCTTTACTATTAAAGTCTGATTAGTAAAAGAAATGTTCAGATTCCCTTGTTAAAATGATTTATGTGGTTCAATGCGAAGAAACAAGAGTTTTTAAGAAAAGTAAAAAGTTAAGGGTGTTCTTTGTATTACATATAAGTCCTATCTTATGCCCTAATCTCATGATTTGAGGAAATTGTGAGATCGGGGTGTAACAGCTTGGTATCATAGCTTAGGGTGAGTTGTCAAGGACCATTAAGTTAGTAAGTTAGAGTCCTATGTGTGGCAGATAGGAGATGTTTGATGTTAGCTTTGGGGATTTGAGTATTTGGATATCCTGGCCCGATATCTGAGTACTTGGATCAACCAGTATAAGCTACTCTGTCTATTCTCTCACGTATACCCTGGCCAGGTATACAGTGGAAGAATGGGCTAGAGAGGAACCCTAGAAATGTTAGGGTTAGAAAACGAGAAAAGAAACAAGAATTAAGAGCATAAATGTAAAAGGAGATAGAACTTACATTTCATAATGTTGTTTTTGTTGGAAATGTATAGAAATGCTCTTATATGTTTGAATTGAAATATTCAATACTTTGAAATATATATGGGTCTTTAAGAATTGTTGCACACTATGCAGTTGTAGCATTTATTGATTTCATTCTTTGTAACAAGTAGACTAGAATTGACCTTTGAATGAGCTTTTGTTAGTGGATAAGTTTTCTTCCACACTTCTGAGATGAATAGGAGTTGAGTAATCCCTTGTAGTTCTTGGCTTCAGGACTTCAGGTTTGGCCTGGTCCGGCTGGCAGGATGCGTTACTGGGATCTAATGACTCCTATTAATAGTATAATAAGAATAGACTCTGGATAATTAGACCCACATTAGAGTGAGAATGTACATACAGTAAGATGTTGAAACAGATGGGCAAGATCAGAACAACTAAGAATCAGTTGAAACTGGTATATGAGGTTCAATTTTGGGGCCTCATATGAGAAACCCTTAATTGGGAATAATAGAACATGATATGAAGTTCATAATCAGTTTATTGATTAATATTATATGAACTATACATATGAAATATAGAAAAGATATGTGAAATGTATGTATGGTTCAAGATAGCAAGAATCAATCATGAAGAATGAATCATATAATAGAGTATAATGCTTTTATGAACTCTAAAGCAAAGGCTAAGTAGAGAATAGGGTTGAGCATCCCATAGGTCCATAGAAGTAAAGAGTCTTCAAAAGAGTAAAAGTAAAGAGAATCGTATGAACGTGTAATTCATAAGACTAGAACAACAAACTAGTTTCTAAGTAAAGAACATAGGTGCAGTTTAACGAATGAATAAGTCATACAAAGGTAGACTGTATTCAGGAGAGAAAAACTTGATTGAAAGAGAAACTATGTTTGACCCATGCATGATCCACTTGATTTAAAAATGAAGAATATGTAATGTATTCAACAAGAAAAACTAATAGAAGGACTATTAATTTAGAACGTTAACTTCGCAATAGTATAAAGATAAAGGAGGAAATATGTGCAACATGGTATACATGACCATACATATGAATAAGCAACATGGTCATAAGAGAAAAATTTAGAATTAAAGATGACGGGTTAAAGAGTAGTATATGGTAAGAGGACTATGAAACGTAAGATAGGGTTTGAAATATGATGGAGAAGTTATAAAATAAAGAGGTTGTGAGATTCAAGCAAGTGCTAATTAATCAAATATCTTTGTTGATAACTAAGTAAATCTACATACGAGAATGTATTAAGGGAATGTTTGAATACAAGTATTCCAAGTCTTAAAATCATCTTCTCTTTCATATATTCCTTAATGAGAGTAAGGTGGGAATGAAATGATAAGAGAAAATGAATCATATATGGTGCATAACTACCTTGGTGGGGTCATCTAGTGAATGTAATAGTGACATACAATATGATGAAGTGCGATAAGAAATAAATTCTTGTATGATAGCAAGAATGATGAATAATCTATTCCTATCTTAAATGCTTCAATGTTAATGATGTTTATTGTATATAATCATATGAAAAGGATAGGTAGTAAAAAGTAGAGAAGTAATGAATGAGCAGAGAGATATGGGAAAACACTAGCTTTGTGTAATATGTGAATTTGTTTTTACATGTATGATTTGTTGAAGGCATATTAAGGTATGAAAGTTGGCTCTACATATGATTTTAGTGTATTGTGCAAGCTATATGTTAATTAAAGGCGTATGATAGTTGTAGTAATTCATACCTGATATGCATCTTACTATTGTGTATTTGTGATATGGTGATACGGTTTGGAGGATGTCAGAACACATGGAGAGATACCCTGAACAAGGTAGTCATACTTATTCACTCATATTAATAGAAAGGGATGATAATCAGATTTTCTGGACAAATAACCCTAATGAGGTGTAGCTTGTTATACCTAGCTCTAATATAATTGAGTGATGGTAATTGAGTATGATTAATGCTTGAATGACTGATACAATTGTGGATTTATTTATTACTGTGGTTGAAACCCTAAAATGATATAATACGACGGTTACACTTTGAATTGTGTGTGGGCCCATAACCCACAGGTCCCAGGATCGAAACAGGATAGTATGGAATGAGGTGGTAATGCTTCACCTCATGCATCCGTGATCCAATGGGGATGCCAAGAGTAGTATTGTGCAATTGATTGTTGAATCTAGTCATTTAATTCAAGACTGTTTTGCTATTTGAATAGCACTTTATTAAAGTTTAAAACAGCATGGTGAACTCGCTTTTGTCACTTAAAGGTGATACAGAACAATAGAACTTTCTGAGCCGCATAAGTTGAGATAGTTGTGTCAGAGTATCAGAGTTGCGCAGCGAAAGCGTGGTGGTTTATCTTTGCATTCTATGTTTGACTGCGGAATAAATAATTTGCTTGATATCATTGAGAACTATTTGAAATATGTTGTGATTTAGTAAAGAATTAAAAGATCTAATGTTGAAAACTACATTCAGGTATAAAATACAAGAATATAATGACATGGAAGGATTTAGAAGCTTAGAATAACCTTGAATGTATCTTTCTTGTAGGTTTATGTTTCGAGGACGAAACATTCTAAGGGGGGGAGAGTTGTTACGACCCCATTTGAGCTTAATTGGTAAACTAGGGTTTACCTAGACAATTGCAAAGATTAATTAGAATAATCATTCTTGAAATATAATTAATGACGACAACACAATTAGGATGTTTTAACTATGATAAGAAGTATAAATGTTCTTTTTTCTTGAGAATTAGGGTTTGAGAAGCATAAACCCTAATCGGCCCAAAATAGAGTTTTGATGATACATGAATACAGAATTTGATAAGTAGAATGTCTCACTAAATGATTTTTAGTATTTTATGTGTAACTCTGATTTACTTCAAATTTGTATATGATTTGGATATATATAATTTGAACAACATTGGAAAATATCAGAATTTTTGAAGAATGTTCTGACCTGTTTATCGGTCGAGTTTCAAACTCGACCGATCATATTTCCAGAATTCTACAGCAGTGTGGTAATTGAATTTTATCTTTTTATTGGTATATCCAATTGATCTCAAATTTTAACTGTGCTTGAAAAACACAGTTTTAGACACTCTGTTAAATTGGCATAATTTTTGGATGACTTTTGATCTCTACAGTGAGGGTGTCGGTCGAGTTCTGTGCAGGGCAAACTCGACCGAATCTGCTGCAGACTGCAATATAGCAGTGCACTGTTCTATTTTGAATTATTTATTGGTAACTCCAAATGATCTCAAATTTTCTGAAGCTTTATAGATCAATTATAAATAACTTGCTAAATTCCCATAATTGTTGGAGAAGGTTTGATCTCTGAAATAAACGAATTACAGTAACTTTGTATAACTGAATATTCAGCCAATATAATTAAAGTTGAGTGTTGGGTCAATATGCAATTGACCCAAGCAGCTCAAATTGACTTATATGATCGACCACACACACACACAGCTCTCATTCTTCGTCATCCATCCCAGAGAAACGAAAATCTAGAGAGAGAGGGAGAGTTAGGGCTTGAGTGGAGAAAGAGGAGGAATTGCTGACCTAGGGTTTTGCGGTCCGAGGAATGGTGAAATCAAGTAAGTTTGGATCCTTTGCATAGACTTTTATGGTGAATCTTCTCTCTCATGTCAAGAACCGTCCATGCTCTGATTTGATCCAAGATGATGTCGAAATTCCCTCTTTTCTCACCCTTTCTTCATAATCCCTCATTTTCAAGGTTTCCGAGTTGAATGGAAGAAGAATTGGGAGATTTGCTAGGGACTTGATATGAGTTCGAGATTCCCTGAGTTGAGCTACAGTTTTGAGGTGTTTTCACACCTTAGGGTGAGTGGGTTCTTCCTTTAAACAGTATAATGTACGAAATTTGATTATAGCATCCAAATCCCTAATTGCTTGGTATGTGATTCTAAACCCTGAAATGTCCGTTTAATTTAAGTTGTTGCAAATTGATATGATATGGATTCCTTCTCTGTTTGAATGACTCTTTGATGGTAGATTCACATCAGAAACGTATACAACACATCCTAGAATGCTTTTCAGATTTATACCATATGATGTAATTAGGGTTTAACCTAATTGAGATATCTCTAGAGTTTCAACCTTAATGAAAAGGACTAGTAATTTTATAAGTGGTTAGGATGTACCTCATGAATTACCTTATTCGAATTTTATCCTTGGTGCATGATATCTCAGTGAATAGCATGGAAACCTAAATTTAGTTCAATTTCCATGGTTTCATACATATATCGATTGTATATGATTTGTTGAAAACAATCTTTATTTAGTGAATGCTTATATCCTATGAAATCCTTATGAGAGCCATGTGACAAGTGAATGAGGTAAATGAAAAGGTGAATGAGGCAAATGAAACCCTAAGAGTAGGGTGTTGGCATGTGATGAATGAATAAGGCAAATGAAACTGTAAGGATAGGGTGTTCAATGAATCATGTTATGGTGACATGAAAGGTCTCGATATGAAATGTGGTGATACTTAACTGTTGAATTGTATGTTTCTAGTGCATTTAACTTTATATGCTTGTTCTCTCTGAGTTGATATCTACATACTGCAGGGCTTCTTATATTTCAATACATATCTCGTAAATTGCAGGTGATGAGATATGAAATTCCCTAGAAAGGGATGTTACTGAGACATGGTATATGTTGAATACATGAGCTATGATATTTATATGTTAATCAGTTAATAGACTTAGGTGCCCTAACACCGTAGAACCCCTTTGAGAGGTCTGCACCAGGGGGGTGAAACTCGTGTTGCAACAATAACTGTGCTTGTGTCATGGTGGCACGAGGATAGAGAGAGACAGTGTTGCAACAAGAACCGTGCTTGTGTCACGGTGGCACTGTGGAAAATAGGGGTTATTCAACATTAATCCGTGCTTGTGTCACGGTGGTAACCCGGTAAGACTCTCTGCCTGTGTGCTCAGGTTAGAGGAGGAGTCTAGAGTTCACTCTTTTGAGAGTGTAGTGAGGCCTTGTGAGCCTGAGGCCTTGTGAGCCTGAGAGTCCTGCAGCAGACCAGGGCTGGCAGTCACACTTAGCATTTCCCGGGTGTGTCGCTAAGTCTTGTACGGTGGGATCGTAGCTCGCTACGGATCTTTATATGCAGAGTACACTGCATATGATTAGGGCATAAGCTAAAATATGATCATATAGGTTCACAGAGTTCCTTATAAATGAAAGAGTTAAGGAAGACTAGAGCATAGTCTTCTAGTAGTTATTCTTTGGATGCAATATTTACATTCCTTGTTATTTCAATTATATTGTTTTAGAACTGCTCAGTGTAGTATTTATTGCTGTTAAATTTCATATCGTTTACTCAAAGTTATATTTGTAATCACATTAGTGCCTTAGACTGTTTCCTTGAAGTACTCATTCACTGAGCGAGTAGGCTCACCCCTCTACTCAAACATTTTAGGGTTAACCGCGTGGACTTGAAGATGGTCAGAGCATCAGTGTAGATCTGCTACAAGAGTTAAGCACAAGATTAGTTGAGTCAGTCGGTCCTTGTCACTCTAGGTCCTCAGTAAGAGATAAGAGAGAGAGTTGTAATTATGATGTGTAATATTGTTCCTCTTTTGATATGTATGCTAATTAGTAGGTCTTATGTGCATAAGGTGTGAGAGACATCATGCATGTTTATACATGTATCTTTACTATTAAAGTCTGATTAGTAAAAGAAATGTTCAGATTCCCTTGTTAAAATGATTTATGTGGTTCAATGTGAAGAAACAAGAGTTTTTAAGAAAAGTAAAAAGTTAAGGGTGTTCTTTGTATTACATATAAGTCCTATCTTATGTCCTAATCTCATGATTTGAGGAAATTGTGAGATCGGGGTGTAACAAATTGATTGACTCGTGTAAATGCTTTCTATGTAGATCAATTAGCAAACTCAAAACCACAACCCCCTTTCATTGACATCAGTCCTTCATAAAGAAAAACTAAATGGAATAACTTCAATGGATGGTTTAAGGAATTAAAAATTGTTCTCATACATGAGTGCAAGCTCTATGTCCTAGACACAATAGTACCTGATGAACCAAATCCAAATGCACCTAGGGAAGAAAGGGAAGGTTATGAAGCATTTTGATGATGCCATAGACAACAAGTGCCTTATACTTTCCTCCATGAATCATGAGCTTTCAAAGGAATATGAGAATATGGATGTTATAAAGATGATAACACATGTTAGGAATACATATCTAGAACAAGAAAGGCAAGAGAAGTATGATGTCTCTAAGGTGTTTTTAAGTGCAAAATGGTGGATGGTGATCTAGTTGGACCCAATGTACTCTATTTAATTGGATGTGTACAAAGTGTAGCTAGACTAGGATTTGCTATAGGCTAAGATTTAATCATAGATCTACTCCTACAATCATTGCAGAATCCATACAAATAATTTGTCATGAATTACAACATGAGTACTTTTGTTCATTCATTAACAGAGCTACTAGGCATGTTGAGAATAGCTGAGTGAAAATGAAAGACAAGCCCAACACTGTGATGACGGTCAGCACATGAAAAGAAAAGTTCAAAGGAAAAGACAAAGACAAGAAAGGTCCTAAGGCTGGAAAAAAAGTCTTCTACACTTAAGGAAAAAGGAGGAGTGGCTAAGGGAGGAAGTTGTCACCATTGTCACCAAGCAGGACATTGGAAGATAAAGTGTCCTCTCTACTAAGAGAAATTGAAGAACAAGAAATAGGGTCTAGATATATTCACTTCGGGATATATATGTTGTGCAAATAAACTTAGCTACTTCACGTCATGTGTATTAGATACCGGATGTGGATCTCAAAAAGGATCAAATATGTGGGATCTGAAAAAGTAGACCCTTGAAGAAAGGGGAGGTGGAACTATGTGCTGCAAATGGAGCAAGATTTGTGCCACTAATTTAGGAACCTATTGTTTATCTCTGCCTATTAGGCATGTAATAGAGTTAGAAAACTACACTAATGTACCCTCCATAAATAAAAACATTATCTCTATTCTTGTTTGCACAATAACAGTTTTGAATTTCTAGTAAACAATGGTAAACTTTCCATTCTAAATATGATAACTTTTATGGCAGCTCACCTATGTCTTATGGTCTTTGTTTATTAGATCTTGAGAGACATGTACATAATATAAATACCAACAATTTAAAACTTAATGACTCAAACAAAACTCATCTTTGACACTTCTATCTAGGCCACATAAAGAAAAGCACATTTATAGACTCTATAAAGATGGTTATCTAGACTCTTTTGATTTTGAATCAATAGAGACATGTGAGTCTTGCTTTTTGGACTAGATGATAAAATCAATTTTTTCTAATAATGAGAGAACTAGTGACTTATTAGGACTCATGCATACTAATGTTTGTGGACCTTTTAGCACAAGTGCTAAAGGTGGATATCAGTGCTTCATCACATTTACTGACAACTTCAGTAAATTTTGATATGTGTATCTTATGAAAAACAAACTATAATAACTTAAAAATTTCAACGAATTCATAAATGGAGTACAAAACCTAGTTAATAATAATATTAAAGCACTATGATTTGATTTTAGTAAAGAACATAATAGTGTGATTGAATGAAGAAATCACACCTTATTAGACATGGTATGATCAATGATGAGTTTAGCTAATCTCCATATTTCCTTATGGGTACATGCTCTTGAAACCATCATGTTTTGACTTAAGTGAGTACCTTCTAAATCCATAAAAAAGACACCATAAGAGATATGGAATGGGAAATGTCCCAATATGTCTTTCATGAAAGTTTGTGGATGTGAAGCTTATGTCAAGAAATAGTTTTGTGAAAATCTTGGACCCAAACTCAATAAAAGTTTCTTTGTTAGATACCCTAAGGAAGGGTTACTATTTAAATATTACATCTAAAAACAAAGTGATTATTTCCAAAATTGTTATATTCCTAAAAAAAGAAATATATTTCCGGAGGAAGCAGCGGGAGGGAAATAGAACTCCAAGAAGTTTGAGACCAACAACATAACATTGAACCTATCGAGGTAGTAAGGAACAAGAGGAACCACAAACTATTGTGGGGTCTCAAATTCCTATTATGAACAAAACCTCAAAGATCCAGTAGGGCACATATTGAGCCAAAGAGATATTGATTTCTCATTACTCAATAATACAATGTGTTATTCATTGATGATGATGAGCAAACAACCTACAATGGGGCTATTAAGGTACCATATTCTGAGAAATTGTTGAAGCCATAAGATCTAGGGTGAATGCCATATATACCAAAAAGGTATGGACACTTTTAGATCCACATGATGGGATAAAAATCATAGGATGCAAACGAGTCTTAAGAAGAAGACCATCATCGATGGTAATGTACAAGCCTACAAAGGTAAAATGGTAGAAAAATGTTTCAAACAAGTTCAAGGTGTTGACTATGATGAAACTATTTCACCAGTTGCTATGGTTATATCCATTATGATCATGCTTTCATTGCAACTTATCATGACTATGAAATCTACAAAATGGATGTTAAAACCACATTCATTAATGGAAATCCCATTGAGGATGTGTACATGACACAAACCCAAGGTTTTATCACTCCCAATGAAGCCAAAAAAGTATGTAAGTTACAAAGGTCGATCTATGGATTGCACAAGCATATCAGAGCTAGAATCTTTGTTTTGATGAGTTGGTCAAAAGGTTTGGCTTTATTAAAAATGAAGATGAACTTTGTATTTATAAGAAGGTTAGTGGGAGCATGTTTGTATTCCTCGTATGTTGATGATGTACTATTGATGGGGAGTGACATTCCTACTCTATAATTGGTTAAAATATGGTTGGGAAATACCTTCTTCATGAAGGACTTAGGAGAAGAATACCTATATACCAGAAATCAAGATCTGTGATAGATCTAGAAGTGTTCTTGGTCTAAGTCAAAGTACATACATTGACAAAGTGTTGAAAAGGTTCAACATGCAAGAGTCTAAGAGAGGAAACTTACCCTTATCTCATGGAATAAGTCTATCTAGAGCTCAATTTCCTAACTCTTTTGAAGAGATGACATAGATGGTCAAGATTCCATATGCCTTAGAAATTGGATCTATCATGTATGTAATTTTGTGTACATGTCCAGACGTTTCATGTGTATGCTTTAATCATTACGAGTTGGTCTCTTTATATTCTGGTGAAGGTCACTAGATATATTTAATTAACATCCTTAAGTACTTGAGGTGGACTAAGGACCAATTCCAATTTGTGTTGGTGATGAAGAGTTGGTTGTAAAAGGCTACAGTAATGTAGGCTTCCAAATTGACCAGGATGATTACCCATTGCAATTAGGAGTTATGTTCTGCCTCAACAAGGGAGCTCTAAACAGGAAGCATTCTAAGAAATAAATAGTGGATGATTCTATAGTTGACCCTGAGTATTGTTGGACCGTATGATGATGGTATCTAGAAGGGGGTTGAATAGAGATAAAACACTTGAACTGAATTCATCAGACCTTCAAATTACTTCAAGAGATAAGTTGCAAATATGGAATTTGAGTGCAGCTAAACATATATATCAAGGATGGGAGAGATTGAATAAGAACTAGAATACAAGCTATGTATAGTGATTCCAAACTCCAAACTAGTAGATGTACGTCCACTACCTAGAGAGATCAACATCTAGGATTTTTCAACCATGTTTCACTCATTATATTCCAATATAAGAGTTGCAACATATGACCTTCCTTTTCTAGGAGAAGGATACATAACCTTCCCTTTGAGTATAAGGGAGCCAATAACCTCAAAAAGGGCTTACCTATCCATGAACAAGGGTCTTCTACCTCACCAAGGACTTACCCACTTTTTCAATGAATCTTCCGCCTTCACCAAGGACTTACCCACTCTTGCAACAAGTCTTCCACCTTGAAGGAATTACCCACTCTTGACATGGATCTTCCACCTTTGACTTCACCTTTAGCAAGGAAAAACTTTCACCAAGGGAATCCTTCCCTTGTTCTTCTTCACCTCTCTTATCCAAGAGAGAGAACCTTCACCTTCATGGTAGAAAGAGAGAATGGGAGGTGGAGGAAGTGAGAGCCTCACAAGATATGCATGTAGGACTAGCTCTCTTACAAATATCCTACTCACTCTAATAGATGTAGCCAGTAATTAAGATTGAGAGTGGATAGGAGACTCTTGTAGGCACTCAACTATAATATAGGGACCTTTATAGTGCTTGGCTAACCATGGGATGAAGCCCAAGGGGTCCTATTTATAGTTGAGGATGCCTACTAGCCAATAGAAGCACTTAAGGACGAATTCTAGCCGTTTAAGGTGTTGTAATAGATATAATTTCACGTTCTGCGACACTCTAACAGTTAGCAGTCAATCGAGTTTTAATAAAGCTAACTCGACCGATAGCACTATGCAATAAATAAATTTTGAGTTGTTGGTTGCATTTATCCTGGATGAAACTTGGTCGATGGCTTAAAATTGATTTTCCTATGTAGAGGTGTCGATCGAGTTTGTCTTGGGAAAACTCAGTCGACCCTCCAAGATCCATTAAGGGTGTTAGTCAAGTTTATCCTATATGAAAATTGAGGAAAATAACTCATGTGATGAATTTTAGAAAGTGCCATAAAAGTTCCCAAATATTCATTTTAAGTGCTCTTGATTTTTTCTAAGATTAACAAGTCATACAATATTACAAGTGATTTACAACATGATTCTAATGGATATAAGGCATTTTCTACTAAAGTACACTTGCATTGATTTTGACTTCACTTTCACCAAGTTAGGATCAGTAAGTTAGGGCATTTAGAGTGTGTCTATACCTAATCTGAAATCACTCAAGTAGAAGCATTAAACACAAATGAGTGGAGTGGTTAGTCATCATCAAAACAAGGGTTTAGTCAATTTGACTTTGAGATTCAATTAGACTTTGATTCAAAAAGTATATTTCTGCACAGAATAGAGCAAATGAAGTAGTATGGATAAAAAAAGAGTAGTGAAGTTGGAGTCATTCCAACCATTAAAGACATATTACACTTACATTGCTACAATAATGGAGCCATTACATAAGCTAATGAACCCAGATTACATCAATATTCCAAGCACATACTTAGACTTTACCATCTCATAGGAGGCATCTTACAACAAAGAGATGTTAAGATTTGTAGAGTGCCAACTAAAAGAAATATTTTTTATCCCTCGACAAAAGCACTTTTACAACATCAACATAATTGTCATGTTACATCTTTTGTAATTAGATTTGTGACGTCTCTAGTTTAACTAGGAGATTGTTCATTGTATTCCCTAAGAGCCATCATCTGACAATTGTAACAGGAATACTTTGTATTTCATTTGATTACTAACAAAAGGAAATTAGATAATGAATAAGCCTACTAATGTCCTAATCATGTTTTGACTCGATGACATATGGTTTGGTTTGAGGAACTGAACATGAAATTTTATGTATATTTAAGAGTATTCAGTCTTGTTATGTCCCTAGTTAGTTATTATTGTGGATATTATAGGACAACAATATCACACAACACTAGCATGTATGATGAGTGTGGCTAGGTCTCTTTAGTCATGTATCAAATATCAAATAAGATACATTGGTACTTGTTAGAGAACAAGTTGTATTAGATACATCCACCTTGAGAATGACACATGGAATTCATGTAATGACATTTTAGAGTCATAACTCGATGTGATGGTGGTGAATGTGATCTTTAGACCTGTAGTCACTACAACAATCACATGTTGTTCAGTGTACTTTCACCACTAACCCAACGTGCTCTGATTATCAGTTTCTAAAAGGTAGTGATTGGGTGCATTGTAGCACTTATGGATCTTTGTGAGGGATGTAAATGGAATTTTCCCTCCTTTGGAATGATATCCTAGCCACTTGATATGTCAGACTATGGAAATGCATGGACATGCTCATGTGAGTAAATATAAGATATTGATATTACAATATCTTAAATAATATTCTTCTATTCAGGGAACATGTATTGAATAATAAGAGGATGACTATTTTTCATTTCTCAGTTTGAATCTAGATATCTATAACAAAGGGATTATATGATAATGGTAAAATTTATACAGGTTGAAGTTGCTCTTTAATTTGCTCCTATCTTTGCATGGAAATGATGTGCGGCTAGACACCGATATTGTCTTGTGATCTTCCAAGGTAATTAGGAAACTACCACGTGACACACATAAGGATGCATAAAGGAATCAAAGTTTGCAACCAAATGTATGATTAGAATGGTTTTGAATCATAAATAGGAAGATTTCCTACCTTGTCAGTCGACTACAATGTCCATTGAGATGATTGGATTAGTCGGATCCATAGATCAATTGATTGTCAATCAGTTGACACTTTCACTTTGGATAGTGACATGTTATAACATATCCAAACCTATAAACTTGACTCTAGAAATCCTATTCCCAGTATTAGGAGTTTAGAATTTTGGTTTCTTTATATTTGACCAAACAAGGATAAAGCTACACCTTCATGTACATCATTAATTCATATAACATGAATAACTCAATGGAAACTAATAACATACATAGGCCTGAAAATAAATATAGAATAGTAAATAGCATGTTAACATAATAAGATGTATATGTGTTGATATGTGAGTAAGTTCATTAAATATGTCACAAATGCTTCCTTTTTCTAACTAATATGCACTAATTGCTGAAATATATTTAATAAGAAGTATAATGTGCTTTGGAATAATAGTTGATGTTTCCATGTCTATAAATGTAAATAATGTGCCACTATCTAATTATAAACATTGAGTTAATATACTTAATGGGAATAATTTAAATAAGTAAAATATGGAAATTCATGCACAATAATATAAAGAAAATATTTTGGTAACAATGTGAGGATAATAGGACTCCACAATAACAAATTATTATGGTAATGATGTAATGTTATAATAATATAATGGTAATGAGACAATATCTTATTGTATTATAATATCCAAAAGGGTCGAGGGGGTTGAAGCTCAGTGGAGAAGGTTAAGACTCCCTAGAGTAGGAACATGGGTTCAAATCCTCAGTTATGCAGCTTCGATGATCTTTGGTCCCGTCACGCACCTCGTCCTATGTTTGAGTTTACCTTGTCGACCCTGATGTGCGGGTAGTTGGGGGAAGCTGGGGATTTACATTGTCAGTGGGTGTCACAATCGTGGCGCTTGTTCGGGGGTGGTCCCAGGTCATCAAAAAAATACAATATCCAAAAGGAAACATAAAACTCAAATATGATGCTAAAATTATGTTCCTTGTATCCCAATTAGCTTGGGGTCAAGTTTTACATTACTTAAACAATCCTAGACGTCTTAATTTCTTTTGGGCAAAAAAATATAAGTTTTTCTTTAAAATATTAAATAATATGGTCAATGACTCTAAAGGTGGAAACTAATCTTAAAGTTGGATTATACATACCAAAATTAGTATATGTGTAAATTTTCATATTAATTTAACAATCTTATCTATCCTAGTTTTACTTACGAGAGATAATGTAACTTATCGTAAATAATAATAATAAAATTTAACATATTAAATAAATAGTATAAACAAACTTGTATAGCTTATGGCTATATAATTTAGGTGAAGTTGTAATAATAAAATTATGGTATGAAATAAAGGGAAACAATGTTGTACATGCATATTAAATCTATGGAAAATTTATCATGGTGGAAAATCATAAAATGTATTTACTTTCCAAATACAATGCGATCGAGGTAATTGCAACAATGTGGAAAATGTGAGATTTTTTAATAAATTAGAATAAAATTTAAAGAACTAATTCTATCTACTCAATGATTGAGAGCAATAAATAAATGAAAATAACCACACTAACATATCATAAAGGAAACAAATATTTTAACTAGATTGTATGTTTATTTGGAAACAAACATTCCCAAATTTATATAATTAATTACTTAACTCAAATAAGAAATAATGATAATCTGGACTAAATGATTTCCTTATTAAACCTCCTTATTACCTCATATAATTGTTAACAACAAGGTATTAAAAGAAATTTGGTTCGATATACAATGTTTACACCCTTTTGATTTGAAATTCATGTATTTATAATGACTAGTTTTGGATATATACATTTATTAAAACCTATATCATCCATAAATAATTAACGTAAATTATATTAACAATATATATCATTGCCTTAAATTTGGAAATTTTGATTTGACTTAATAAAAATTAAATAGATATGTTTTATTAAAATAAAGTTGTTATACATGTTTATAATAACTATATCGTGAGAAGAGAAACATTATGAGAAAGTCATTTCATAATGGGTGAATAAGTGTATATAAGAGGTTGATAAATGGAATAACAGAAAAGGAATTCATTAAGCATATCCTACACAATTGTACATCAAACTATTATACACTTATATTGAGTAAATAATTACATAATGAGATGTTTAGAAGTCTCTTTATTGTAAATGTAGTTTTAATATTTTTGTGATCAAGTTGTAAAAAAGGAAATACATGATAAAACTAGACATAAAAAATGGAAGGGAAATTACGTTTTCATATTTATTCTTTCATATCCTTTGTTAAAGAATGCTTAACGTTTCTCCTTTTACAATATATGTTGCATATGTTCCCTAGTAAAAATAAATAAATGAAATTCTTGCTACAAAAAATGAATAGTTTTATATATATACCCCTTTCCATGGCATTCACACACATAGAAATCACTTGACCAGTAGGACATGACTCCTAACCTTCTGCCTTATCCTCCAATTCAAGTTCCTTAGAAAAGCTGTCAAAGTCTCATAAAACAATTCACATGGTGATCCCTTCTCAGCCACTGATGTTTCAAACTTGGATCTAAGGGTTTTGACAAGTTGACTCACATCTAGAGGTATGTTGTGTTCCGTATTATTCTTATTGATAAATCACCTACTTTCTCTCTCTCTCTCTCTTGGTCCTACGGACAAATTGGCCTTCATAGTTTCTCTTTCTTCTAAGAATTTATTTCATGTGAAAGATTCTATTTTGGTTTTGATCTTATGATCATCTTAATTTGTTGGATATTCCTTTTGGACTCATATTTATATCTTATCCCATGTTGAGAGCCTATTTCTCAAGTTGTGAACTTTTATGATCATTTGTTGTATCTTACTTGTGGAATTAAATGAATACTTGTTATTGGGTCCTTAGACCCCATTTATATCAGTTGGGTGATCTCATTCTTTATTTGAACATGACTATACTTTATATTACATGCCCTATTTGCATGGGTGATTGACTAGCCATAACTACAATTAGTGACACCATATAGACATTGGGTTCTATTCCTATGCAATATTTGATATTTAGGCACTAGGCCTTATTCCCTTGTCAGGCATTGGGTTTTATTCCCCTTTCACAAATGATATTAGGCACTAGGTTTTATCCTGTGCCACATAGTTCACTGGGAGAGCTAGACTTGGATCTAGAAGTAACCTTGGACTTTTGGACTCTGAAGAGAGGTATGTTTGCATCCCATATTACTTCTATGTTGAGAAATTTCCAATTTGTCTCTTAATGTATGTTTGCGTCTCCTATTCTTCTACATTGAGAAAAATCCTATTTTTATCATTCCCTTGGTCCTATGGACAATAAACTACACCATATCTTGTTGTTTTGGATAATATGCTTAATGTGAAGTATCTTATATTGTTACTGATCTTGTGATCATATTTGGACTTTTCTTGTTCTTTCTTATACATGGTTCATGATTTGATGATATGTGATATATTTTTCCACTTGTATGGTGGATGTTTGTGTTGTTCATTAGTATGATGGCAACTCTATATAATCTGACTATACTTTCTACTTGCCTCTACATTAAGCATGTTATGTGATTCAGCAGCACTACAGTAGTGTAATTACATTGGTTTTTGGGCAATATGCCCCTATTATTATTGGGATGGAGGTGGTGGTTCCCCATACCCGGGTTTCAAGTTTGTGAGGCTTGGCCTAACTTTCATATATATATTGGGAGTGGTAGTATATCATCTCTATCAGGTTTCAATTTTGTGAGGCTTGGTCACCTTTGTTTTTATATTGTTCTATTATTTTTCTTATCTCACATGCATGCATGTTGGTGATGATGTTATGGGTTGTGTGTCCTAATTCTTGATATGTGCTTATGTGGAACAATTTTATTGTTTAAATTATGGCAAGCATCTCTTTTATTGTGATTCATTTCTTTTATGTAGGTAATGTTCAAGGTGTGTTCTAGTAGATCTATGAGGTCCCTGTATTGCTTGAGGAATTTGAGATTCCACAACACTTTGTGATTCCTTTTGTTCCTCTTGTGCATCTATCAGTTCAATGCTTTCTTGTTGGTCTTAAACTTCTTCGAGTTCCACTTTCCTCCCACTGATTCCTTTGGAAATAAATTCCTTTTATAGGAATGCATCATCTCTTGCAACAAACAATTTATTATGTCAGATAGAGAATACAATTAATATCCTTTGGTATCCTTAGGATATCCAAAAACATAACATTATCAGATTCAGGGCCGAGCTTTTCAGGAAACATTTTTCTCACATAAGCTTCACACCCCCAAATCTTCATAAAAGACACATTGGAATCGCTTCTCATACCATATCTCATACAGTGTCTTTTGAACCGATTTAGATGGTACTCCATTTAGTGTAAATGTGGTGGTTTTAAGAGCATAACCCTAGAAGTTAGTCAGAAGATCAACTAAACTCATCATTGACCGCACCATATCCAGCAATGTGTGATTCCTTTTTTTTGATACACCATTATGTTTTGGTGTTCTACGTGGAGTCTGTTGTGATACGATACCACACGCTCACAGAAGGTCCTCAAACTCTTGGTTTAAGTATTCCCCACCATCATCAGAATGAAGTTCCTTAATACTTTTCCCAAGTTGGTTATGTACTTCATTCATAAACTCCTTGAACTTTTCAATAGTTTCTATTTTTTGTTTCATCAAGTAAACATAATCATACCTATTGAAATCATCATTGAAGGTAATATAGTGTTGATACCCACCTCTATAATTTGTTCTAAAAGGGACACATACATTAGTATGTATGAGTCCTAATAGATCACTAGCCCTCTCGTTGTTACCAGTGTTAGGAGTCTTGGCCATCTTTCCCAGCAAATAAGATTTACTTGTCTCTATTGATTTGAAACCAAAAGATTCCAGATAAACATCTTTATGGAGTCTAGATATTGATTCTCATGTATGTTCCCTAGAAAAAAATGCTAAAGATATGTTTTGTTTGAGTCATTGAGTTATAGTATTCTGTTATTTATGTTATAAACATATGTCTTTAGATCTAGCAAATAAAGACCTTAGACATTGGGGCATTGCCATAAAATATCCCATCCTTTGAAATAGAACATTGACCATTTTTAATATAAAATTCATATGCATCCTTGGCCATACAAGATACAAAAATGATGTCTCTATTTATGGCATGTACATAATAGTAGTTCACTAACTCTACTACAAGCCCAGTGGGCAGAGATAAACTATAGGTTCTAAATGAAATGACAATAACTTTGATCCATTTGCAACTCACAGTTCAAGCTTTCCCTTTTCCAAAGGCCTACTACTTTTTAGATCTTGCATATTCAAGAATATGTGAGATCCACCCTATATCTAGTACCCAAGATGAAGATATATATATGTTTATATCAATAATGTATATACGTAAAGTGGAGATCACCATCCCCATCTTCTTATTCTTGAATGCCTTCAAGTACAAAGTATAGATTCCTCTTATATTTTTCTTTCTCCTTGTCTTGAGTGTTGAAGATATAGATTTGGACTTACCTTCAGAACTCTTCATGGTCTTTCTTTCATCCTTGGGCTCAACTCCATTGATCACCATCACAGATTTGTCCTTATTCATTCTGGCTTCGACATTAATCATCATGCCAACAAATCTGACAACAGTCTGGCCATATTATTCAAGTGGTAACACTCAATAAAGTGCATATATGATTCAGGCAATGATTGTAGAATCATATCCATGACCAACTCAAAGAGAATCCCAGTTCTTATAGATGTACCACATGTCCAATCATATTGAGAACATGGGTCTCTACTGGGCCTCCCTCTGTCATCTTACACTGAAAGAGCGCCTTTGTTATATTGTACCTTTCTTTCTTTGGGTGCTTATGGTCCAAGTCCTTAAGATGTGCTGCCATCTCAAGCATCCCCATGTCCTCACACTACTCATGCAACTCATAGTTCATGCAGCTTAGCATAAGGTGATTTATATCCAAGGCATCATTGGCATGCTTCCAGTAAGCATCCACCTCATCCCTTGGTGCATCAAGAGCAAGTATCTATGGCACTAGTGTTTCTAGGACATAGATCTTACACTCTTCATTGAGAACCCTTCTCAAAGTCCAAAATCAGTCATGGAAATTTGTCCTATTAAATATGTCCTTCCTAAGGACCAATCGCAATGATGATTTGATTGCCATTTGATTCCACAAGAGAAAACTTTGCATTTTGTCAAAACCTTTTTGATTTGATTTGATTATTGATGATACTCAATTAGGTCTTTAATTATTTATCGCTCCTACTATTTTATTTAAATTGATATCCCTCACATATCAATAATGAAGATTGTAGTGTACAACCTTCTAGTGAGCCAAGATCCAAAATAATTCAACTATTACACGACCACCTCCAATGTCCATAGTCAGTTATTAAGGTAGGAAACTTTTGTCAATTTCATCTTATGCAATTCTTGGATAGATGTTATGCACAACTCCTTTCCATATTCATCTACATGCTTTTGATTCTTAATCTCATTAAGGACACACAGTTAAGCCTGACCCAAAATCCAACACAATAATGATGCACCTCGATTGACAGCCCCATATTATTACTATCACACTTCCATCAGATAGACGACGTACCACCCTTGGGATGCTCACACTTACTCGATCAAACTTTTCATGTGTGTTTCTAATGGAAATAATCTAAGAATTAATATTTCATTTGAGGGAGTTTGTATTTATAAATAGATATACATTGTCTAAACACCACATATATAGTACATATCATATACATGCTATATCCCACAACGAAAACATGCAATAAACATAACCAATTGTTATGGACACTCTATTGTAATTCCTTAGAGCCACAAGGAATTACCACCACCTCTGGTCTACATCTCATGCAGAAACCTATTGTTGATGAAGATATGTGCTTGCTAATCTGGCTTGATTAGTTCAACCCTTGAATCAAACAGCTTGCCTCCTGGCTGGTCAGTTGGTCATCACACCGATCAGTTGGTACATGGTCCACCTTCTTATGGGTCCTCCAGTCGACTGGTCAGGTCCACAAGCCAATCAGTTCGTCTCATCCTCCTTAGTCCTCCAATCAGTCGGCTCTCCTTTGAGACGGTCGGTTGGCCTGGTGTTGAGCATCTTCTTATTCATCATAATAATCAAATAAACTATCCTAATGTCGTGACACCCTTTGTCACATAAAGCAAGACTTCTCAAAACCAAACACGGAATTAACACTCAACGAGTAGATTTATCATAAAATGCTTAAAATTAAAACCAGTTACAACAAGAATCAACATCAAGAAATGTATTACATAAAGGTCCAAAAACTTGCCATATGAAATATATATCATGAAGCATTTTTATTTACAACATGTCCGTAAGAGTATACCTGTCATATGTGATATATGTTCTTTTTCATAAACATGTACAACAACAAACTATATACAAATAAGGTGCATGAACCAAAAACTCATATCGATAACACCATCAAGGAACATACATAACTCCTCCCAAGATCTGAGTGTACAGGGACGACTCTAGGACTCTAACCACAAATGACCACAAGTAGCATACCCAACCTTCTCAGCTACTAATTTGGCTACTTCTCTGCCTATGCTACATGATCTCTACCTCCTCGTGTGAATCCACCTAAAAGATGTGGAAACCCATGGGTTGAGATTCCAAATCTCAGTGGGAGATATAACTCTCCACCAACACTATTATTAACACAAATAACTACAACAGGTAGATACAAGACTAAGCTAGATGAACAGATTCATTTAATGATACGTATTTATTGAATTAAGAAAATTAAGCATTTACTGGGCACTTATTACTGAACAGTAGAACAATCAATAATCAACAAAGGAATACGAAGAACATGTATATTCTCTACCAACCGAACTATGACAAATCAAGGAAAGCCTCGTCCAATATGAAAGTACAACTACTAAGAACTTATGGTCAATGGAAGAGTCAAATTCCATGGCCTTTCTAACACCTCCCAACTAGCATGAGAGTGACACTACAGTGACATACTAGTCAACTTGTACAAATGACATATAGTCAACGGATGCATCAGCTCACGCATGGCTATTCATACATCATAAGGGAATCGGCTCACACATGGTCATCCCAAAAAGAAGGAGTGGATCATGAATGGCCATTCCATATATCACAACGAGATCGACTCATGCGTGGTCATCTCTTAGTTATGCCAATTAAATTTTAGCAACAATCAAGTTATAATGTACAAAGCCAGAACAAGTTCTATGAAAATAAGGGCATAACACAACTCCAGAAGATATAAAATGCATAGGGTGTGACTTGTCACACTATCATTACAAGATGCCTATATTATCGCCATTCACACCATCATTAACAAGGGCACACATCATGGGATACCAATCCCTCAACTCATCATTGGGAAAATCCATCTCAGATTATGCAACAAGTCACTGTCAGGTCATAGGATCCATTCATATTATTCTTGTATCAAAAGTGCCTCAACATGCCTCACAATGGCATATTCAACTTGTGTCATGTCATAATCACCATAGCCTACACTAGCTATGATTATCAAGATCATAACACTTAAATGGTTAGAAATTGATAAAGAAGAGGGAGATAACCACATAACATCATAATCCTTTGATGATAGAGAAACAAGCAAGATCATTGTTCATTAATAGGGTTAGGTCTCTTCTTATCCGATTTAGGGTTTACAAAATTAGAATCCACCAACCACCCTAGAATTATCACCCTCCATCGTCTTGGAGTACATAAATATTATGAGACATCATTAGAGTAGATTAGATAACATTCCAAATAGCACTATACATGGCTATGTAATGTTCATACAGGAATATCATTAGGTGTTCATATGTGCTTCACAACCACCTACCATCACCCTATATTGACCACTTAACCACATAGGTCACAACCTCCCACCATGGTCCAAGTCACGACCATGACAATCAAGTGTCTCAACCACAACATGTCACGACCAACCCCTTACATCATGTCGCGCCCACGACACTAGGGTTAGGGTTCCATCTCGACCAAATTGTATCGACTATCAACATATGTTGTGACCTAATACCCTCATGATCATGACCCAACACACTAGGGTGTGTCTCAACCCAAGAAAGGCAGGATCAAATCCCCAACACCAAGGATAATTAAGCCACCACACACCAAGTGTCTCAACCTATCATCACTAGGTCAAACTCAACCGCAAAGGGGTATATCGACCAAGGGCTATCTAGGTCATGACCATCAAGAGGAAAGTATCACAACCACACCCAGAGTTGACATCTAGGTCACCAAAATAGAACTAAAACCAAGGGTGAAACTATATTTATCATGAATAAAAGGCCACAAACAAATGGTCACCAAGACCCCAAACCATAGGTCAAGAAACTACCAAGGAAGAACCTTATCCAAGGAAGAGAAAACCATGCTCAAGATAACCAAAACTGAACCTAACATCCCTCCAACCTCTAGGTTCACAAATACCAAGCATGAGAGCAAGATAAAGTGCCTTCATAACACATTATCTACTAAATCGGGTACAAAAATATTAGGGTTTCGGATTGCTTTCTACCAAACAAATTCTAGGGTTTACCATTATGTACTAGAATGGAGAAGAAGCATTTAAGAGAGAGAATTTAGTAACAAAAGTTATAAAGAAGTTCAATAATAGAGTAGGTTTAGTGTTAAATAACCCGGCTTAAGATGATCACCACCAAGAGCTTCAAGCTCAAGATCAAGAGCTCCAAGCACACGATACAAAGGTTGAAGAAGCTTCACCAAAAGCTCCACACTTGGCCACAAGAGAACCTCAAGAAGGAGAATACACTGAGGTCAAAGATAGCCCAAGGATGGAAGCAAAGAAGCTCTTGGACAAACCAGAAAGGAAGAAAGAGAGGAGAAACCCTCTTCACACTTGGGTCTACCTTGTCAAGACATGGTCTATGACCCTTGTGATGAGGTGTTTCTCTCCCAAAACGACCACCATGGAAGAACCATGGCCTAGGGCCGAGAAAAGAGAGGAATATGAAGGTAGGATATCAACCTAGAAGACAACACTTACCAAGGATGGAAGATGAGCTCATATCACCACCACCACATGTAAGAGGAGATTGATCACCAAAGCCCCAAGGACAAACCTCCTTGCTCCACCAAGCTCCAAGAACCAGCAAAGGAGGAAGAAGACAGATGGCCAAAAAAGGGTTGCAAACAAGGGAAGTTGAGGGGTTATATATATGAAATATGAGAGAGAAGGTAAGGGGTGATGTGTCAACATACTATGGGACCCAAGAGACACTTGTCCACTCAAAAGGCAAACATTCAACCACATGCAACCGCTTAAGCATGACATGTAAGAGATGGTGATACACTCTAGGTAGTGTCTCAACTACCATGGACTCCCACATGGTCATGATGGTGACCCTCCTAGGTTGCACAATCCATGGTTGCGACACCACCTATCACCATATCCTCTTGGTTGAGACAAAGCACCACCACGAACCCTAGGTCGAGACAACCCATGCTAGGTCAATCATCTCAACCCAAGACCGCCCTATACTACCTAGGTCATGACCCAAACACTTGGAGGAGGTTTCTCGACCGTGGCACCCTCCAAAACCTACCTTGATCTCAACCCAATGTCGAGACAACACAACCAACTCACATGGTCAAGACACTCAACACTCATGTCAACCCCGATCACCACCTTGGGTGATACTTATTAACCAAGGCTCAAACAAGGAACCCTACTCTTTCTCTCTCCTATAGATGATGTCAATAAAGAGAGGGAATACTCTAGAGGTGGAAAATTGCACATCAACCCCCTACACTGGGTAAACTACAGTTTACACCAAAACTAGCACATAAAGCACAAACATCATCTAGAAAATCTCAAACTTGAAACTTAAGCTCTCTACAATCCCTAATTACATTTCAAAAGATAAAAGCAAGGTTCTAAGCACAAGACTAAGACAAAGAAAATATGGTTACCCTAAAACTCAGCATATTACATGGTGTAGGAGAAACCTCAAGTTACATTCGAGGGGAGCATAGGTAGGAGAGAATAATATGTTTATAATTGGAAGATAAGGTAGAGGCTCAATATGCAAACTAAGATAATAACAACCACACAACCATGCACAGATAGATAGGGTTATTTTCCATAACCATGCTTCGACATCAAAACTGGCTTTTAGGGTGACACATGCAAAATGCATATATATATATATATATATATATATATATATATATATATATATATATATATATATATATGGATGTGGCATTTAGTTGGATATGCACATTAATTAGTTTAAGTATTCACATCATATGAAATAAATAAATGATGAAAACTAAAAATTTGATCATATGGATTATCCCAAAACATAATAGATTGACATGGCTCTGATACCTTTGTAGGAAAATATGGTGAAAAAATAGGCAACTAAAATAAAATGTTAACTGCCATGTTCCTCTTAAACTAATGTAACACATCAATAACTATGCAATCCATATGATGGTTTAGAGGATATACTTGGTCCTAGAGCAAGTCCAGTGACAATCTCCTCATCATGGTTGTGCGCCCTTTCTAGAATTCACACTTAAATAGTGTCTATGTCGGATTCTTGGTTGATCACTAAGGATAGAAGGTTGATGATGTCCTCCTAGAGGAAAAAGTATCCACGCCTCTAGAGTAGTCCACATAGACCACCAGGAACTTTTTTCATTCTAGTAGAATGGACAAGAAGGAGTTGTCCCTTGACATTGGTGTACTAGTCACCAACTTGCTCTCCCATAATGTTCTCTCTTTCTATCCCTCCCTTTATGGGGTAGGACTTTCTCGATTTCTCTCAGTTACCAAAACCAAAGAAGACAAACAATTGTTTGAAGCAATTGAGTTGTGTCTCTAGGATGCCCCTGGTACCCCTCTATTTATAAGAGGGTCAGGATCAGGGTTTCCAATCTGTGCGGGAGTGGAAGGGACTGGAATCTTATGAATTTTTTCAACCTATGAATGGAGAAACAATTGGTTCACCAGTGAATCGATCGATTAGCATGTGAGATGATCATTTTACCCAGTAAACTAGTCACTTCATCATGTTTCCCAATCACAATTGTATTGGCAATTCTATACAAGTTAATGCATGACATGACATCATCACTAATCCTTGATGCAATCGAATTGTTATTGTGAATTGGGTGGTTCATCTCATGAACTAATCGTCTCACAACCATGAGCCGATTGGCTCACTTAGTGAATCGGTTGGTTCATTCCATGATTCATCCAGAATTCAACCAATGCAATATCAAATCACCCTGACACTCCAACTGATTGCTTTGATACTTGAACCAGTTGGTTTAGAGTCCATTCAGTTAATTGTTTCCTAAATTGAATACACAAACACTTTAGTAATAAATTTAATTATCATTCATGATAAACTCCTATTCCAAGTGAATTCCTATGTGTGTGACCCTATAGGTCCCATGTTACGTTGGCAGTGAATATCCATAATCAATTATGACATCACAAGCAAAGAGTGGTTCCTAGTCACACTTCATTGCTACCCAAGTAAATGGAAAGTTGGAGAACAACTTCAACCTACAATATGTGATTGGTTTTATAATGTTTGTATAGTTCCTTTGCCACTAATATTTGGAGTGAACTCGACGCATGGAATCATCATCCTCTTCAATCATTTGATCATGTTCCTTCAACTAGAGCAGACTGACTGAGATATATGTAAGTTGAATATCACATATTGACTCACATCAGGATGGCCACGCATTTCTCAATATCTCTTATCAAGTGTCCAGGATATCACACTCCAGTGGGAGGGACAAATCCCATCTACATGACTCACAATCATCCCCATATGTCATAGTGCACCTGATCATCACCTTTATGGAAACCCTTATTCAAGATCACTATGGATAAAGTCAAAGTATACCAAATGACATGTGATGAGTGTAGTAACTTCATGTCTAAGAACCAAAATCACCTCCAACAATATAAGAGATGATTGTAACTACCAATAATGGTCTCGATGTGTCACTCTTATGGTGGGTATGTTTGATATATTGTTCCTTAACAAGTATATATGTTCTTGGCATGATATCACATATCATAACTGATGAGATTTTGTCATCAACCAACACACACTCTAGTCTTATATGTTATTGATATATGTTAGCCTTTCACAATAACATTCGACTAGGGACATAACAAGAATGAATTTACTCATAACATATGTATGATCTCATTGTTCAAGTCACATGCTTGAAGAAATGCATCATTGAGTTGTATCATTTTGTTGACATTTATTATGTTACTTCATTATCTCATAATTGAATAAAAAATAATAAATTGGAAGCTTATCTTTATTATTAATCAAATCATTTACATTCTATTCAAGTATAATAATCATATGATTGGCTCTCTGGGAAAACATACCAATAGATATAATATACAAATAGACTTGCATTCGATACAATAGGCAAAAACATGCCAACATAACTCAACATTTCTATCATTTTTCACTTCAAATGCACACACATATCATGAACTCACAACTCAATTGATTCATTTCTTAGCCACACATTCAATTTCATACATATGCAGAAATACACATCATTCTCTTCCTCATGCACTTCATATTCAATTCACACACACATATACATAAATAAATATCTAAATCAGTTGTCATCTCATATTTTAAGTCTACAATGTATATTAATATAACAAACAAAAATATGACATCAAAGTTTGAACTAAAAAATATCAATCAACCCTCCCATTCATCTGTCAAGTCCACATGTTTGATGAAGTAGTTTGCCCACTTTTTACATAGGTCATTCAGCTACTCCAATGTATAGGGTTCAGTAGTGTCAAAAAAATGCAAAGAGAATGAGACATAATTATAATTAGGTTTGATTGTTTGTGTTACCAAATGAGACTACTTCATTAATATGATCCAAGACTAATAACATTTCCTTCTCTAAAAATTTGATCGGTTGTGCATGTGTGACAATTGTATACATGTACAACATCACGCAATATGTGCATGCCCGATCATTGTCTTGTATACGACATTGTAAATTTACAATTAGTTTAATAAATGTAATTAAGAAAAGTTGGTAACATATGTGCAATTGGAATGAGAAGACTACATCAACACTCTTACAAGTTACTAATTTCTTTTCTTTTATACTTTCCCTCCGCCACTACAAAATGCTTTCACACCCCTATAAGTTAAATTAATAAATATGTTGCATTATTAAACTTTCATATGATGCAAAACAATAACAAATATGTTGAGCACGGAAAAACATACTTACACATGAATCACCGATTTCGTTGGGTATCCCTTATTTGGTGCCAGTTTTATACCTAAAGGATCAAACAAATGCATAGTCTAAGTCTCTAAAACAATCACTAACAACTATCAATGCTTATTTCTGAGTGAATAGATGGCAAATAAAATAAAAATTAAATTCCACAAAAAAATGTATTCATAAGTTAGACATATAAACAGCAAGCCCAAAACCTACACAACATTGAAGAGAGCTATGATCACAGTCTTGGAAGCCCCAACATCTTACATCATGATACTCACATAATCTTTAACATCACTCAGATCTCTAAGTACATCGCTAGTCAATCATGGCATTAGAAATGCAAGATTTGTTATTCCCAACTCAGCAGCCTTGTAACACAAATGATTGAACAATATATATGTGCAATAATCAATTAATATACAGGTAACAAATAAAAATATGTATTCTTCTCATATGGAAGGGAATTCAAACTCAATGTATCCAAAGTTCTATCACTAATGTGTTCAGCCATTGATACTAAAATAGCTCAGAAACATCTGTGTAGTTAATTTCCCATATGTCTTCAATAACACCGTAATAAGACATCTTTCCTTCATGTGGACTCTTATCCTTGGCACTAGAAAAATGCAATGAAGATGCCTGAAGGATGACCCTACTATTTTGGATGATATTCTTATCATCTTGACATTTTGTGTAGTATGAAAATCCATTTATGTCAAACCCTTCATAAGATGTAATGTGTGCCTTTGGATTATATGCGAGCCATTTTATAGTTTTTGTAACACTATATGGTGTTTGAGATAGTTGATTGAATACTTTCTCTTCAAAATAGCTAATAAATTTCTGATTATGCTATCTTACAATCCACATTCAATTTGCTTGGAAATAACTTGTCTCAAGCTCGTTGGAGTATTCGGTGATATAAAACCCACATAATCAATGTTGTGCAAAACATACAAGTGTGCATGTCACTACTCACGACTAATATTTATTAGTCGTTATCCCAAAATACCTTTGCCGAAATAAATGTTAGGATTCATAGTATTACCAGGAGTTTCATTACGACTCAAGAAGTCATTGCAAAGTTCATAACCTCCCTCAAAAATTCATTGAAACTCAAAAAGTCATTCCAACATAGCCATCAATGATACTCCCTTTGGGGAGACAATAGTTCCGAACATCACCTTAAAAAACTTTATGTACTACTCAAAGAGATACATCCAATGCATGAAAATTGGATCCAAAACTTTCACTTCCTTAGTCAAATGGACAACCCGATTTACCATGATATCAAAGAATAAAGGGAGAAATATTGCTAAGTTGGCACAGGGTAATGAAAACTTCTCTTTGCAACTTATGTAGAATCTTAGAGTCAATCACTTTGTTCCATAGAGTGTTGAAGAAGAAGCAAATCCTAGTGATTACAAATCTTACATTCTTAGGAGGGATAGATTGAATAGCCATAAGCAATATATGTTGCATTAGAGTGTGGCAATCATGAGATTTAAGACCTATCAACTTTAGAATTCTTCATTGATACCAACCTATGGATATTGGTTGAGTATTCCTATGGTACCTTAACATTACACAATCACTCACAAAAAGTTCACTTCTCCTTTGTAGACAAGGCATAATAAGTAGGAGGTGGATATGTGCGGAGACCCACTGTAACTTCTTTTGTTAATTCTTTCCTTATACCCATTTCATGTAGGTCCATTCTGGATTTGATGTCATCTTTAGTCTTACTATGTATATTCAATAGAGTACCAATAATGTTATAACAAACATTTTTTTCAATATGCATGACATTAATACAATGATAAACGGTCAAAGAGAAGATCCCAGAATATTGACCTCTTTTTGAATAAAGACTTTTCACGTGTGGGATTAGTACATGGTATCTTACCAAAATGATTTACAATGTTGTTCACTCTTGCATAAACATCCTCCCCTAACATAGGTTTAAGGGCACTATGTTCCTCAGTTGAGGCATTGAAAGTTTTGTACAACTTTTGGTAAGGATGAACCTTTGGTGGAAACCTTCGATGACCAAGATATACAATATTACCATCATGTTTTTGTCAAATTGAATATGTATTTTCCTCACATATAGGACAAGCCTTGGTTCCTTTGATGTTGTAGCTAGACAAGTTCCCATAAGTAGGAAAGTCATTGATACTGAAAACAACATAGCACATAAATTAAAAATCGCTCCACCCAAAGCATCATAAGTCATCACACCTTCTCCCCAAAGTTTCTTTAGGTCACTAGTCAGAGGTTCAAGGTAAACATCGATATCATTGCCAGGTTGTTTGGGGCCCAAAACAAGCTAGGACGATATGATGTATTTATTCTTCATACATGACCATAGAGGAAGTCTGTATACAACATTCATGATAGGCCAAGTGCTATGCTGGTTGATTAATGTTCCATATGGATTCATCATGTCAGTACAAAGTCCATGTCGTAAATTCCTAGCTTCTTCGCCAAATTCAAGATATAATAAATCAATTTTCTTCCATTGTGGGGAATAGACACATGTCCTATCATATCATCATTGTTTTTCTTTATCTTTGTATGCCAAGATAAATTTTGTGCATCTACGATACAAGAAAACAAGCATTGAAACTGTGGTATTATAGGAAGATACCACATCACCGTGACAGGAGACTCAGTTTTGGTCTAACCTAATGTCATTCTTTTATACCTAGACGCCTCACATTTCTAACATTAATCTTTCAGATCGATATAGTCCATTTGAAACTATGCAGTCATTTGGGCATGCATGTATCTTATTAGCCTCCATTTCCATTGGACACAACATCTTTTTTGTTTCGTATGTTGAGATTTGAAGCTCGTTTCCTTTAGGAAGAGTTTCTTTCAACAAAGACAATAGAGAAGTGAAGCTTTTATTGATCCATCTAATGTTAGCCTTCAGAGTATACAATCTCAACACATTGCTCAACTTTGTAAACTTAGTACAACCTAATTATAATAATTTCTTGACATCATGCACAACATTTCTAAATAAGGGAGGTGGGTCTATAACATTTACCCCACAACTATCTGGCAGTGCATCAACCATGTTGTTGAAATTGGTTCGTTCTCATCAACATCTTCAGCCATTTCTTCTTCGATACAAGTACCACTACCGACATCTTCATATCTCATACTACGAATATTTCCATTCCAATACTATTTTGTATAGCCTTGTATAATCCCATTGAACATGACATGATCAAAGATCATGTCAACAGTGTCAAATTTTAAGTTGTTACTGCAACTTCTACAGGGTAATAGAACCTATCTTCAGGTTGTTTTCTATGTTCCTCTACAAATAATACAAACTCATCAAGACCATAAATAAACTCTAGAGTGTAGTAATTTGTCTTAGATATCCATGACCGATCCATTCTATGATCAGATGGGAGACGAGTAGCCCATCAAGTTCTAGCTAATAAGTTAATTTCAAGAAAAGTGTTTGAATTGAGACCTAATCATCTAGTAGCATTCACATTCATGAATGTGTACCACCTATCCCACTCTTGAGCACTTCATCTCACTAGTGGGTGTATAGTGTGTGTTCGATTTCAATAAATTTTGGAAGCATTTCTTCATAGTTTTCCAAGTACACCGATGTATAGGCAAATACCCACCTACATATGGACCCAAAGAACAAAAGGGGAAATGTTATCATAATTTATTGAAATCAAACATGTATTATATACTTACATCCTAAGTGATATGAAGTGCTCAATAACAATCTCAAAATGGAGACTATCCATGGTTTACTCCTAATGAGTAAATCTTGGATGGGTTTCTAGGCCAACATAGTATAGGGGTTAGGGTTTACAAATTAGAGTTTACTTTTAAGAAGTTTTGGATTTAGGATTAATAGGGTAAATTTATATCAATTTTACATGTAAATCAAGTTAATTTATATCAATTCACATCAATTTCTTTGTATTAATTCCTAGGTGGAATTATTAATCCATACTAACATTTGACTACTAACATAAACAATGCACTTATTATAGATATAAATGAAATCGATGTACATGAAATCATAAAAAGGAATATTCATCAAAAAAATCCATACAAAACATCAATTGAGTGACATCACATTACACATATATACATAACAATTAGAGCACCAATTCTATGAATATGGCTATGGAAATCTGAGTTAATTGTTCTAGGGTTTCACCATGATCATGGTTTTGGATTCGGGTTTTAGGACAAACTACCTTCTCATTATTCTTCAATTTTCACTTAGTTTTAGGATAAAAATGGGAATTTTGAAGCACACATGAGTACCTATTTCTGATGTAAAATAATGCAATTGAATTCCAATAGAACAAAATTATGAAAATTGTGCCAATTTCACATGACATTCACAACTAAACAAGAAGAACTATTTCGAATGTCATTTTTTATTAACATGGTATGGAAATACAAGAAAATAGCATTTTTGTGAAACAAACATCTTCTTCTAGCAAGAGGGATCATTAGTGGTGGCTGGAATGGAGGAAACAACACTGAGGAGGAGCATTGACATCATAGAAGTGAGGAGGAGTAGCAGAGGCAACAATAGAGACAAGCTTGAACCAGTAGAGGTGTCAGTAAAGGCGAGGAGGAAGGAGTGGAGGAATTGTTGGAGTAGCACTGACTGGAGGAGGGATCATAAGCAGCGTCAGTGTCGGTAGTGTTGGTGGAATGGAGGAAAAACAATGACATCAGTGTTAGTGGAAGGAGGAAGCAACAAAAAAAATCATCGGAGCACTGTTTCTAGAGAAAAATGGGTAGGGGAAAGAGGGGAAAAGGGTTTCTCGTGGGGTTTAAGTAAGACCTACCTTGTTGGTTACTTTAAAAATCAATGACCTAGGGTGTAGGTCTTGAAAACTACTAGAGGGGGGGTGAATAGAGTTTTATAGTGATTTTAATAATTATTTAACTCAAACAACCAAAATTGAGATTAGAAGAAGGAGACAGGCGTTTAGATTGGTTCCAACTATAGCAAATACTATAGTTGTCAGTCCACTACCCGGTTGCTTACCCAACCGGGATTTGAAAGTATTTATTTTATTACCTCTCGAGGATTTATACAAAATACAATACTTTCAACCACACCCTTTGAACAACCTTCACTTGAAGTAGGTGCACCAACCCTGAGGTAGCCTTCTTGAAGTAACTCCAAGCTCCCCCTTGAAGTAGCCTTCCTCTCTAGAAGTAACCTCCCGTTGCACCAGCCTTCTGAAGTAGCTCAAAGTCTCCTTCTTTGCCAAGAAGATCTTCGCCCTTTCCAATCCGCAACCTCCAACCTAGGAGTAGCAAGGAGAGTACAAACAGTAATAGGGAATAAGAAAGAAAAAGGAAATTACAACTTATCCTTTAAAGCCCAAGGCTTGATATGCCTAGATCAAGCGTATAGATCTCCTAACCAAATGTGTGAACTTGTGATTGCTGTGGGTAGGAGATTCTAGCCTATAGGACACGAATTTGAGCTAAGGAGAAAGTAGTCCAATGATCACAGTGCTCAAATTTCTTGCAACAGATTGCTCAAGTATTTCTCAAGTGTAACAAGTGTAAAACAAGTAAGTTTAGGTGTCCTATGGCTTGTCCTATTTATAGGAATGGCCTAAGGAAGCTTAAGGACATTCTAGACAACTTCTAGGGGTTTCTAAGTGCTTAACTAGCCGTTAGGTACAAAGTTGTTGCTTTAACAACGGCTAATTAATTAATTCTGCAGTTGCTGTCAGAGACCATCTCGGTCGACAAATGGTCGACCGAGACACCTACTCGGTCGAACTTTTGTCGACCGACAGGCTCTCTGGAACAAGTGATTTGCAACGTCTTTCTTCAACTGCCAACTAACTTGTCTGTTGTGTCTAACAGCTACTTTGGATCTTTCTCGGTCGAGAAGATTGTCGACCGAGAGTGTCTCGGTCGAGGAGTTTGTCGACCGAGATTGATCCTGTTTCAAGGTTTCAAATTAGGCACTAATTATGTGTGTAAGTGTGCATAAGTAATCCTATTTGAATGGGATGACTTGTCTAACTGTGGTGTTTAGCTAGGGAGAATCTAACGCTTGATTTACATGCAATTCTAAGTACTTGTACATTATATTTTTGTACAAGTTTTTACAACAGTGATTACATTGCATGAAAATATAAATATGTAAGCTTGTAGATTTTCCCTTGTTGCTTTGTCATCCTGCACACTCAAGTAGCTCGTTAGATTAATAAGAATGAAATGTTTGTCATAATCAAAACAAAGGGATTTATAGATGTCCATTTAGCCAACAATCTCCCCCTTTTTGAAGATGACAAATATTTCCAAAATATAAATAAAGGAAATATAAAACATATGAGTTTCATACCTTTAGATTACCTTTTGTAGCTTTTTCTCTTGTGTATAAAATGTGTGCTTATTATTCCCCATGAATTATGGAACATGAAATCCAGATCATTTGGGAATATAGCAACTTTCAATATAAAGCCAAGAGTTTATTTATGAAACTCATTAATTGAGTTTTACATAATTACTAAATTTTAGTTTTATATTTATCTCTCCCCCTTTGTCATTTCAAAAAGATAACCGTTAAGAATAAAAACTCCCCCTTAATTAGATATCCCATCAAATCGAATGAAAAAGATGTCCATTTAAAAACCAAGAGCTTGTGTTTAAGTAGCACAAATATCAAAGAAAACATCCTCCAAAGGAGTGATAAGCAATTGCTTCCTAATGTTGTTAAATTGATCTAGTGGAAGCGGTTTTGTAAAAATATCAGCCAATTGATCTTCCGTATCAACATGATGAAGGGAAACATGATTTTTGGAGATGTGATCCCTTAAAAAATGATGACGGATTTCAATATGTTTAGCTCGGCTGTGTAAAATAGGATTGTGTGCTAAGTTTATGGCGCTTGTGTTGTCACAAAAAATAGGCGTAGATGAAAGATTAAAACCATAATCGCTTAACACTTGTTGCATATAAAGCACTTGAGCACAACAAGACCCAGCTGCCATATATTCAGCTTCAGTTGTAGATAGGGCAACCGTATTTTGTTTCTTGCTAAACCAAGATACTAAAGCTCTCCCTAATAAGAAACAACCACCACTAGTACTCTTACGATCAAGTCGACAACCAGCATAATCCGCATCAGTATAAGCTTTGAAATCCAAAGATTGTCCTTTGGGATATCATAAACCAAAGCAAGTAGTACCGGCTAGGTAACGAAGAATTCGTTTAACTGCTAGAAAATGAGAATGCATAGGTTGTGATTGAAATCGAGCACAAAGACCAACAGAAAACATAATGTCCGGTCTAGAATCCGTTAAGTAAAGCAAACTCCCAATCATGGCTCTATATAAGGAATCATTAATAGGTTCCCCATTTTCATCCTTATCAATTTTGACAGAAGTAGCCATAGGAGTAGTAGCATGTTTGCATTGATCCATCCCAAAACGTTTTAAGAGTTCTTTAGTATATTTTTCTTGGCTTATGAATATTCCGGCAGATGTTTGCTTAATATGAAAACCAAGAAAGAAAGTTAGTTCACCCATGAGGCTCATTTCAAATTCTTTTTGCATAATATCACTAAATTGTGTGCACAATGAATCATTGGAAGCTCCAAAAATAATGTCATCAACATATATTTGCACAACTAGGAAATCAGATGTATATGTTTTGAAAAATAAAGTAGAATCTGAATTTCCAATAGAAAAACCATTATCAAAAAGATATGTTTTGAGCCTTTCATACCAATTTCTAGGTGCTTGTTTTAAACCATAAAGTGCTTTCTTAATTTTATAAACATAGTCACCTTTTTCTGGAATTTCAAAACTAGGTGGTTGGGCAACATAAACTTCTTCTTGAATGATGCCATTTAGAAAAGCACTTTTGACATCCATTTGATAGAGTTTGATGTTTTTATGGGCAGCAATAGCTAGTAACATTCTAATGGCTTCAAGTCTAGCTACGGGTGCATATGTTTCATCAAAATCTATTCCTTCTTGTTGATTATATCCTTGTGCTACTAACCGAGCTTTATTCCTTATTACTTCTCCTGACTCATTTAGCTTGTTCCTAAAAACCCATTTAGTTCCTATTATGGTTTTATCTTGTGGTTTAGGAACTAAATCACATACATCATTTTTAGTGAATTGATTTAATTCTTCTTGCATGGCTATTATCCAATAGTCATCTTTAAGAGCTTCAGATATCTTTTTAGGTTCAATGATAGAAACAAAAGCCATGTTTGCAACATCTTTAAAGGAAGAACGAGTTTTGACTTTATCATTAGGATCTCCAATAATTAATTCTTGAGGATGATCTTTAATAAGTCTAGGTGTAGGTTGTGGTTCAGTTTGGTGATTATTTGTAGCACCTTTCTCACTATCGTTTGGTATGTTTAAATTTTCTAATTGATTAGTGAGATCTATGATTTCTAGATTTTCAGATGGGGATTCTTCATGAAAAGTAACATGAATAGATTCCTCAACTTTTCTAGATATAGTGTTATATACTCTAAAAGCTTTGCTAGAAGTAGAATATCCCAAAAAGAATGCTTTGTGTGATTTTGAGTCAAACTTATCTTTATCGTCTTTGGTATTTAAGATATAACATGTGGAGCCAAAGGTATGAAAATAGTCAACTCTAGGTTTCTTAGAATGTATTAGTTCATATGGGGTTTTCTTTAAATGAGAGTGAACAGTTACTCTATTTAGCACATAGCATGCAGTGTTTACAGCTTCAGCCCAAAAGGTTTTGGGTGTGTTATGTTCAAGCATCATAGTTCTAGCCATTTCTTGTAGTGATCGATTTTTCCTTTCAACTATACCATTTTGCTGTGGGGTGCGTGGAGCAGAAAAATTATGAGTGTATCCTTGAGATGTACAAAACTCTTCAAATGTATGATTTTCAAATTCCCCACCATGATCACTTCTAATAGTACATATTTTATTTTGTAAGAGATTTTCAATCTTGGAACAAAATTGCATAAAAACATGAATAGTATCATCTTTAGTTGCAATAAAATGTACCCATGTATATCTACTATAATCATCAACAATAACAAAACAGTATCTCTTACCACAGATTGATTGTGTCCTCATTGGTCCAAATAAATCCATATGAATTAATTCTAATGATCTACTGGTGCTAAGTACATGTTTTGATTTGAAAGATGTTTTAGTTTGCTTTCCCATTGTGCATGGTTCACAGTTTTCCACTTGATCAAAAGACAAAGTAGGTAATCCACGAACAAGATCATATTTCACTAACTTTTTAATAACATGTGAACTAGCATGTCCCAGCTTTTTATGCAATAGTTGTAAGGTATTTTCATTTGCAAGCAAGCATTTTCCTACTACTGATTTCATAGAGTTAGGTTTAAGAATATAAAGATTTCCAACTCTATTTCCTTCATAAACAACATTTGTAGTGTTTTCTATCAATAACTTGCAGCAGGTTTTGTTAAATAACACATCATAACCACTATCACATAATTGACTTACACTTATCAAATCATGATGCAAACCATCAACAAGTAGAACATTCTTAATTTCGAGGTTTGTTCCAACATTACCTATTCCAATGATTTTGCCCTTACCATTGTCTCCAAAGGTGACCGTTCCACTTTTCTTTTCTTCAAAAGTTTGAAATGCATCCTTGTTCCCGGTCATATGTTTGGAGCATCCACTGTCAACTACCCATTCCTGCATTAAAATGTAGATTTTGGTACCCATGTGATGGTCCGATATGGTTAGAAACTTTTTAAGTACATACTTGTATAAAAGTTCTGATACAGAAAACCAGTCGGTCGACAATTGTTCGACCGATATCTGTCTCGGTCGACAATTTGTCGATCGAGAAGGTTACTGTATTACAAGAAAAGAAACGCAGAAATTTGCTCGGTTGACCAATTTTCGACCGAAATAGGTGCTGTAAATTTTGATTTGTTAAAGACATCCAGTCGGTCGACAATACTTCGACCGATCCAAAGCTCGGTCGACAATACTTCGACCGACAAGGTTTCTGTTTCAGAACAACAATGCAGAAAAATAATAACAATATGCATGACACCTTTTAGTTGAGATAAGACAATATAAATAGCAAAATAAAGCATTTTGTCATATCTCAACTACATTCCACTCTACTAAGTTTGGGGTTTTGGGATCCAAACTAAGTCGGACTCCTTAGTCTTGTAGGGGCATGAAAAGGAATAGTGTCCAAGACGTAAGCAGAAATGGAAAGTAATAGAATCAACTTCATTTCTCTTTCTAGCCATTGTGTTCTTAGGTACAAACCTAGTTTGAGTTCTTTTGGGTCGATTTTTCTTTGGAGCATATCCCAAACCTTTTCTTCCATTGAAAACAGTGCCAACTCTTAGTATGTTATCAAGTATATCTTTTCTTCTTAACTCATAAAGTTCTCTTTGCAACATAGCAATGTCATTTATTTTCTTGTGTAGATCTTTTCTTGCTTGATCTAAATCAGAAAACAATGAGTCCTTTTCCTTTACAAGATTATCATAGTCCGAATGGTTACACAAAATAGGCTGAGTTTGAAAATCTTGTAGTTTAGCTAATAATTCAGTCTTTTCTTTAGAAAGAAGATCAAAATTTGTTTCTAAAG
Organism: Alisma plantago-aquatica; assembly: GCA_963693085.1. Classification (NCBI taxonomy): domain Eukaryota; kingdom Viridiplantae; phylum Streptophyta; class Magnoliopsida; order Alismatales; family Alismataceae; genus Alisma; species Alisma plantago-aquatica. Next base: position 1,357,584,195 of record OY856409.1, read on the forward strand.
TGAGTAGCTTTCTAGTACAATCATCTAAAGATGTTTTTAAAGATAAATTCTCAAGATCAGTGTTGTTCTTTTCAGAAGAAAGTTTATCTAATTTGGCAATGAGCTCATCATTCGATTTTATAGCCTTCTTTAGTTTCTTCTTGGCATCAATATATTTATCATGAGTTTCTTGTAAATTAGTAACTAACTCTTCTTTAGGAAGATCAATTAGGCTTACCTCTTGAGAGTCTTCATTTTCTTCTCTTGCCATTAGACATTCCACCTCTTCTCCGCTTTCACTCTCACTTGACTCATCCCATGCAGCTTTATAGGCTTTTTCTCCTTTCTTCTTGTGTGAGCTTTTCTTTCCCTTCTTTTCTTTGGGACATTCATTTTTGAAATGCCCTTTCTTCCCACATTCAAAGCATCTGGGAGGGTAGAAGAACTAGAAATTTTGTTAGATTTAAACCTTTTGTATTTCTTACCGTTGACGATCAAGGCTTCTTCTCCTTCTTCTTCACTTGACTCCTCACTTTCTTGTGTGACGACTTTTGAAGCTTTGAGAGCCACATCCTTCTTCTTCCCACTTTGACGTTCACGTTCTCTTCTTTCTTCCTCTTCTAGATCTGCCTCATGAGCTTCTAAATTGCCGATGAGTTGCTCCATTTTGAGTCGAGTGAGGTCGTTTGCTTCTTCAATGGCTGTCACCTTTGGCTTGTATTTTGGAGGAAGTGATCGAAGGATTTTTGATACCTGATCTTCCTCAAGGACAGGTTTTCCTAGGGCACTTAAACCATTAACAATGGTAGAGAATTTTGAAAACATTTCACTAATAGATTCATTAGGATCCATACGAAAATGTTCAAGCTTCGTTTTAAGCAAGCTAATTTTGGAATTTTTGACTTGGACTGTACCCTCATAGGTTATGGACAGTCTATGCCAAATATCATAAGCTGTATCGCAATTTGATATTCTATTAAATTCTCCTACCGAAATAGAACAATATACGATACTTACAGCTTTTGCATTCATTTGGGCCAGCTTTACCGTGTTTGCATCCCATTCCGCAAATTCATTTTGAGGGAGAATATATGGAGTAGACACCATTCTCCATAGATCCCAGTTGATTCCTTGGAAGTAGAATTGCATCCTTCTCTTCCAATATTGGTAGTTTGTTCCATCGAACGCTGGAGGCCTAGCAACAAGTGTCCCTTCAATGTTGAGGTTGTTGAGCACTCCATCACCCATTTCTTCAAGACCTTGTTAGGGTTCCTTGAAGCCTCACTCTGATACCAACTGAAAACTACTAGAGGGGGGGGTGAATAGAGTTTTATAGTGATTTTAATAATTATTTAACTCAAACAACCAAAATTGAGATTAGAAGAAGGAGACAGGCGTTTAGAGTGGTTCCAACTATAGCAAATACTATAGTTGTCAGTCCACTACCTGGTTGCTTACCCAACCGGGATTTGAAAGTATTTATTTTATTACCTCTCGAGGATTTATACAAAATACAATACTTTCAACCACACCCTTTGAACAACCTTCACTTGAAGTAGGTGCACCAACCCTGAGGTAGCCTTCTTGAAGTAACTCCAAGCTCCCCCTTGAAGTAGCCTTCCTCTCTAGAAGTAACCTCCCGTTGCACCAGCCTTCTGAAGTAGCTCAAAGTCTCCTTCTTTGCCAAGAATATCTTCACCCTCTCCAATCCGCAGCCTCCAACCTAGGAGTAGCAAGGAGAGTACAAACAGTAATAGGGAATAAGAAAGAAAAAGGAAATTACAACTTATCCTTTAAAGCCCAAGGCTTGATATGCCTAGATCAAGCGTATAGATCTCCTAACCAAATGTGTGAACTTGTGATTGTTGTGGGTAGGAGATTCTAGCCTATAGGACACGAATTTGAGCTAAGGAGAAAGTAGGCCAATGATCACAGTGCTCAAATTGCTTGCAACAGATTGCTCAAGTATTTCTCAAGTGTAACAAGTGTAAAACAAGTAAGTTTAGGTGTCCTATGGCTTGTCCTATTTATAGGAATGGCCTAAGGAAGCTTAAGGACATTCTAGACAACTTCTAGGGGTTTCTAAGTGCTTAACTAGCTGTTAGGTACAAAGTTGTTGCTTTAACAACGGCTAATTAATTAATTCTGCAGTTGCTGTCAGAGACCATCTCGGTCGACAAATGGTCAACCGAGACACCTACTCGGTCGAACTTTTGTCGACCGACAGGCTCTCTGGAACAAGTGATTTGCAACGTCTTTCTTCAACTGCCAACTAACTTGTCTGTTGTGTCTAACGGCTACTTTGGATCTTTCTCGGTCGAGAAGATTGTCGACCGAGAGTGTCTCGGTCGAGGAGTTTGTCGACCGAGATTGATCCTATTTCAAGGTTTCAAATTAGGCACTAATTATGTGTGTAAGTGTGCATAAGTAATCCTATTTGAATGGGATGACTTGTCTAACTGTGGTGTTTAGCTAGGGAGAATCTAACGCTTGATTTACATGCAATTCTAAGTACTTGTACATTATATTTTTGTACAAGTTTTTACAACAGTGATTACATTGCATGAAAATATAAATATGTAAGCTTGTAGATTTTCCCTTGTTGCTTTGTCATCCTGCACACTCAAGTAGCTCGTTAGATTAATAAGAATGAAATGTTTGTCATAATCAAAACAAAGGGATTTATAGATGTCCATTTAGCCAACAGGTCTTGGTTGTAGCTATAAAATGGATGGAAAAATAGAAACCATTTTTGTCGTTTGGAAAGACAAAACCAAAGACTAATTTTGCAATCTAGATCCAACCCAACAAACCCTACATCGTCGATTAGGTTGAGGACACTCGATGAGTAAAACCAATTGGGGTGTGAAAATTTCCATGGGTCACCTGGAATGCACACCTTTCTTGTCAGTTGTTATAGACAGAACTGATGATATATACACATAAAAATTATAAGGAGATGTTTGGCACATAATCATTTATCCCATTGTATATTTAACAAAGAACCTATGACGTAGGGTTTTGAAGGCAAATGAAATGCATCATAAAATTTTGTGCGAAATTCTAATTTCACGGGCGATATATTGTGTCGGTTGCTTTAAGAAGCAAGTGATAATAGAAATAAAATGCAGTCTATGTTTTCTCAGCTGATCAACCATGGTGGTTGTGTTTAAAGAACCAACGCTATAGAGTATACCTTCAGTTTCTCTTGAAAAACAACATACGAGATATCTCATTTCTGCAGTAGTGCCTACTTTTTAGTATATCCTAGTATGCTTATTAGTCGACATGGAATTGTTATATTTTTTGATATTACTGATGTGATATTATTTAAAAAAAGGTAAAAAAATCCTTTATGGTTTATCTTTGTTGTATTGATATTCACATTTTCTTTGATATCCACTTGGATAGTAATTTTCCTCTTCTATAGGAAGCCTTATTATATATTATGTCCTTTTTCCTTTATGTTGCTCAATTCTATGTTAACATGCACATGCCAGCTTTAAGCTAACAACTTTCACTTTTGTTTTCTCTTATGGGGTATGCTTACAACCTCAAATTTAGGACATGGTGGACATGACAATCAAACGTGGATAGAGTTGAGCATCAGGTTGGATTACCCCGGGTTTTGGCAAGTCCATGCCCAAACCCATATTTTTAACTAGGTTTAGGGTTGGGTTAAGGCCCGAGAAATTTTTGGAAAGCTTAGCCCATACCTGACCCATATAATAGAGATGAGTTTTGGGTCAGATTCGGTTCAGACCAGATAACATAGTAAATGAAGATATTTCCAACATATACATAAGACAAAATATTAACAAAGTTCCTAAATGCTTACCACCAGGCACAAGTAATATTTGTTTATAAAGAGAGGAACTAATGCACTTAAAAATGTTATAAATATAGAATCTAGATCAAACACATTTAAAATCACAATCTTATCCCATTTATTTATGTAGTATATTAATATCATTCAACAACTAATATGAAATAGTTAACATTGAATAGAAGATGCACATTTTTATTTCAACAAATGGTCTAATAGTGTACTGGTTGAGGTGATTTGTGAAACCTGTGTAAGTAATATAAATCCAATCTCTTAGATTTTATTATAAATTCTAACAAACACATAAAATACAATATGAATGTGCATATCCTAGATTTACTTTAATTCATTGATCTTTTAGTCTAAATTATATAATTGAAAAAATATATATTAGTCAAATGTGATTTGAAAGTTTGTACTCAAATGTATCTTACAATATATACACATCATGTACAAACATGTGGCTATGCATACATGTGTATATAATAAATCAGGGTATCTGGGTTTTTGGGCCTGGGTTTACTTTGGTCCTAACCCGACACATTATAAAAATTTGGGTCAAAATATTAGGCTCGGCCCACCCATATAAATTACATGGATTGTGCCTGAGTTGGGCTGTATGGATTAGGACATCAGTCAGATCGGGCCGTTCTAGTCTGATGCTCATCCCTAGACGTGGACCTAGCTTATGGAGATGACTCTGAGGGACATGGACTTGATATGGTTTAGATATCCCTCTACTTAGATCCTACTGCTGTTTTTTTCATGTAAGTCCCTTTAATGGGAGATCATTATGTAAACTTTTGAAATTGAATATAGTCATGATTTATTATTCCGTTGTTATACTTTGGTCTTGTAAATCATCATTCAAGAAATGAAAATTACACCTAATCTATCATGCTTGAAAGTGTATTTGGATTACATAGATTTTATTCATCAAATTTTAGTGAGGAGTGGATCCCCTCTCTGTCCCCACTCCTTAAAAGATGATATCAAAGCCATAGTAGTCTCAATCTAATATTTCAATTCTGCTTCCCTAATTAGAACCCTTACCTTACATAGTCACCCTCTAAGTGAGATGTTTATTGTAGAGTTGGCCTATATAATTCATGAGATGATTAAATGTCAATTTAGGATTATATGAGGTACACATAATAATCTTGATTAGTAAACCCTGGTGTGAGGATACCCTTAAGATCATATGTAAGTTTGTTATAATATATCTCTTTGGAAGTTATGACTAGAGTGATTGGAATCCAACAAGGAAAGTGTCTATTTTTTACGTGCAATCAAATTGGGAAACCAACTCAAAACTGGTGTGGAGTCAGCCGACTCACTTGGACCGTCAGCCAATTCACAATTAATCTTAGCCCCATCAAGGAACCATTCAACCGATTGGGATTCTCAATCAGCCGATTGGGAGTCTCAGTTGGCTGATTGGAATGGCAATATGATATTTTAGTTTTGAGATTGTTTTTGAGATTGCAATTAGGAAAGGGATTGGAATTAGGAAATTCAATGCCCATGACTGATTCAACACTATTTTAGGACTTCAACTTTTGTCATTTTGCATTTCAATCATGCCTATACCTATTAGATTACATGTTATTTCCCCTAATATGTATATTTGTGTAAAATGCACTTATGGACATTATTTGCATATTTTTTAGGCATTTGGATCATGCTTGATGGAAGAGAGAGAGAAGGAGTGATCCTAGGATCTATCCACCCTTGGAGAGACCCAAAGTGAAGCCCAATGTTCCCTCAACCTACCCCTAGTGGCCAAACACCCATAGAAGCAAAGATATCCAAGGAAATATGAAGAATCAAGCCCAAGTGCTGCAGCATACAACACCACGACTGTGCACCAAAGAGTGGTCATGCAAGGGACAGACACCACGGTCGTGCCACCTAGCATGGTCGTGCTACATAAATGAAGAATGGGTGTGGCACTGCACCACAGTCACCATTACCTTGCTCACCACGGTCGTGCTACCCAGCACGTCTGTTCTACCCCTACCCCACCACGGCCGTGCTAGTTTTAGTGCAAAAATGACCATCAACCTGTGATTTTGACATTTTCATTGACACTACTTTTGGTTAACCACCACGACCATGCTCACCCCTACCCACCACGGTCGTGGTGATCCACCATGGTCGTGCTACTCACAAAACCTAGCTACTTTTTCCACTACATTTCCCACTTTGCCTCTACTTGACCTATTGCTTCCCCCACACCTATATATAGGGAGGTGGAAGTTGTAGGTCAAGGTTAGCTACCTTACACCACCTCCTAGCTTCCCATTTTTTCCCCTTATCCATTCCACTCCATTCCCACCTCCATTCCACTCCATTTCACTATTTCTACCACCAAAATACTAGTTTATCCTAGTTTCTACCCATAATCCCCTTCATTCCACACCCTTGAACCTTGGAGGAGCAAGGAGGACGTCTTACAACAGCTGGAGAGGAGGATTTCTCCATCTACACCGAGCTTCATGGCTTCTTCTACCTCTTTCTCCTTTCTTTTTGTATTTTTCTTTGTTATGAGTAGTTCGGCCCCTTGGGTGGGCTGTTTGGGGTGTAAAATGTTACTTTGATACCATTTTGGGGTAAAATGACATGTAAACTTTGTAATTCCATTTGCTAATGATTATGTTCTATTTATATCTCATTCTCCATAAATTTCTTGTTGGTTTGTGTGTGAAATCACCTAGGAGTTTAGGCAAATTGCTTATATGTGTGAATTTTGGGATTTTCCCCTAGGTCTAATTCTTAGATCCCTAGGTTGCCTCCCATCTTCATACATCCTAATCAATCTCCCTAAGCCTATGTGAGAGATCTAAGTAGCTAGATTAGGTGAATCTAGTGCAATTAGCATTGAGCCTTCTCAAGGCTAGAATGTGGGGGAATTGGAGTCCAAAACCCTAATTTCACCTCCCCATTACTACCCTCGGCCCCTAATTGCCCTACGAATGTCTAATTTAGAAACCTAGACTTGACTAGACTCTAATTGAATTGAACATAATCCATAACCCAATTGAGCCTCACAAGGGTAGTAGGGAGTGTTAGGGACTAGTTTCCCTATACACAACCTAGCATATCCATGGCCAGTTAGTAGCTTAGGTTAATTCATTAGACTCTAGATTGTTGTTTGGTTTGGATAATCTAAATGGAATCATAATGTTCATATGTCACCCCCAACTTAAGTGATAAGTGCATCCCCTAAACATCCCACGCCTTCCTTAATTGCTTTAAAACCCTAGTTTACATCTTGCTTAGCTAGTGTTAGCTTAGTTAGCTCTTTTCCTACTTAGTTAGCTTCTTGCCCTGTTTTTTCCTTATTCTTATTAGTTTATCTCTTTACTCGCTCTTATGCTTTTCTTTTTCCTACCTTAGTGTAAATTGCCTTTTCATTCCTAGCTTAGTCTTTTCTTGCATACTTAGTCTTAATTTAGTCTAGGGTTAACTTAGATTTCATTCTCACCTTTAATTGCTTTCTTACTCACCTAGTTTAACAATCAAATCACCTTTAAACCCTTAACCCTAGTCTCCATAGTAGGAACCCATCCAAACTAACCAAGCTCTAGTGCCCCCCTTTTCTCCCTGAGGATCGACCCCTACGCTTGCCCTTCACCTATGCTACAATAGTACCTTGTGTGCTTGGAGGTGACCTATTTGGTATTGTGATCAACTGTGTTAGGGTTAATATAAATTTTGAAAGATCCACACGTGTGTCCTCCCATAGGATTTCATCTAGCCACCTCTAGTTGGCTAGTGTGTAGCCTTGGTGGGAAACACACCAATGACTCATCTATATAAATTGGTTCATCCCATTAGGGTTACACACACTTGACACAACTTGTGAGACAAGTTATTCACGAATTTTCTCTCTTGATTTGAGATAAAGTTGCCCTAAGGATGGTTTCCCAAGATAGGATAAGAAAGGGAGTTCTGGGATGACTAGCACGTTGACGAGTCCTATTCTACTTCAACTCGATGGCCAAGGTGGTGTACCACATTCTTCATCTTCATGGACAAAGTAGTCTGAGGTATGCAAGAAAAGGCTTGGAAATGATATTCCACAAGGCAACAACAAGGTATTTCTAAGAAGACAATCGTGCAACGGTTTGGTGGTTGGCTCAGATTTCTTATTGACATATTTATATCTTGGTGGATGATATAGATTTGGATCTAAAAGTTTAAGTTATTCACCAAAAAGGATGTATCTAGTTGTTGGACAACTAGCATGCACAAAGGTATACCATTTATCCTTTCTATGTATTTTATTTATTGATGTTTTATGGATACAATGGATCTGAAGGTTAGGGTAAAAAGGGGAAGGAAAAGTTTTATTCTATTGTGTCACCTTCCCAAAAACCCTACAGGAGTCCTCCTAGACCTATATTAGGGAAGGATATTTATGAAAGAGTAAAAGGTATCATCAACCTTTTGGTAAGAGACCGTGTAGTAATACATTTTTATTCAGTAGGAGGTCAATATTTAGGGATCTTTCTTATTGGAGTTCTTTGACAACAAGGTATTGTATTGATGCCATGCATATTGATAAAAATGTATGTGACAACATCATTGGTATGCTATTGAATATGCTAGGCAAGACAAAAGATGGTATTGAATCCATAATGAACCTATGTGCAAGGGGTATAAGAAAGTAATTAACAAAAAATGTTATCTGTGAATGCCACAAATGAGAGAAAATTGTGAGTGCTTGATTAATCTTGAGGTGCCATAGGGATACTCTTCCAATATACATAGGTTGGTATGAATGAAGGATCTAAAGCTGATATATCATAAATCTCATGATTGTCACACCCTAATGTAGAAAATATTGCATGTAACTATTCTATCTATACTGCCAAAGCATGTAAGGTTTGTAATGACAAGTTTTTTTTCTTATTCAACAAAAATGCAGCATTGTTAAGACAAGGTTTTTTTCTTATTCAACAAAAATGCAGCATTGTTAAGATCCTGACAATCTTGATATATTGCAAAGATCGTTACCTTCCATATTGAGATGTATTTTACCCAAAAATATCTCATATGGAAGGACATAGGTGTGAGTTATTTTCATATATATATATATATATATATATATATATATATATATTAAGTTTGTCAACTCCGGATTATTTTTTATTTGGTAGTTCTAGGAATAGTATAACTACTTGTGCAAGGCATTTTCACCTAGATGAACATTTTATCAGAAATAGGTACTTCAATAGTGTGGGAAGTTGTGGAAAATTTTATGACCACTCTAGTCTAGAGAATATATAACCAACCAGAAGAAGAAGAAGCCTATCACTAAGCAATACACTTTTCTTTACCCTAAGGTATGGGACAAATTTCTAACTTTGTCACAATTGGATGAGTTCAATGTATCAAGTATTTAATCATACACTTACGATTAATTAAATTTATTGCTTTTAGTATGCTTCTAGGCTTCTTACAAAGTTACATATTGCTTGAATTAATCATACTATCCACAATCTCAAAAATGAAGGCATGTAAAGAATGTGCAAACCATCAGTTGGGTCCTGGTGGTTATGCCACATGCTACTAAAACAAGGAAAAACTACACTCATCTAGGGAAGAATCAAGAACATATCCAAGACCAAGTCCAAACTAAAATGAGGTGTGGATAGATGCTAGAAAAACCACTCATGATTAATTCCCAACCTCACAACTGTTTCGATGGTAGAGAAAATAGTGAAGTCCAACACATTCAATGTATGTTTATTTTCATTCTGATCATGATTAGAGGGAGATTGAAGGGAAAATAAAGGAAGGAAATTTCATCCCTAGGGGGCAAAAGGAATTAATTGATAGTTTCTTTGGGTACTCAAGAGCATCTTGGACACGTTAGGGGCATAAGAGTTTGCATAGGGAAGAAATCATATTCTAGCTTATATGAACAACATCACAAATCTACTAAAATACAATATGTAGCAAGAGCATGTAGATGAGATGATTCTATAAAGAATAAATGAAACTTTGAGTAAATTTCAACCTTATCAACCACTTCATATTGAATACATGTTATGTTGCTCTGACAACGAGGTACTAATAGGCACTAGAGGCACTTAAGGTATTGGGAGTATTCCCATGGACTCACCATGATACCCTGATGTAATTTTCTTAGTGATATAATAGTATACCAAATCAATATATTTGTGTTGTTGTTATAATACTATTCAAAATAAAATATAGGTGGGTAAGAATTTCATTTTGCAGTTGTAGAACTTGAACTTAATATCATGGCACATGGAAAGCTCTTTCACCTCATTGGTGTGAAACTTCATTCACTCTAATGTACGATGACATAATTTATGTATCTACCCAACTTGTCTCTAAAGTAATGAGAGATACCCCACTGTTGATAGCTAACCCTAAACATGACATAGTAGGAGAAGCAGAAGGTTACACATTGGGTGTCTCCAAATTCTAATTTTCTATGACACCCTTGAACGAATTATGTTACATTTGTATTTGTGAGAATTTTTTGATTGTATATATATATTAATTGATAAGGGAATATATCAACAAACTTAAGAAGTCCCCTGTGGGTATTCCTCCAAATATTCTTGCCTACTTTGATTTTTCAAGATGTACTCAACTTGCTAGGGAATAAGTATAAGGCCTTACTTTGACAGTTAGAGAATAAGAAACTAGGGTCAAATATGGTGATCTATATGCTCAAGGACGTCATAGGACAATATCTTGACATTCATATCATCGTTCAAGATATTACAAATCCATTTCAATATATTGGCTTGATACCTCCACAATAGAAGTATGAATATGGTGGGATCTTATTTATGCAACAAATATATATGAATATGTACCATCAATTATTTTATATATATTAAACTATTTCGTATCTTCTTACATCTACTCATTAATGGGAAGGTTATAAAAGAGAAATTAGGCATTCCTAGTTCCTTCATGGATGAGCGGTGTGGATAAAGAATAACAACATAAATTTGATTACTTATGTACTTCATTTAAGTATTTATCCAGTACGGGAAAATTCTTGGTTCGAGCTCCTAATATTGAGTAAGTTTTCATTATTTAATTTTATTCATTATCTTGTAATTCTAACTTAATAATTAATTTCATCGTGAAACTTGATTTTTTTGTCCTTGTTCTTTACTTAGTAACGAGCATTGGGAATTGTTGGTGATCTCCCCAAGCATATGGATTGTGAATTACCTTGACCAATTAGGTAGCAAATGTGTGCGGCGGACACAAATTAGAAGTCCTGATTGTTGAGTAAGTATAAATATTTATTAGTCAACAAATTTATTAATATCTTCATCATGATATAGATACTTAGTCAACTATATCTATTCCTTTTGCTTATAGGGGTATAAAAAAATCCATCAAAGAAGAGTAGTACTAGAAAATAAAAAATGTTATCTTGGAGGACTGTTAAATTAGTTGTATGGCCTAAAATCTAATGCCAACTCTCTTTTTTAAACTAAAGTTTCATGTTGCTTTATTTCTAGTGCCCTTTACAAATTAATGGGTGGTGTGCAAGTATTATTCGATGAATTATATGAAGGTCATTTCTAGAACAACATTACAGGACATCCAAAATATACTACAAGCAATAAATACTTGGATCATAAGTTTATAGTTTAATATGAATTGTAATAATTCTTTATGTAATATTATCATATGATCAGATCACTCCTTTTGTATATCTTTAACAACCAGAATTTTATGTAATATATAATCTAAATGTCATAGTCGAAAGAGTGGGTAGAAGGCTTTGTAAAAGAATTAAAATTAAAATTTGATTTGGAATCATAATTATGTATTTGAAACTTCAAAGTAAACTTCATATTTGATTTTTTTGATCGGATTATGTTATGTTATTGGAAGTGAAATGTGAAGGCAAGTGACTTTAAATTTTTTTGGACTCATGATTATGTGTTTAAATTTTAAAAGAAACATATTGTGAATGGAAATGAAACATTAATGTGATGTGAAACATGCATGCAATGTGAATTTTGAATGTTTGATTGCTTGATTAGATGGGAGAGAAACATGAATAGTTGGAATTGTGAATTTCTATGTGAAGAGAAATGCACTTGAAGTTGTGGATATGAATGTACGAATGTATATGAGTGTATGTTTGTTATTGCAAGTTTTGCAAGATTCAAATGGTATGTTAATAAAACAAGGATGGGATGGAACATGTTTTTCTATTTAACTGTAGGTTTTACATCCTGTTGAGCCGTTGGATAGTAAGTCTACTATGATATTGTAAAGAAACATATATAGTGTCAGTTATTGACAAAAAATTTGAGGTAATATTAGTATAGTGTTGGTAATCAAAGAAATTAACCCAAATTGATGAATGAATTAACCTACATATGTTACATGCATGTATGGTACATACATGTTTAAGGGTGAATGACCTAATCCTAAATTTATCATAGAAATTCAACCTAAATTATATATGTATTAAAAAATTATACATGTGTTCTTTTGTCTTAGAAACTCAACCAAGATGTACTCATTAGGAGTAAATATTAGATAGTCTCCAATTTGGGACTACTCTTTAACACTTAATTTCAATTAAGATGTGAGTGTATAATGTGTATTTGGTTTTTAAGATATTTACACAGACATTTCTCCAATTGTTCTCTAAGTACATTTATAGGTGGGTATATGCCCATCTACATCAATGTACTTGGAGGACTATGGGGAAATGTTGTCAAATATTCTTGAAAACCTAATACACATTATACACTTAATAGTGACATTAAGTGTTAAGAATGGGATAGGTGGTACATATTCAATAAAACAAATCCTAAATACATGTATATTGTTAGCCTAGATACATGTCCAATATTTACTCATGAGGAGGAAATGTTAGATAGTTCCCCCAAATGGAGACTTTTCTTGAACACTTAATACCATTTAGGATGTGAGTGTATGACGTGTGTTTGGTTTTCAAGATATTTTGAACAGTCATTTTGCTATTTTCTCTCTTAGTACATATGTAGGTGGGTATTTTCTCATCTACAATGTACTTGGAAAACTGTAGGGAAATGACTACCAAAATCTTCTTGAAAATCAAACTCACATTATAAATTTACTAGTGAGATTAAGTGTTCAAGAATGGGATAGGAGGTTCACATTCATCAATATGCATGCTAAACACTATACCAAAAACAAATATGTTTTGCCTCAATCCAAACATATTATACTCTAAAATTTACACAAGATGTGATACTCAGTTGTTCATGATGTCATTACAGAATGGATCGACATTGGGTGTTTGTTCCGAATCTATGAACTTTAGAGTTTACAAGTGGAGAAACATAGGAGATGACTTGGAGCTAGGTTCTATTGCCCCTCTAGGAATTGTAGTGAAAATTTGAGAGTCAACACTATTGAGGAATCTAAGTCATGTCATGTGTATATAGGGCCATACATAATGGTACTTGCATGGAGATAATCCTACTTTGAGATGAATAAATATCGACAATGGTACTTGTGTGGATGAAAAATGGCGAACAAAATTGATGTAAATAGAAAAATTTAGAACGTCATGATGATGCAATACTAAATAGTTGTGGGGAAAATCTTACTGATCCACATTTCTTATTTACAAAAAAAATGTACATGATGCTAAGAAAATAGTATATTTGAATTTTTAAGTTTATGATTTTGAGTATTGTGTTGAGATTGTATTCTCTAAAGGTTAACAATAGGTGGAGAAACAAAAGTTTCGCGTCTTTTTTGTTTTTATTGAATAACGTCTTTATTAAGGCAATGAGCATCCAATCTTGACATATGAAGTAAATAAAATATTGTTCCCAATGGGAATGGAGGAAAAGAAAGTATACACATTACCTGATGATTGTGTAATTTCAAAAGGACTATAAGATTGTCCAACATGTGAGGCGTCAAGGTATAAAATGACGACATCAGGTATGACCAATAATGGCTCTCTTAGAAAGATGATGTTTTATCTATCTATAAATACCATGGTCTCAGTGTCTATTTGCTAATTCAAAATATGCAAAGAATTTATCTTGTCATGCAGAGGTTAAGGAAAATAATGATGAGTTCCTATCATATGTGCATAATTCCCACAAGAGAAGAACATTGATTAGTATACCCTCAATTTGGTGATGAAGAAAGGAATTTAAGCCTTGCACTTCGTACTAATGGGATTAATCCATATGGTACATTTAGAAGACAACATAACACTTGGCTTGTCATGATTGTTATATATAATCTCCCTCCAATTTGTGTACAAAAATAAGTATGTCATGTGATCAATGTTAATAGCATGCTGCAAACAACGTGGCAATGATATTGATTTTTTCCTTGAACATTTGATTGATGACTTAAAGAAACTTTGGGAAGAAGGCATTTTGACTTATGTTTCTTCGCATGGAGAAAACCTTTAATTTCAATACTATGTTGTTTTTCATGATTTCTAACTTACTATTATAGGAGAATTTCTTTGTATATAGTGTAAAAGGATCCAAAGTATGTCTTATATGTGACACACAAACTAACTCAACATGAATAAAAATGGCACAAAGATCTATGTATCTTGGTCATCAAAGACTCATCCCAAAAGGGCATCCTTATAGAAGGATGCATAAATTATTTGATGGCTCAATTGAGGAATGGAGTGATCCTAAATGTATATTAGGAAGGATAAATATGAAAGAGTAAAAGGCATTATCAATGTATTTGGTAATAGACCATGTAGTACTATCACTTCTATATTCAAGAAGAACTCAATATTTTGTGTTCTTTCTAAATAGAGTTCTTTGACAATTTGGCAATGTATTATTCTCATACATGTTGAGAAAAATGTATGTGACAACATCATTCATATGCTATTGAATACACCAGTCAATACTACTAATGGTATTGAATCTAGAGTGGACCTATTACAATGGGTATAAGAAAATAATTCAAAAAGTTTATCAACAGTCTCCAAAAATCTTAACTTTGTCTAGACACAAGAAAAATCATTTTGCGGGTGTTTTCTTAATGTTTAGTCACCACTAGAATACTCTTCCAATATCCATCAATTGGTATCAATGAATAACTTGAAGCTAATAGATATTCACTCTCATGCTTGTCTCACCCTAATGTACCAAATATATCTAGTGGCTATTCGATATATACTTTTGATGCATGTAATATTTGCAATCACAAGGATTTGTTTCTTCTTCAAAGAAATGTGTAGAAAATTTATAGACCCTGAAAATCTTGATAAGTAGTAAAGAGAAGTGATTGTTACCTCATTCCATTTTGTGATGTATTTCCCCCTGAAATACCTCCTGTAGAAGGACATATACGCTAGTTATATGCATGTAGACTAATTTTTATATTTTGGATTATGATTTCATTTGGCATCTCTAAAAAATTTATAGTTACTTTTGCACTATATTTTTCACCAAGATGAATGGGTGAACCTATGGCATTGGATAAAATTCTTGCTTCTATGTAGTTAGATAAGTTCAAGGTATTAAGTATTGTAATATACACTTACTATTAATCAAATTTCTTATTTGTAGTATGCTTCTAGGCTTTTTACAATGCAAGACATCTTATGAATTAATCATATTATCCAAAAAGCTCATAAAGAAAAGTAGGCAAAGAATGTGAACGACCATCGACTGGGTCCAGGTGGTTATGCCATAAGTTGCCAAAACAAGAAAAAAATACACTTCTCTGGGGAATAATAAAGCACAGCTCAAGTACACATCTAACACAAATGAGGTATGGATAGATGCTAAAACGAATCGCTTAATATTAATTCCCAACCCCACAATTGCTAAGGTGGTACAGAAAATGGTGAAGTTTAACCCTCTCAATGCATACTCATTTTCTTTCTAAGTTCTAGGTTTTATTGAATAGTTGTATTGATTATAATTAGTGGGAGGCCCAAGAGCAAAGAAAGGAAAGAGAGTTCATCCATAAGGGCCAAAAGAGAATACATGGATAGCTTCTCTAGATACTCAAGAGATTCTTGAATGTGTTAAGGTCATAGGATCTGGTGTGGTGATGAAATCAAATTTTGACTCATATTAACGACCACAAAGGTCTACTATAAAGGAACTATGTTACAATATAAATTTGATGAGATGATACAACATAAAATAAATGATGATATGAGTAGATTCAAGCCTTCTCAACTTCTTCAAACTGAATGTGTCTCACACCACCCTGATTACAAGGTACAGACAAGTAATATATGCATCATAGGAAATGGATAAGATGCTAGGTCACTTCGAGCATCTTTCTCATACTCAATGCAAACTCATCAAGGCTATCATGCCTGAATAGAAAGTGGTTCATGTATTGAGCAAAATGAGGAATTATAAGGCTGGTGGTCCATATGGGATTGACACGGGGTTCCTACTTGACAATTAAGCTATCATATGTAAGTCCATCATGCAGCTGGTTATAGGTGCTCTCTTGGGATACCCTCTAGAACTGGGCATGTGCGATTCAGTGATTGTTTTGATCCTAAAAGCAAAAAAATCTATTAAACTATGAACAAATGAGGTTGATATCCCTTAATAAAACAAGTCTAAAGTTGTGCTCCAAGATAATAATGGAAAATTTGAAGCTTTTCATGTCAAATTAGATCTCAAATTTGCAAATTAGCTTTGTATCTGGTAAAAGAATTTCTGACAATGTAACACTTGTATAGGAAGCTATTCATACTATGTGGCATCCTATTGTAGCCTCATACATGGTGATCAAAGTTAACATGTCAAAGACCTATGACCACATGTCTTGGATATTCATCAATGACATCATTTTATGGGTTGGTTTTCCTCCTAATCTTATCACTTAAATTATAATTTTATCGAATGTGGTTCAACTAGCCTTCTCTAGAATGGTGAGAACCCATGAATTTTCAAACTTCTTGAAACCTCAGACAAGGCGATTTGTACTCACCTTACCTATTTGTTCTATATCTTGAGAGATTGAGTCATCTTATCCAGTAGAAGGTTAGTTGTAAGAAGTGGACACCTATGTGTGTTCCTAGAGGAAGCCAAGATATCTCTCATGTAGCATTTGCCAATGACATTATTATTATTATTTCTAAGACTGAGATGCAGCATAAGCAGGTGATCATGGAATGTTCTATAGAGTTGGAGGGTGCCTTAAGATAGTGTATGTTATCAGAACAAACCTCAGTCTTCCTCTCACCATCCACCTAGTGAGAGGTCAGAGATGCTATCTTTCATGTAGCTCAGATTAAGGAAACGAAGGACCTAGGCAAGTATCTCGGTGTCCATGTAATTCATGGCAAAATTACAAATGATGCCTATGCAGAGATTGTGCATATAGTTGAAGGACACATCAACAGATGGTATGCAAAAAAACTCTATCTAGTAGGTAGATCATGTCTGATCAAAACAGTGGTGTTAGCAATCCCCTTGTATACTATGCAGATGAGCCATATTCCATGTAGGATATGTACATTTTTGATTGAATGACCCACAAGTTTCTTTGGGGTGGCACTACTAAGAAAAACCTGATATCCGACTGGCTTGGGATCTGGTTGTATCATCTAAATGTGAAGGAGGTTTGGGAGTGAAAACAATGCAGGGTTGGAATAAAGACATCATTATGCATAATGGATGGGAATTTCTTGAGAGGAAATAAGGTATTATAGAGGGAATTAATGTCTAACAAGTAAATATCTTATGCAAACAAACTTGGACAGCAGGCTACATGTTTATGGATAGTAACAAATAAACTCAATTCCCTCATACAGGCTTGCTCAAGGCTGATTATTATAAATGGAAAATCTACTAATGTATGGGATTATCTGTGGGTTCTTGGTGTTTGGTGCCTTAAAAGACATTGCAGTGACACCTATTAAGGAGGAGATCAAAGTTTTGAAGGTGGCCAATCTGATACAACTAGATGGACATTTGGATGTGGAGTTTACAAAAAATACTATAACAAATCCCTCCCCATGTTATCCCAAATTAAGGTGCACCGAGAGGGCAAGGGCCATTACGAAAATACAGGATCGATGGTTTAACAAATTAACCAAAAATAATTAACAAATTTCGCTAAATAGAGAGAGTATGGTAACAAGATGAAATATAAACTCTCCAACATGGAGCTATACAAAAAGGGAAACTATTGTTTTGAAACTAGAAATAAAAGTATCTATCTATATCTCCAGTATTGCATTAAATCTTTTCTTAGGTGTCATCTTCTCTGGAAGTCCATATTGCATGATAACATCAGTTTAACCTAAAACTCTATGAAATAAAACACGATCAGTATAACAAGCTATATTGGTATGTGGGGGAAACAAATGTTCACATCTAGGTGTAACAACATATTCAGCCATAGAAACGAATATGATTACAAAATTGATCATGCATTTTCTTTCTAAATCATCAATTTAATCTCTATGGTTCACTCCCTCTATGGAGTACTCATGTGGGGAACCCTCTCATTAGGATTTAGTCCTTGTAGAGGACCTTTCATAACCTCCCGTTCTTGGGCTCATTTTGTTATGGCCTTCCTTTCCTAGTTAGGCCTCACAATGGCCATCATGTCCCTGCTTGACCTCATAATGACCATCCTGTCATGGCTTAGTATTATTGATGATCATCCTATCCCATCTTGATCACTCATCGCCATAGTGACATTTCTTACATCCCACATGGTTCACTTAAATCCATCAGAGGTAGTTGCGTAAGTTATATTGTATAATGTGATACTCATATAGGCTTTAAAGACTGTAGGAACTAAATAAACAACCAACATTTTAATTGCAACAAATGTGGGAAACCGAAAAAATCCATGTAAGTCATTTAAGCTGAGTAGTCATAGGCATAATCGCATACATTTCTCAAGAGAGATCAAAGTCCAAGCAATAAATGTGGATCGAGAGCAAGCAAGCAATCACCTTGAAATTAGTGCATAACACCCAAATATTACTACTTTATCCACAATCTACCATTAAGAATGACTTTCATTCCAAGTTAGAGTTTTGTGGGTCAACTTAGGGTTTCATTAGGATTTTGGCTTCCCAAACCCTAATCATCACTTTTAGTGCCCTTTTAACTTAAAAAACCTAACTTGGTGGATTTTTGTGAAGATTTGCATAGCCACTTGGACCCATCATGTGGTTGTGCACATTCTTTGCACACTTTTCTCTTTGAGCATCGCTTATAGCCTGGTTAGTCCAAAATATATGTTATATATGTAATACAATGAATTCAATATGAGGAGCCAAGCTAAATATCTTAAATTGGTTGGTTTGTCTCTTAGAAACAAACACCTCTGACACCTTTGGGTCAAGATAGTTTTATTGCTTAGTGGTTGACTTCTTCTTGTTCTCAACTTTTTGTATGTATTCACTTGTCACAGTTTACCTGTAATTCCTTAGTACCCTACCACAATGTTGCATCACCTTTTTACAATGTAGTTTCTCATCTAGTTCAAATATGCTCCGCAAAAGACACCATATACTTAATGGAATATTCTTAAAAACATAATTATAAATAGCTTTAAAAATAGAATTGTAAATGATAATATCTCACACATAGTTCCTTCCATATACAATCTTTTTTATTGGATCAACTTTATGCCAAGATTCTACATTTTCATCCACCCTACTATGAGTCAGAACCCCTAGATATGACACAAAAGAATTGCAGTTCTTCCCTATAGGATTTCCTTAATCATCAAACTCAACGACTAGCTTCGGTTAATTACCCCTTTGCTCTAATAACTTGTTCATGATGGTGATGCCTCGTATTGTTGAACACTTACAATGTTGCACATCAAGCTCAACAAGATCCTCAGGGTGCACATCCTCATACTAAAATTTATAAAAAAAACACATAAGTCATGAAATGATATAACTTTTAAACTTGATAAAATAGTAAAACAAAATAGACATTATAAAATGCACATCTATGTAATAAAACAATACAACTTACAACAACATCAAGGTGCTCATCCTCACATCACACATTTTTAGGGTGCTCATCCTCATGGTAATCATTATCACAATCATCAAACTCATGGTCAGATGCCATGTGAAATAATGTCATATAAAATAGTTAAATAATGAAATATAAGTGATAAAGAATGTAAAGTGTTTATCTAACATTTTAAAAAATAAAATCATTCCTCTAATATTTGGATGTTGTATCAATAAACATTCCCTCGGTGTGATCTCCACTCATATGGGAGTCAGTGTCAACTTCAATATTTGGTGTTGGCAAGCCAACTGAGAATGGACCAGAGTCATCATACTTGTCATAGTACTCTTCTTCATCTATAGGATATGTAATGAACTGCCTTTTACCGTGAAGAACAACTGACCATTTTTTGTTTGTAGGACCAATGATATAAAATACTTACTTCACCTATGATTCCATTATGATTGGTTCACCCTTCTCACCAATATTTTCAAAATTTACTAATTTGAAACCTAATTCATCCACTACAACTCTTTGGTGTTATCAAAACAATTACACCTAAAGATTGGAACTCTAGAATCTATGTAGTCAAACTTCCATATATTTTAAATGACACTATAACATGACATTTGAGCTTCACATGGACTCTTATCCTTTGCACTAAAAAATACAATAAAGATGCTTGAAGGGTGACCCTAGCATTTTGGACGACAATTTTATCATCTTGACACTTTGTGTAATATGAAAATCCATTTATATCAAACCCTTCATGAGACATAACATTCATTTTTGGTTCAAAGGAGAGGCATTTGATATTTTCAACAACTTTATTTGGGGTTTAAGATAGTTGACGTAATACTTTATCTTCAAACAACCTAATAAATGTCTTTTTATGCTCTCTAACAAGCCACATTGAATTGGCTTGAGGATATTTTGTGTAACATCCCTGACCTGGGTTATGAGTTAACCCTAGGTGTTTTGCCTAATTATGTAATTAAGATACTGGTGATTATCTTTTGGCATGTAATTAAACTCTTGAGGAACACATATTTCCATTTCTGCCCTAATTGAACAATGTTTTAGTATTGTTTTGTAATACAGGGCCCTATGTGCAAATTACACAGCTAAGGGGTTAACTTGAAAATTTCACATGTTGATATGTTCCTCTGATGTTGAGACATCATGAGAATGATTATGGTAAAGTTTGAAGGATTTCCCAAGCTTGAGCACCAAGGTGCAGCTGTGGAAGCAATCCCTGTGCTTGAAACCCTGGTTTTGGGATAAAATGCAATTTACCCAAAATTTGGAGTGCAACCTGTAAATTTCATCTTCTAAAATATCTTTTATAACTTTTGTCATCATTTAGAGTAGAAATGATGAATAGGGCACTTCATTTGAATAATCATATAATAAATGAACACCTTTGTGATTGAATAATCAAGGTGTAAGTATAATAGCCTTTTATATGTGTACTTTATTAATGGGTTGATCTTCTTTGCCTTAAATTCTTGGCCTTAGAAGGAGATTGTCCTTAGAAATAAGGGGTAGGGACGAGCAAAGTAGAAAGGAAGGACTTAGATGAGAAATGGGATAAAGTAGAAGCTTTATGGAGAAATTTCACCCAAAATATATATATACCACTTCCTTTGCAAGCAAAGGAACGTTTCTTTCATTCCCTCACTTATCCCCCTTGCTCAAACCGACTAAGGCAGAGCTCTGGAGCATAGGAGAACGACCAGGGAGTTCAAGGTAAGTTTGGATCATCCCTTTTGCTTGAATTCATGGAGGAAACTCGATTTCAAGGTTGAATTCATGGCTAGCTCACCTAGCTTTATCTTTCTAGCCATTCCTTTCCAACTTTTCCTTGGAGAATTCACCTTGGCCGACCTATGGAGCTCAAAGAGGCCATTAAAGACCTGAAGCTTGGAAGCTTGGAGCTCAAGGAACAACCTTTAGGCGGGTTTTATAACTCTAAACCTTATGCTTTGATTATACATCTTTTTCTATGCATATAGTTGCTAGTTCTTCTTCTTCCCTATCTTCCTTTGCATCCTTGCAAGAAAAATCGTGAAGAACTGCTACTGTTCTTGAGGTAGAAGATAAGGGCGTTAATTCCTATGCTTATCCACGGATTTCCACTTTACCAAACGACCTCCACCAATTGCCCATACGGTTTACACAACCAATTGGTGGGCAAACGGTTGCAGGGTCGTATGAAGGCAAACGGCCTTCAAGACCATTTGGTCGCGTTGACCAAGTGACGAACGTATGGGAATCTTGTTTATAATTATGTAGGTTAATCACCCACAAAATTTGAGGGGTTAACTCTAAAGGAATCGTGAGATATAAGCAAATCAATTAGCAAATCCAATTGAATTAAGTTCTGATTTTCAATCTGTTTAAATTTCCCTTTTTGGGCAAACGGTCTCAAGACCGTTTAAGATGGTTGACCAAGCGTTGACCGTTAGGTATTACTGTTCATAATGATGTTGATTAATGACTCACCAAATTTGATGGATTAATTCCAAACGAGTTATGAGTTGAAGGTTGATTAATAGGGCAAATCCTAATTGAAATCAGTGCTGAAATTCCAATGAGTTAATTAGTGATTTTTGGGTTGATTAGCCCAAACGGTCTCAAGACCGTTTGGGGAATCATCCAAACGGTCTCAAGACTGTTTGGGGATCACCCAAGACCGTTTAGAGGTCTGGGGTCAAGTATAGTTGACCAATTGAAGGTCCAAAGGTACCAAATCATATTGCAATTAAGTATTGATGTGATGATTAACTCAATAGATCAAACCTTGATGAATTTTCACTAGAGTCCAAAGGATGGATGGGAAAACGGTCTCAAGACCATTTGGAACTCATACAAACGGTCTCAGGACCGTTTGGTGTCAACCCAAGACCGTTTGGAGGTCTAAGGTTAAGTTAATTTGATGAATTGAGGGCCCAATTACAGTGGGTTATTGAAATAATCAAATTGCTGATTTGTGACTTAATTAAGGTTCAACCCCTATCAAATCAACTTAGATTTTGATGAGTTCTTGGGCAAATGGTATCAAGATCGTTTGGATGTTATCCAAACGATCCCAAGACCGTTTGGGCCAAGTTTGAGCCCGATTGGAGGTCAATTGATGGGATCAACTTCGATTTGATTCACATTGTTGAGTGTTGATGGTTGAATGTTTATAGACCTTAATTGAACCAACTCCAACCCTAATTGGATATCAATTGAGGGTCAATTGAGTGACCAATTGGTTAAGGATAACCCTAATTGTCTCAATTGATAAGTGGCTAACAAGGATTTGTCCAATTGAAGGCTTCAACATAGAAAACCCCAATCGTTTATAACCTTTAATCCACTTTTGAGGTCCAAACGGTTTGAGCCCATTTGGACCAAACGGTCTCAAGACCGTTTGGATCCAAACGGTCTCAAGACCGTTTGAGGCCAAACAGTCTCAAGACCGTTTGAGGCCAAACGGTCTCAAGACCGTTTGAGGCCAAACGATCTCAAGACAGTTTGGGGCCAAACGATCTCAAGACCGTTTGGGCTCAAACGATCTCAAGGTCGTTTGGACCAATCGATCTCAAGATCGTTTAAGATCAAATGGTTTCAAACCGTATAAGCTTCAAACGGTTTGAAAGTCAACTCTCCCCAAACGGTCAACACACCCAAACGGTCTCAAGACCGTTTGAGACCAAACGGTCTCAAGACCGTTTGGTGGTTGAAGGTTGAAACCGTTTGAAGGTTTTCAAGGTTGTTTATACTTAATCACTTGAAGGTGTAAATGGTTCAATGGCGATCTAATCTATACCCTAATGGTAACTTAGGACATTAAGGGACTAAATGACTAATGAATTGACCCATGATGATGATCAATGGGTAATTTACCAAAATGTCCTTGAAGGGTTCAATTGAGTAATACCTTGTTCTAATCAAACCCTAGTGGTGATTTGGCTTATGATAGTCAATAAGGACTTAACCCAACCTAATCTAGAGTGATGTAATCATCACCTATGAATAAGAGGAGAGAGAAGATCCCAATTATGGTTGAAATCCAAGTAATGTACCTTCAATATATATATATATATGAATGTGCATGATTAGGGTATGATCCACCTATGTGAGATCATGGAAACCCTAATTATGATAATTAGTGAATATTAACCTAACTTGAGGGCATTAATGATGATGATTTTATACATGATGATGCTATGAGCTCAATTCACCATAATTTGAATGGTAAACCCTAAATTCTAGGGTAATGACACATAATGTGAATAGTAAACCCTAATTGAGGGTGATGCATTGAATTATACAATAACCCTAATTCCAGGTGATGTTCTTAAGCATGAATCATCATGACTAAAGCATGAGAAAAGTAATCACTATTCCTAAACATAATGAAAGGGATTGAATAACCCTAATTGATATAAATCAGGGAACCTAGCCTTAATGGAGGCATGAAGGTTCAACCCTTGAATTGAAAGGTTAATTCTGCAATAGTAATTGTTGATCTGGAGATAAATTGTTTATTGCTGTCTATTGAATTAACCATGCAGGTTCTTATAAGAGAATGATCATAGCCAGGTAAGGGTTATAATATCATATTCACTGAAAGCATAATTATAGGCTTGTGAATAGTGACATATGTTATGCTCCTTAAGCATAAGAGAAATATATGAGAATTAATGGGCTGCAAGAGCCATGAGTAACATCAAGGTCATGCTGATAAGATGACTTATGATGAGAGAATTAAGATTTGATATCCATTTGATCACAGGTATGAGACAAACTTGGTACATTTAGTATTCTTCTTGTATATTATTGTTTAATACTTACATGCTTGGAAACATGCTTGATGTTAAACGAATAATGAAATGTACCTAACTAATCAAGTATAATCATATCATGTAGATCCCTGATCATAGATCCATCATTGTCAGAAGCAAAATGATGGTGAAACAGGTTTTCCTAAGGGAACTCCTGGATCACATACTTTTGAGTATGTGGGGAAAATGGATGTGAATGCCCTTACATCCTAGTGTAGGAATTGATGTAGATGTATCTTAATCTATCAATCCTTCACTATGGGTTATGCCGAGGTGATGTAACACTAATCTCCCGAGAAAGTCTTTTATACCGCATCGATGAGAGATAAACAAGAAATCCCTCGATGGCGAAGAGAGTACAGAATGCCACCGTGACTAATAGCGAAGTACCAGAATACCCTGGTAAGCTATAGTAGCAGAGACATTAGATGTCCTACATGTTGAACCTCACACTGACTGAGGAAGATGAGGTCATAAGAATCCAGCTCTTTTGATGACCTATGTATGATACCGATGCAACTTAATAGTGATCGGTTGGAGTATGAACGATATACCTCATCTCCGCAGGGCATAATGATGTTTGTAAAACATAATCAACCGCGTAGCATATCTGCTTAGGTTGATCCACGAGATACATTGATTGAAGATACATTACTTAGTATACATGTTCTTCATATTCCTTAAATGTTGTTGTTCTAATTGATAACAATCTACTGTTGATTACCTTAAAGCTTTTATTTCCTATGTTGTTCTTGAATTGTTATAATAAAGCTTCTGGCGAAGAGTTATAACTCTCGCTGGGACAATTATTTAAAATTGTCTCACCCCGTAGATTTCAACCTTTTTAGGTGGTCGTCGAGGACGAAGGAATCAGTCTGCAGGTGGACAGTATCAGCAGCAGCAGCACCAGGAGCAGCAGTAAATCTCAGGTGGAGATTCAGACTGCTGAGTTGTGTAGTTAGATAGTCAGTCCTATGTGTTCTCTGTACTCTCAGGTCCTTGGAGTCTTTTGGTCTGAGATTTTGATTTTGAGTTCTTGAGATTTTGTATCATGTTGTATATAATTACTCAAGAAGTAATTATCAAAGATGTAAACAGTTTATCTCCTTTTATGAAAGAAGTTTTTATGGATTCAAGCTCTTATCTCGAAAAGTTTTAATTTTCCATGATTTTTGTCTTCCGCTGTTAATCGAACCGTTTCCGCTATGTTTAAATCGTGTTTATATCGTGGTTTGGAGATCAGAGCCCACATTTTGTCTTGATGAAATTGGTATGTTTCGTGATATAACCACTCACTTTGTCGATCTTGTGTAAAATATACATGTGTTCTTGTTCCCACCGCTCATGACTGATTACTTTCACTTGTGCTCCTACTCAATATTCTTGTCGTTTATAGGAGTTTCATTACAACTCAAAAAGTTATTGTAAAATTCCATAACCTCCCTAACCACATAACCCTCAACAATACTTCCTTCACGCTGATAACGGTTTTGAACATCACCTTTAAAAACACTCATGTACCATTCAAAAAAATACATCCAATGCAAGAAAATTGGTCCCAACATTTTCACTTTCCTAGTCAGATGGACAACAAGATATACCATGATATCAAAGAATAAAAGAGGAAATACATCTCAAGATGGAATAGGGTAACAAACACTTCTCTTTGCAAATTATCAAGATTCTTAGGATCAATAACTTTGCTTCATAGAGTGTTGAAGAAGAAACAAAGTCAAGTGATTTCAAACCTTACATGCTTTGACAGTATAGATCGAATTGCCATGGGCAATATTTGTTACATTGGAGTGTGACAATCATGAGATTTAAGACCTATCAGCTTCAAATCTTTCATTGATATCAGTCTACAGATATTCGAAGAGTATACATGTGGTACCTTAACATCAAGAAAGTCTTAACAAAAAGTTTTCTTCTCCTTTCTAAACAATGTGTAACAAGTAGGAGGAAAATATATTTTTCAATCATTCTGAACTACTTATGTTAATTTTTTCCTTATTTCCATTTCACGTAGGTCCATTCTGGATTCGATGCAATCATTAGTCTTACCTGGTATATTCAACAGATTACCAATGATGCAATCAGAAAATTTTTTTTCAACATGAATGGCATCGATACAATTCCTGACTGCCAAAGAACTCCAATAAGGAAGATCCCAGAATATTGACCTCTTCTTGAATAAAGATTTGTCACTCTATGTGGGAATAACACATTGTGATCTCTTACTGAATTCATTGACAAAGTCTTCTACTCTTTCATAAACAACTTCCCCTTATATAGGTTTAGGGGCACTCTATTCCTCATTCGATCCATTAAACGCTTAGCGCAACCTTCAGTACGGATGAAGTTTTGGAAGAAAACTTCGATGACCAAGCTATATAGTCTTGCATCCATGTTTCGTGGCAGAAAGTAGTGTTGCTGCACCCCAAGGAGGTGCAAGGAACCTGGAGATAGAACAACCTGTACCTGAGCCACCCAGAGAGCCACCTCAGTTTGACCCAGCTGACATGGAAAACCCAGTTGTTCAAACTTTGTTCGGGCAGTTTATGACTGCCATGACACACATCACTGACAGGATGCCCATGCCTGCACCTAGGGCACCTGCCCAGCCTGAAGGAAAAGGTATGGGTAAGACATTTGAGCGACTTCGTCATGTCGGAGCAACTGAATACTTTGGAACAGCTGATCCTGCAGATGCCGATCTATGGTTGACCGAATTGGAAAAAGCTTTTAGAATCCTCAACATCCCAGAAGCTCAGAAGGTTAGACACACAGTCTATCTTCTCAAGGGAAGTGCTGGTCACTGGTGGACCATGGAAGAGCAGAAGAGGCCTGGAGTGGAGATCTCGTGGGAAGATTTCCGTCGGGAATTTATCAATAGATATTTTCCAAAGACCTTCCTAGATGAGAAGATCTCTCAGTTTGAGAGACTGAGGCAGGGCATGATGAACATTAGCGAGTATGAATCTAAGTTCATGGAGTTACTGTGGTTTTCTCTGCACATGGCTGCCATAGAAGAAGATAGAATTAGAAGGTTCGAGAAGGGTTTAAACGCCAACTTGACTACTCCCGTGTTACGACCCGCGTCGAGCTTATCTCGTAAGTAAGTTATTCAGCATGCGTTTAGCTGATGTGTTAAGATATAAGCCTGTTTTAGTTAATAATGTTTAAAATGGACATGATATGTGCTTAGTATGTTTTCTAGCTTCTAAAGCGTGTAGTATCTTACGCTTGAAGCGTTGCCAGAGAAATCGTTCGAATCCGACCTTCGAGTCAAAAGTTGCATGTTTTTGGGCTTCTAGGGACCCGATTGTAATTTTCAAAAGTTTGAAACTTTGCGATTAGGCCCCTAAGTTTTCTCCCTTATTCTTCCTCTCTTCCTCTCTCGTTTCATTCTCACAGAAACGAAAGAAACGCATCTCCTGCGTGAGAGAAAGAGAGAAAGAGAGAAAGAGAGAGAGAGAGAGAGAGAGAAGAAGTTGAGGAGGGAGAGGCGTCGGAGTTCCGTTCTGCTCCGATCAGCTGCCGCAGCTCGTCTCTACACTCCGTTGATCTTCATCTTCACCAATTCGAAACGAATTCGCAGCTAAAGTTACGTTTGCAGGAAAAACGATCAAGGGATTGGGGTGCACGGAGCAGCCCTAGCTTGTTTCTTTCTTCCCTTCAGGTGCGGTTTAGTCTTATGCGTCGTTTGTGATCGTTTGGTGGTGTTTGTTCGAAGTTTGCCCGTCGATTTGAGAGAAATCGACTTTTGCAGGCCGTTTTTATGTTCTGCCTGTGCGTGGTTCGGCCGAGTTCCAATTCGGTCGGCCGAGTTCTTATTTAGGGCTTTTATACAACGTTTTCTGATCGGCCGAGTTTTGGTCTTGGATCGGCTGAGTTTCCTAATTAGATATATGAACAGTGATTTGGTCGGCCGAGTTTGGTCCTGATCGGCCGAGTTTTCTTTGTAGGTTTTTCAAGCGGTGAGTTGGTCGGACGAGTTCCCCAGGGGATCGACCGAGTTTCCAGTTGGTCGGCCGAGATTGTTTGGCCGAGTTTCAGAATCTGGGAAGCGATCGGCCGAGTTCCATAGTGTTCGGCCGAGTTTCAAGTGGTGAGTGGCAATTCATTTAGAAATCATTATTTAACTCATTTTAAATGTTTATTTGCTTCAGTAATAGTATGATAAGTTCATTGGAACTTGAAATATGTGTTATGAATGATATGAAAGAGGAAATTCTGTGTTTATAGTTATAATGTGTTATTTTTGTTATTTGTTAATCAAGTATAGACTTAGATGCCCTAACGCCGTAGAACCCCTCGTGAGGTCTGCACCTTGGGGTGAAACGACCTACCTAGCGTGTGTCTAGATGGTCGGTGACTCGTGTTCAACAATAATCCGTGTGTGTGTCACGGTGGCACGAGGGCAGAAAGGCAGTGTTCAACAATAATCCGTGCGTGTGTCACGGTGGCACTGGAAAGAAAAGAAACACGGTTATCTAACACAATTCGTGCAACGTCACGAAGGTAACCCTGTGACCCTCCGCCGATGTACTTAGGTTAAAGGAGGAGTCTAGAGTACACTCCTTGAGAGTGCAGTGAGGCCGAGTGAGCCTGAGAGTCCTGACGCAGACCAGGACAGCAGTCAGACTTAGCATTCCCCGGGTGTGTCGCTAAGTCTTGTACGGTGGGGCCGTAGCATGGACTTGTTGCGGATCCTTATATGCAGAGTACACTGCATATATTAAGGGCATAACAATAAAATGAATAAGAATTCACATAGGACCACAGTAAATTTATAAATCTGTCTATTTATTTGAATTACCTAAGGATGCATTGAAATGTGATTATTATCTGTACAACTGCTATATCAATAGAACTGCTCTACTTGAACTGTATATCTGTTTATTTTCAGTTAATAAACCTGACGAGTTGTTTATTGATAGCTAAGTGAAATGTTATTCACTGAGCGAGTAGGCTCACCCCTCTACTCAAACATTTTCAGGTCAGCACCAGCAACAGGAGTCAGAAGGATCGTATCATCCCAACGCTTAGTTGTAAGAAGGTTTGTAGTTAGTCTAGTTAGAGGTCTCTTAGTCCATTCCCCTCGATCTTTGGGACAAGGTGTGAGTGAGAGAGAGAATGTGTACACAGATGTAAATTAACTGTTATGCTTTATCTTATATTGAACAATGCAATGTGTTGTAGACTTGTTATATTTCTCGTTAGTTTAGTAGAAAGTTCTAAAGTTTGCTTATTTCTGTTTATGGTTTAATCTTGGTTATCTTTTAAATGTTTTTAATTGCCTTAAAAAGTGATGAATGGTTGGTAGTGTGTAAATCCCACCTGTCGTGCCTTAATCTCGTGGTTTGTGGTTAATGTGAGATTGGGGCGCGACAATTTTTGGTATCAGAGCCTAGGTTTGAGTACTTAGTTACTCAAGTCAGGGGACGATAAGAGACCAATAGGATTAAGGTTTAAGTGTCTTTCTTCTATCTGTAGTTTTCTAATAGGAAATGTTCTATTATATCATTGCAGATGGCAGGAATAGGCTTTGATCGTGATGATCAAGCTGAGAGCCATGTTGGCCCTGATCCGCGGTACTTGGGTCCAGGTGGTGGTGACCACGTGGATGAAGCATCCCGGATGTACAGGATGTTCTTGGAAACCAAGGAAAGGTACAAGGCTGATAGGCGAGAATCTTCTTCTACCAGCAGTAAAGATCTGATGCGATCTTATGAGCTTGTGAAGAAGCTTGGTGGCACAGAGTTCAGTGGCACCACAGATCCCGTAGAAGCTGATGAGTGGTTTAGACAGATTGAGAAGGTCTTTCGTCTGATGGAGCTTCCAGAAGACAAGAAGATCAATCATGCAGTCTACCTTCTGACAGGAGATGCAGAGTTGTGGTGGCGTGGGGTGGAAGAAAAGAGGAGGGGTACAGAGCTTTCCTGGCAGGATTTCTCTGAGGAGTTTCATCTCAAATTCTATCCACCCACTTTTCTTAATGAGAAAATCAGGCAGTTGCAGAATATCAAGCAGGGGAACATGACAGTTACAGAATATGAAGCGCTTTTCACACGGTTGGCGAACTTCTGTCCGCAGCTTATTCCGGACAACATAGAAAGATGCAAAAGATTTCAGGAGGGGCTAAGGCCAGAAATTCGGCATACAGTTTCCGCTACTAGCAGGAGGAACAGAGAGAATTTTGGTGAATTTGTTGAGGCTGCCAGACAGGTTGAAGAATCTGTGAATGCTGATAGGGTGCCCGAGTCTAAGAAGAGATTTGTAGAGTTCAGTGGAGGACAGTCCAGTGGTGGATACAGAGGTGGAGGTAGATGTTTCTTTTCTAAGCTTGGGCGTGGCCTTGGTTGTTTTGGCAGGCAGAGATCTGAGGATGTCACTACTTCTAGAGGCAGAGGAGGATACAACCCAGGAAGATGGAGCAGTGTCGATAGTGGACAGTCATCTGGGTCATCAATGTCAGTGACTGGTCCACAGAGACAGGAAAAGCGAGTATGTAATACCTGTGGAAAATCTCACTCTGGGCAATGTTGGGGTTTAGATTATACAGGATGTTTCCATTGTGGGCAGATGGGACATATAAGGAAGTTTTGCCCTCAGCTTCAACAAGCAGCATCACAAGCTTCTCAGTCTCAGTTTTATGATGTTCAGAGACAGCCTCCAGCTGAAGGACCGAGTTCTTCTATGGCTTCTGGTTCTAGAGGAGGTGGAGTGTCTAGTGGCAGGAGTGGTCAGAGAGGACAGCGTGGCAGAGGGAGAGCTTCAGCACGTTTCTTTTCTTTGACACCTCAGGAAGGTATAATCTCTTCACAAGTTGTTACAGGAGAGATGCTTTTGTTTAGTAGTAAACCAGTTTCAGTTTTGATAGATCCGGGAGCTACTCATTCTTTTATACGACGTTCTTTAGTTGATGAATTTAATCTGTTAACTCAAGAGTTGGCAGATGAGTTAGTGTTGAGGGTTCCACTAGGTGGACCAACAGTTTTATCCGAGTTTTGTCCCGGATGCTTGTTATCTTTTGGAGGTTTCACCTTTGTTGCTAATCTCATACCCTTGGATGTAAATACCTTTCAAATCATCTTGGGTATGGATTGTCTTGAGACATATCGAGTGCAACTCGATTGCTGGAAGAAAGAAGCTACCTTTCAATTAGGAGAATTTTCTTGTGTCTTTACTGGAGACAGGAAAGTTCTGCCTACGTGCATAATATCAGCTGCTGTAGCTGATAAGATGTTACAGAAAGGATGTGAAGCGTTCCTTGCTCATGTGGTTGACACCAAAGCAGAGAAGAGCACCGCCAGTGTTTATGATGTGCCTGTGGTTCGTGAGTTCTCTGACGTTTTTCCAGAAGAGTTACCAGGCTTACCTCCTGTCAGAGACATTGATTTTGAAATTCAAATATATCCAGGTAGTCATCCAGTAGCACTGCCAGCCTACAGAATGGCACCTGCAGAGTTGAAAGAACTCAAGGTGCAGTTGCAGGAGTTGCTAGATAAGGGTTTCATTAGACCCAGTTCTTCACCATGGGGTGCTCCAGTCCTGTTTGTTAAGAAAAAGGATGGTACCATGCGTCTCTGTATAGATTACAGGAAACTGAACAAGATCACAATAAAGAATAAGTATCCTTTGTCGAGAATAGATGATCTGTTTGATCAGTTGCGTGGAGTGACAATATTTTCTAAAATTGATTTGAGATCCGGATATCATCAGCTCAGGATAAAGGCTTCTGATATTCCCAAAACAGCTTTCAGAACCAGGTATGGGCATTATGAGTTTTTGGTCATGTCGTTTGGGCTGACCAATGCCCCAGCAGCCTTTATGGATATGATGAATCGGATTTTCAAACCTTTTCTAGATCAGTTTATTGTAATTTTTATAGATGATATTCTGATCTATTCCAGAGACGATGAACAACATGAGCAACACTTGAGAGTAGTGTTGCAGTTGTTGAGACAACACCAGTTGTTTGCTAAATTTAGCAAGTGCGAGTTCTGGTTGGCCGAGGTAGCATTTCTTGGACATGTTATCTCGAAAGATGGAGTTAGTGTGGATCCTAAGAAGGTTGAATCTGTGCTTCAGTGGGAACAGCCTACGACTCCTACTGAGATCAGAAGTTTCTTGGGATTAGCAGGTTACTACAGAAGGTTTATAAAGAACTTCAGTGAGATAGCATCACCTTTGACACGCTTGACGAGGAAGGATGTATCGTTTGTTTGGTCTGATAACTGTGAGAGAAGTTTTCAGATTTTAAAGAAAAGGTTGACTTCAGCACCAGTGTTGGTTTTGCCTGAAGTAGAAAAAGGCTATACAATGTTCTGTGATGCTTCTAGGAGAGGTTTGGGCTGTGTACTGATGCAAGAAGGTAAAGTTGTTGCTTACGCATCTAGACAGCTTAAGAAAAATGAAGAAAATTACCCTGTTCATGATTTGGAATTAGCTGCTATAGTTCATGCTCTTAAGACATGGCGTCACTATTTGTATGGTGAGACCTGTCAGGTATTTACAGATCATAAGAGTTTGAAATATATCTTCACTCAGAAAGACTTGAATTTGAGACAGCGCAGATGGCTTGAGTTGATTAAAGACTATGATGTGACAATCGATTACCATCCTGGTAAAGCAAATGTTGTAGCTGATGCTTTGAGTAGAAAGTCAAGTTCGACAGCCAATGCATTTTCTATGGCATGTTTCAAGAGAGACTTGCTCGTAGATATGCGAAGGTTGAACTTGGACTTGGAAGTGACAAGACAAAGTGGGTTGATTGCTCAGATGCAAGTCAGACCTACTTTTTATAATCAGATAAAGGAATTACAGCAGAATGATGATGAGTTATGGCAAATCATGCAGGAGATGTCTGAGGGTAAGAGGACAGAGTTCAGATTTTCTGATGAAGGCATGTTGTATCTTCATGATAGGTTGTGTGTACCTGGGAACAGTGAGTTGAAAGAGCAGATTCTTGAAGAAGCGCATACTTCTATGTATGCTATGCATCCAGGTAACACAAAGATGTATAGGAACCTCAAAGAGCTGTACTGGTGGCCCGACATGAAAAAGGATGTGGCTGAATACGTGGCTAGGTGTGGGGTGTGTCAGCAGGTTAAGGCTGAGCATCAGAAACCTGCGGGTATTCTACAGTCGCTTCCTATACCAGAATGGAAATGGGAACATATCACGATGGACTTTGTGGTAGGATTACCCAGGACGCCTAAGGGTTCGGACTCGATATGGGTGATTGTGGATAGACTAACTAAGTCTTCTCACTTTCTTCCTATCAAGTCAACCTTTGACGTTTCAAAGCTGGCTAAAGTTTATGTGGATGAGGTAATCAGGTTGCATGGGATTCCAGTTTCTATTATTTCTGACAGAGATCCAAAGTTTACATCTAGATTCTGGAATCAGTTACATCGTGCGTTGGGCACAAAGTTGAAGTTCAGTACAACGTTTCACCCACAGAAAGATGGTCAATCTGAGAGGACCATTCAAACCCTTGAAGACATGCTGAGAGCATGCGTGCTACAGTTTAGAGGTAACTGGGAAGAACACTTAAGTCTAATAGAGTTTGCTTATAATAACAGCTACCATTCTAGTCTCGGAATGGCTCCATTTGAAGCTCTTTATGGCAGGAAGTGTAGATCGCCAGTTTGCTGGTATGAGGTGGGTGAGAAGGAAATTCTTGGACCTGAGCTAGTTGATGTAACTATACAAAAGATATCTGTGATCAGGGATCAGTTAAAAGCTGCTCAGGACAGACAGAAAAGTTATGCAGAAAGACGTCGTCGACCTCTTGAGTTTGAGGTTGGTGACGAGGTTTACTTGAAAGTTTCACCGTGGAAGGGAGTTCTGAGGTTTGGCAAGAGGGGTAAGTTGACCCCTAGATATATGGGTCCATATCCTATTGTTGAGAGGATTGGACCTGTAGCTTACAGGTTGGATTTGCCGTCTGAGTTGGCAAATCTTCATGATGTCTTCCACGTGTCTATGCTGAAAAAGTGCCATCCTGGTACAGAAAAGATTCTAGATTCAGAACCGGTGCAGCTTAGGATAGATGTGTCCTATGTTGAAGGACCTGTACAGATAGTTGATTACCAGATCAAAAAGCTTAAGAACCGCGAGATTCCTTTAGTGAAGGTTTTATGGAGAAACCATAATCTTGAAGAAGCTGCGTGGGAGCTGGAGTCTGAGATGCGTGGCAAGTTCCCTTTTCTCTTCTAGGAATTTCAAGGACAAAATTCTTATAAGGGAAAGAGGAATTGTTACGACCCGCGTCGAGCTTATCTCGTAAGTAAGTTGTTCAGCATGCGTTTAGCTGATGTGTTAAGATATAAGCCTGTTTTAGTTAATAATGTTTAAAATGGACATGATATGTGCTTAGTATGTTTTCTAGCTTCTAAAGCGTGTAGTATCTTACGCTTGAAGCGTTGCCAGAGAAATCGTTCGAATCCGACCTTCGAGTCAAAAGTTGCATGTTTTTGGGCTTCTAGGGACCCGATTGTAATTTTCAAAAGTTTGAAACTTTGCGATTAGGCCCCTAAGTTTTCTCCCTTATTCTTCCTCTCTTCCTCTCTCGTTTCATTCTCACAGAAACGAAAGAAACGCATCTCCTGCGTGAGAGAAAGAGAGAAAGAGAGAAAGAGAGAAAGAGAGAGAGAGAGAAGAAGAAGCTGAGGAGGGAGAGGCGTCGGAGTTCCGTTCTGCTCCGATCAGTTGCCGCAGCTCGTCTCTACACTCCGTTGATCTTCATCTTCACCAATTCGAAACGAATTCGCAACTAAAGTTACGTTTGCAGGAAAAACGATCAAGGGATTGGGGTGCACGGAGCAGCCCTAGCTTGTTTCTTTCTTCCCTTCAGGTGCGGTTTAGTCTTATGCGTCGTTTGTGATCGTTTGGTGGTGTTTGTTCGAAGTTTGCCCGTCGATTTGAGAGAAATCGACTTTTGCAGGCCGTTTTTATGTTCTGCCTGTGCGCGGTTCGGCCGAGTTCCAATTCGGTCGGCCGAGTTCTTATTTAGGGCTTTTGTACAGCGTTTTCTGATCGGCCGAGTTTTGGTCTTGGATCGGCCGAGTTTCCTAATTATATATACGAACAGCGATTTGGTCGGCCGAGTTTGGTCCTGATCGGCCGAGTTTTCTTTGTAGGTTTTTCAAGCGGTGAGTTGGTCGGCCGAGTTCCCCAGGGGATCGGCCGAGTTTCCAGTTGGTCGGCCGAGATTGTTCGGCCGAGTTTCAGAATCTGGGAAGCGATCGGCCGAGTTCCATAGTGTTCGGCCGAGTTTCAAGTGGTGAGTGGCAATTCATTTAGAAATCATTATTTAACTCATTTTAAATGTTTATTTGCTTCAGTAATAGTATGATAAGTTCATTGGAACTTGAAATATGTGTTATGAATGATCTGAAAGAGGAAATTCTGTGTTTATAGTTATAATGTGTTATTTTTGTTATTTGTTAATCAAGTATAGACTTAGATGCCCTAACGCCGTAGAACCCCTCGTGAGGTCTGCACCTTGGGGTGAAACGACCTACCTAGCGTGTGTCTAGATGGTCGATGACTCGTGTTCAACAATAATCCGTGCGTGTGTCACAGTGGCACGAGGGCAGAAAGGCAGTGTTCAACAATAATCCGTGCGTGTGTCACGGTGGCACTGGAAAGAAAAGAAATACGGTTATCTAACACAATTCGTGCAGCGTCACGAAGGTAACCCTGTGACCCTCTGCCGATGTACTTAGGTTAAAGGAGGAGTCTAGAGTACACTCCTTGAGAGTGCAGTGAGGCCGAGTGAGCCTGAGAGTCCTGACGCAGACCAGGACAGCAGTCAGACTTAGCATTCCCCGGGTGTGTCGCTAAGTCTTGTACGGTGGGGCCGTAGCATGGACTTGTTGCAGATCCTTATATGCAGAGTACACTGCATATATTTATGGCATAACAATAAAATGAATAAGAATTCACATAGGACCACAGTAAATTTATAAATCTGTCTATTTATTTGAATTACCTAAGGATGCATTGAAATGTGATTATTATCTATACAACTGCTATATCAATAGAACTGCTCTGCTTGAACTGTATATCTGTTTATTTTCAGTTAATAAACCTGACGAGTTGTTTATTGATAGCTAAGTGAAATGTTATTCACTGAGCGAGTAGGCTCACCCCTCTACTCAAACATTTTCAGATCAGCACCAGCAACAGGAGTCAGAAGGATCGTATCATCCCAACGCTTAGTTGTAAGAAGGTTTGTAGTTAGTCTAGTTAGAGGTCTCTTAGTCCATTCCCCTTGATCTTTGGGACAAGGTGTGAGTGAGAGAGAGAATGTGTACACAGATGTAAATTAACTGTTATGCTTTATCTTATATTGAACAATGCAATGTGTTGTAGACTTGTTATATTTCTCGTTAGTTTAGTAGAAAGTTCTAAAGTTTGCTTATTTCTGTTTATGGTTTAAGCTTGGTTATCTTTTAAATGTTTTTAATTGCCTTAAAAAGTGATGAATGGTTGGTAGTGTGTAAATCCCACCTGTCGTGCCTTAATCTCGTGGTTTGTGGTTAATGTGAGATTGGGGCGCGACATCCCGTGTCTGCCCTAGAGAATCGGGAGATGTTTGCTACCTTCGTTGAGTCAGTCAGAAGGATAGAGAAATCCGTAGTCGAGAAGAGACAAACCCATAAAAGATATCCACAGTTCCAGAGTTCTTCATCTAGAGACTTTAAGAAGCCTAGATTCTCTGCACCTACACCTCCACCACCCAGAACGAGTGCTCAGACACAGTGGTCACCGAGTAGAGGTAGGGGACGAAGCCTACCTCAACAAGAGACTCGTAGTTCAGCATCGATGTCAGTCACAGGACCACCCAGACCACAACAACTGGAGAGGAGTTGTTACAACTATGGGAAGGTGGGGCATTTAATGAAGGACTGCCGATCTAGGCCTGTCAGTGTGACACAACCTCAGAGGCAGAGTCAACAGGGATCTCAGAGAAGGCAATCTCAAGGAGCAGCTCGAGGACGTGGACAAGCGTCTCAAGATGGATCATCAGCACCACCTCAACACCAGGCGACAGCAAGGTTCTATGCTATGAACCCACCTGATGCAGTGGTAAATCCACGAGTAGTGGCAGGTCAGATGGAACTTTTATATTTTAATATGTCTAAATCCTGTGTGGTATCTGTTCTAATTGACCCGGGTGCTACGCACTCCTTTGTCACTCGGAGAGTGATTCGTAACTGCTATATGACAATTAGTTATAGGACAGATAGCTTGTTTTTGGAGACTTCGTTGAGTGGGTATGCTGTGTTGCAGGAGGTATGCTCTCTCTGCATCCTCTTCTTTTCTAACCATCGCATTCAAGTGGACCTTATACCACTTGATATGCAAGGATTTGATATAATCCTCGGGATGGATACCTTGGAAAAGTATCGAGTTGTCTTGGATTGTGAATCCAAGCTTGCTGTGTTTGCTAATAAAAACAACATGTGGATCTTTCAAGGAGAAAGGAAGATTCTGCCCACCTGTCTTGTGTCAGCTATGGTTGCTGATAAGCTGATGAGGCAAGGATGTTATGCATTCTTGGCCCATGTGGTAGATGTTACCAAAGAAGGTCTCAACCCTGCTGAAGTTCCTATAGTCAGGGAATTCAAGGACGTGTTTCTTGAAGAACTTCTAGGTATACCACCGCCTCGGGAAATTGATTTTGAAATCAATTTGATCCCAGACACGAAACCTATAGCCCAGACACCATATAGGATGGCGCCTGCTGAGATGGCAGAACTCAAGAAACAGCTTCAAGAGTTACTTGAGAAAGGTTTTATCCGACCGAGCACTTCACCTTGGGGTGCTCCAGTTTTGTTTGTTAGAAAGAAAGATGGGTCAATGCGGTTGTGCATTGATTATAGACAACTCAATAAAGTAACGATAAAGAATAAGTACCCTCTACCGAGGATTGATGATCTCTTTGACCAGTTGCGTGGTGCAACCGTCTTCTCAAAGATAGACCTGAGGTCTGGATATCATCAACTCCGTATTAAGGATAGTGGCATATCCAAGTCTGCCTTTAGGACAAGATATGGTCACTATGAGTTCACGGTTATGTCGTTTGGACTAACCAATGCACCAGCTGCATTCATGGAACTCATGAATAGAGTTTTTCGACCTTTCCTCGATCAGTGTGTTGTCATCTTCATAGATGACATTCTAATTTTTAGCAAGGATGCTCAGCAGCATGAGCAGCATCTTCGCCAAGCTTTGACCTTGCTAAGAGAACACAAGCTGTATGCTAAGTTTAGCAAGTGTGAGTTCTGGCTTCCGGAGGTATCTTTTCTTGGACATGTGATATCTGCCTCAGGAATTCGTGTTGACCCTACAAAGGTAGAATCTGTTCTACAGTGGGAACAACCTAAGACGCCGACGGAGATTCGAAGTTTCCTAGGGTTAGCAGGCTATTATCGAAGGTTCATTAAGAACTTTAGTTCCATAGCCTTACCCCTTACAAAGTTGACCCGGAAAGAAGTTCCTTTTGACTGGAGTGATAAGTGCCAGCAATCTTTTCAGTTGTTGAAGGAGAGGTTGACAAGTGCACCGGTACTTGTGTTACCTGAGCAAGGCAAAGGATACATAGTTTTCTGTGATGCCTCCAAGAATGGACTCAGATGTGTGTTGATGCAGAATAAACAAGTAATTTCTTTTGCTTCCCGACAGCTTAAGAAACACGAAGAGAATTATCCGACACACGATCTAGAGTTAGCTGTTGTGGTTCATGCAGACATTATCTTTATGGAGAGACGTTTCAGATTTTCACTGACCATAAGAACCTTAAGTACATCTTCTCTCAGCATGAGCTTAATATGAGACAACGTCGCTGGATGGAATTAATCAAGGACTACGATTGTACAATTGATTACCATCCGGGGAAGGCTAATGTGGTTGCTGATGCCTTGAGTAGGAAATCAGCAACATCAACCATGGAAAGGGCACAACTAAACTCTTTAGTATGCTCTAAGAGAGATATGATTATCTCTTTAAGGCAAGACAATGTACAGTTGAAGGTGTCATTGTTAGCCGGGTTGTTGGCTGAGATGCATATTAAACCTACCCTTACAGAGCAGATTAAGGAAGCACAACAAGGTGATACTGTAGTTCAGCAGATTAGATCGGAGTATGGTAGTGAGAAACGAGATGGTTTCCATGACTCAGATGATCAAATAGCCTGTTATCATGGGAGGATGATAGTTCCAGATGTGGACAACTTGAGGAAGTTAGTCCTGGAAGAAGCTCATTCTTCGATGTATGCCATGCATCCAGGGAGAACCAAGATGTATCGAAACTTGAAAGATATGTATTGGTGGCCTGGAATGAAGAAGGATGTTGCAGAGTTTGTTCTGAGGTGTCCTGTGTGTCAGTAAGTTAAAGCTGAACACCAGAAGCCTACAGGAACAATGCAACTTTTACCCATACCACAGTGGAAGTGGGACCATGTTACCATGGACTTTGTTGTTGGCCTACCCAGGACAAGAAAAGGACATGATTCCATTTGGGTAGTTGTTGATAGGTTGACTAAGACAGCGCATTTCTTACCTGTCAAAATAACCTATTCTGTGGAGAGGTTATCACAGTTGTATGTTCAAGAGATAGTGCGTTTGCACGGAGTTCCTGTCACTATAGTTTCTGACAGAGGTCCCCAGTTTACAAGTCATTTTTGGGAGTAGTTATACAGATCCTTAGGCACCAAGATAAGGTTTAGTACGGCCTTTCATCCACAGACTGATGGACAGTCGGAAAGGACCATATGGACCTTGGAAGACCTGTTGAGAGCATGTGTTCTCTAGTTTACCGGAAGTTGGGATCTACACCTAAGCTTGATAGAGTTTGCTTATAACAATAGCTATCAGCATAGTATTGATATGGCACCTTATGAAGCCTTGTATGGTAGACGTTGTAGATCACCCTTGTGTTGGTATGAGACTGGTGAGCATCAGTTGTTAGGACCTGATCTTGTGCAGCAAACTACAAAAAAGATTAAGGTAATACAACAACAGATTAAGACTGCACAGGATAGGCAGAAATCTTATGCTGACAAGCGTCGTAGACCCTTAGAGTTCCAGGTCGGAGACAGAGTGTATCTCAAAGTCTCGCCTTGGAAAGGAGTTCTTTGTTTTGGAAGAAAAGGGAAGTTAGCTCCTAGATTTATGGGGCCTTATCCAATCATTGAACGGATTGGAAAGGTAGCATATAAACTAGAGTTGCCACCAGAGTTACAGAGGTTACACCCTGTGTTTCACATTTCTATGTTGAGGAAATGTCACCCAGATACCGAGTCAGTTCTACAACCTATGGAAGTAGAATTGAATGAAGATATAACTTATGAGGAAGGACCAGTATCAATCCTTGACAGTAGAACTAAAAAGTTAAAGAAGAAAGATATAAGCCTTGTGAAAGTCCTCTGGAACCACCGTGGTGTTGAAGAAACCACTTGGGAACTAGAGGAGGAGATGATAAGGAAATACCCTGCTCTTTTCTCTTAATACGTTTTATCGATTTCAGGGACGAAATCCTTGTAAGGGGTGGATAATTTGTAACATCCCTGACCTGGGTTATGAGTTAACCCTAGGTGTTTTGCCTAATTATGTAATTAAGATACTGGTGATTATCTTTTGGCATGTAATTAAACTCTTGAGGAACACATATTTCCATTTCTGCCCTAATTGAACAATGTTTTAGTATTGTTTTGTAATACAGGGACCTATGTGCAAATTACCCAGCTAAAGGGGTTAACTTGCAAATTTCACATGTTGAGATGTTCCTCTGATGTTGAGACATCATGAGAATGATTATGGTAAAGTTTGAAGGATTTCCCAAGCTTGAGCACCAAGGTGCAGCTGTGGAAGCAATCCCTGTGCTTGAAACCCTGGTTTTGGGGTAAAATGCAATTTACCCAAAATTTGGAGTGCAACCTGTAAATTTCATCTTCTAAAATATCTTTTATAACTTTTGTCATCATTTAGAGTAGAAATGATGAAGAGGGCACTTCATTTGAATAATCATATAATAAATGAACACCTTTGTGATTGAATAATCAAGGTGTAAGTATAATAGCGTTTTATATGTGTACTTTAGTAATGGGTTGATCTTCTTTGCCTTCAATTCTTGGCCTTAGAAGGAGATTGTCCTTATAAATAAGGGGTAGGGACGAGCAAAGAAGAAAGGAAGGACTTAGATGAGAAATGGGATAAAGTAGAAGCTTTATGGAGAAATTTCACCCAAAATATATATATACCACTTCCTTTGCAAGCAAAGGAACGTTTCTTTCATTACCTCACTTATCCCCCTTGCTCAAACCAACTAAGGCAGAGCTCTGGAGCATAGGAGAACGACCAGGGAGTTCAAGGTAAGTTTGGATCATCCCTTTTGCCTGAATTCATGGAGGAAACTCGATTTCAAGGTTGAATTCATGGCTAGCTCACCTAGCTTTATCTTTCTAGCCATTCCTTTCCAACTTTTCATTAGAGAATTCACCTTGGCCGACCTGTGGAGCTCAAAGACGCCATTAAAGACCTGAATCTTGGAAGCTTGGAGCTCAAGGAAAAACCTTTAGGCGGGTTTTATAACTCTAAACCTTATGCTTTGATTATACATCTTTTTCTATGCATATAGTTGCTAGTTCTTCTTCTTCCCTATCTTCCCTTGCATCCTTGCAAGCAAAATCATGAAGAACTGCTACTGTTCTTGCGGTAGAAGATAAGGTCGTTAATTCCTATGCTTACCCACGGATTTCCACTTTACCAAACGACCTCCACCAATTGCCCATACGGTTTACACAACCAATTGGTGGGCAAACGGTTTCAGGGTCGTATAAAGGAAAACAGCCTTCAAGACCATTTGTTCGCGTTGACCAAGGGACGAACGTATGGGAATCTTGTTTATAATTATGTAGGTTAATCACCCAAAAACATTGAGGGGTTAACTACAAAGGAATCGTGAGATATAAGCAAATCAATTAGCAAATCCAATTGAATTAAGTTCTGATTTTCAATCTGTTTAAATTGCACTTTTTGGGCAAACGGTCTCAAGACCGTTTAAGATGGTTGACCAAGCATTGACCGTTTGGGATTACTGTTCATAATGATGTTGATTAATGACTCACCAAATTTGATGGATTAATTCCAAACGAGTTATGAGTTGAAGGTTGATTAATAGGGCAAATCCTAATTGAAATCAGTGCTGAAATTCCAATGAGTTAATTAGTGATTTTTGGGTTGATTAGCCCAAACGGTCTCAAGACCGTTTGGGGAATCATCCAAACGGTCTCAAGACCGTTTGGGGATCACCCAATACCGTTTAGAGGTCTGGGGTCAAGTATAGTTGACCAATTGAAGGTCCAAAGGTACCA
This sequence comes from Alisma plantago-aquatica, assembly GCA_963693085.1. NCBI lineage: Eukaryota > Viridiplantae > Streptophyta > Magnoliopsida > Alismatales > Alismataceae > Alisma > Alisma plantago-aquatica. Next base: position 1,357,627,206 of record OY856409.1, read on the forward strand.
AATCATATTGCAATTAAGTATTGATGTGATGATTAACTCAATAGATCAAACCTTGATGAATTTTCACTAGAGTCTAAAGGATGGATGGGCAAACGGTCTCAAGACCGTTTGGTGTCAACCCAAGACCGTTTTGAGGTCTAGGGTTAAGGTAATTTGATCAATTGAGGGCCCAATTACAGTGGGTTATTGAAATAATCAAATTGCTGATTTGTGACTTAATTAAGGTTCAACCCCTTTCAAATCAACTTAGATTTTGATGAATTCTTGGGCAAACGGTCTCAAGACCGTTTGGATGTTATCCAAACGATCCCAAGACCGTTTGGGTGAAGTTTGAGCCCGATTCAAGGTCAATTGATGGGATCAACTTTAATTTGATTCACATTGTTGAGTGTTGATGGTTGAATGTTTATAGACCTTAATTGAACCAACTCCAACCCTAATTGGATATCAATTGAGGGTCAATTGAGTGACCAATTGGTTAAGGATAACCCTAATTGTCTCAATTGATAAGTGGCTAACAAGGATTTGGCCAATTGAAGGCTTCAACATAGAAAACCCCAATCGTTTATAACCTTTAATCCACTTTTGAGGTCCAAACGGTTTGAGCCCATTTGGACCAAACGGTCTCAAGACCGTTTGAGGCCAAACGATCTCAAGACCGTTTGGGCTCAAACGATCTCAAGGTCGTTTGGACCAATCGATCTCAAGATCATTTAAGATCAAACGGTTTCAAACCGTATAAGCTTCAAACGGTTTGAAAGTCAACTCTCCCCAAATGGTCAACACACCCAAACGGTCTCAAGACCGTTTGGTGGTTGAAGGTTGAAACCGTTTGAAGGTTTTCAAGGTTGTTTATACTTAATCACGTGAAGGTGTAAATGGTTCAATGGTGATCTAATCTAAACCCTAATGGTAACTTAGGACATTAAGGGACTAAATGACTAATGAATTGACCCATGATGACGATCAATGGGTAATTTACCAAAATGTCCTTGAAGGGTTCAATTGAGTAATACCTTGTTCTAATCAAACCCTAGTGGTGATTTGGCTTATGATAGTCAATAAGGACTTAACCCAACCTAATCTAGAGTGATGTAATCATCACCTATGAATAAGAGGAGAGAGAAGATCCCAATTATGGTTGAAATCCAAGTAATGTACCTTCAATATATATATGAATGTGCATGATTAGGGTATGATCCACCTATGTGAGATCATGGAAACCCTAATTATGATAATTAGTGAATCTTAACCTAACTTGAGGGCATTAATGATGATAATTTTATACATGATGATGCTATGAGCTCAATTCACCATAATGTGAATGGTAAACCCTAAATTCTAGGGTAATGACACATAATGTGAATAGTAAACCCTAATTGAGGGTGATGCATTGAATTATACAATAACCCTAATTCCAGGTGATGTTCTTAAGCATGAATCATCATGACTAAAGCATGAGAAAAGGAATCACTATTCTAAACATAATGAAAGGGATTGAATAACCCTAATTGATATAAATCAGGGAACCTAGCCTTAATGGAGGCATGAAGGTTCAACCCTTGAATTGAAAGGTTAATTCTGCAATAGTAATTGTTGATCTGGAGATTAATTGTTTATTGTTGTCTATTGAATTAACCATGCAGGTTCTTATATGAGAATGATCATAGCCAGGTAAGGGTTATAATATCATATTCACTGAAAGCATAATTATAGGCTTGTGAATAGTGACATATGTTATGCTCCTTAAGCATAAGAGAAATATATGAGAATTAATGGACTGCAAGAGCCATGAGTAACATCAAGGTCATGCTGATAAGATGACTTATGATGAGAGAATTAAGATTTGATATCCATTTGATCACAGGTATGAGACAGACTTGGTACATTTAGTATTCTTCTTGTATATTATTGTTTAATACTTACATGCTTGGAAACATGCTTGATGTTAAAAGAATACTAAAATGTACCTAACTAATCAAGTATAATCATATCATGTAGAGCCCTGATCATAGATCCATCATTGTCAGAAGCAAAATGATGGTGAAACAGGTTTTCCTAAGGGAACTCCTGGATCACATACTTTTGAGTATGTGGGGAAAATGGATGTGAATGCCCTTACATCCTAGTGTAGGAATTGATGTAGATGTATCTTAATCTATCAATCCTTCACTATGGGTTATGCCGGGGTGATGTAACACTAATCTCCTGAGAAAGTCTTTTATACCGCATCGATGAGAGATAAACAAGAAATCCCTCGATGGCGAAGAGAGTACAAAATGCCACTGTGACTCTAATAGTGAAGTACCAGAATACCCCGGTAAGCTATAGTAGCAGAGACATTAGATGTCATGCATGTTGAACCTCACACTGACTGAGGAAGATGAGGTCATAAGAATCCGGCTCTTTTGATGACCTATGTATGATACCGATGCAACTTAATAGTGATCGGTTGGAGTATGAACGGTATACCTCATCTCCGCAGGGCATAATGATGTTTGTAAAACATAATCAACCGCGTAGCATATCTGCTTAGGTTGATCCACGAGATACATTGATTGAAGATACATTACTTAGTATACATGTTCTTCATATTCCTTAAATGGTATTGTTCTAATTGATAACAATCTGCTGTTGATTACCTTAAAGCTTTTATTGCCAATGTTGTTCTTGAATTGTTATAATAAAGCTTCTGGCGAAGAGTTATAACTCTCGCTGGGACAATTATTTAAAATTTTCTCACCCCGTAGATTTCAACCTTTTTAGGTGGTCGTCGAGGACGAAGGAATCAGTCTGCAGGTGGACAGTATCAGCAGCAGCAGCACCAGGAGCAGCAGTAAATCTCAGGTGGAGATTCAGACTGCTGAGTTGTGTAGTTAGATAGTCAGTCCTATGTGTTCTCTGTACTCTCAGGTCCTTGGAGTCTTTTGGTCTGAGATTTTGATTTTGAGTTCTTGAGATTTTGTATCATGTTGTATATAATTACTCAAGAAGTAATTATCAAAGATGTAAACAGTTTATCTCCTTTTATGAAAGAAGTTTTTATGGATTCAAGCTCTTATCTCGAAAAGTTTTAATTTTCCGTGATTTTTGTCTTCCGCTGTTAATCGAACCGTTTCCGCTACGTTTAAATCGTGTTTATATCGTGGTTTGGAGATCAGAGCCCACATTTTGTCTTGATGAAATTGGTATGTTCGGTGATATAACCACTCACTTTGTCGATCTTGTGTAAAATATACATGTGTTCTTGTTCCCACCGCTCATGACTGATTACTTTCACTTGTGCTCCTACTCAATATTCTTGTCATTTATAGGAGTTTCATTACAACTCAAAAAGTTATTGTAAAATTCCATAACCTCCCTAACCACATAACCCTCAACAATACTTCCTTCATGCTGATAATGGTTTTGAACATCACCTTTAAAAACACTCATGTACCGTTCAAAAAAATACATCCAATGCAAGAAAATTGGTCCCAACATTTTCACTTTCCTAGTCAGATGGACAACAAGATATACCATGATATCAAAGAATAAAAGAGGAAATACATCTCAAGATGGAATAGGGTAACAAACACTTCTCTTTGCAAATTATCAAGATTCTTAGGATCAATAACTTTGCTTCATAGAGTGTTGAAGAAGAAACAAAGTCAAGTGATTTCAAACCGTACATGCTTTGACAGTATAGATCGAATTGCCACGGGCAATATTCGTTACATTAGAGTGTGACAATCATGAGATTTAAGACCTATCAGCTTCAAATCTTTCATTGATATCAGTCTACAGATATTGGAAGAGTATACATGTGGTACCTTAACATTAAGAAAGTCTTAACAATAAGTTTTCTTCTCCTTTCTAAACAATGTGTAACAAGTAGGAGGAAAATATATTTTTCAATCATTCTGAACTACTTATGTTAATTTTTTCCTTATTTCCATTTCACGTAGGTCCATTCTGGATTCGATGCAATCATTAGTCTTACCTGGTATATTCAACAGATTACCAATGATGCAATCAGAAAAAAAATTTCTCAACATGAATGGCATCGATACAATTCCTGACTGCCAAAGAACTCCAATAAGGAAGATCCCAGAATATTGACATCTTCTTGAATAAAGATTTGTCACTCTATGTGGGAATAACACATTGTGATCTCTTACTGAATTCATTGACAAAGTCTTCTACTCTTTCATAAACAACTTCCCCTTATATAGGTTTAGGTACACTCTATTCCTCATTCGATCCATTAAACGCTTAGCGCAACCTTCAGTACGGATGAAGTTTTGGAAGAAAACTTCGATGACCAAGCTATACAGTCTTGCATCCATGTTTAGTCATTTTGAATCACTGTTCTCTTCACATATACATCATGCCTTGGATCCTTTTACATTGTATCTAGACAAATTCCCATATGATGAAAAGTCATGAATAGTGAAAAACAACATAGCATGCAAACAAAATGTCCCTCTACAAGAAGCATCATAGGTTGTTTAGGACCTTCTCTCCAGATTTTTTAAAGTAATCATTCAGAGGTTCATTAATGAAATCGATATCATTTCCAGGTTGTTTAGGACCGGATATCTACAACGGCGACATGCATAACATAATTATTTTTCATACACAACCATGGAGGAAGATTGTATATAAGAATCATAACAGACCGAGCTCTATGTTGGATGCTCAATGTGTCGTATGAATTCCTTCCATCGGTACAAATCCCAAGTCTTAGATTCCTGACTTCTTCACCACATTTAGGGTATAATAAATCAATCTTCTTCCACTATAGGGAATCAGATGCATGTCGTAGTATCCCATCATTATTTTTCTTAACATGTGCATGCCACCTTAAATTCTCTGCATCCATCAGATTGGAAAACAAGCATTGAAACCATGGTATTAGAGGTAGATGCCACATCACCATGGTAGGAGAGCCAATTTTGGACTTTCCCAAAGCGATCACTTTATACCTTTACGCCCCACATTTTGAACAATCTTTCAAATCGAAATAGTCCTTTTGAAATAACATACAGTCCTTCAGGCATGCATGTATCTTCTTAGCCTTCATTCCCATTGGGCATAACATTTATTTTAATCTGTATGTTGAGATTGGAAGCATGTTTCCTTCAGAACAAATTTATTTCAACTAAGACAACAATCACGTGAATCTTTTGTCACTCCATCTATTATTAGCCTTCAGATTATACAATCTCAACACAATGCTTAACTTTGTAAACTTAGTACAATCTATGTATAACGGTTCCTCGACATCATGCACAATGTTCCTAAATAATTAAGGTGGATCAATGTTCTCTACCCCACAACTATCTAGCATCACATTGACCATGTCTATCTACATCGGTTCGTTCACATCTACATCATCGGTGACAATTTCTTCTTCAACACAACTACCTTTATCGACATCTACTGATCTCATGGTTGGAATCTCTCCATGACAGTGCCATTCTATGTAGCCATGTACAATCTCATTGCACATGACACAACTTTTGATTTTGTTTCAGTGTTAACTTTCAAGTTGTTACCGCAATGCCTACATGGAAAATAGAACCTATCTCCATGTTGTTTCATATGTTCCTCCACAAATCTTATAAACTGATCAAGACCAGTAATAAACTTTGGGGTGCATTATTTTTGGAATGGACATCCAATATCTATCCATTCAATGATCAAAGAGAAAACAAGTATTATGATTTAGAGTTTACAGATTAGGTTTAGGATTTATAGATAGATTAAGGTTTATTATTTTTTATTTAGGGATAAGGGTTTATAGATTAGGGTTTATGGTTTATAGATTAGGGTTTAGGGTTTAGTAATGAATGTGTGTACCACCTATCCCACTCTTGAACACCTAATTCACTTGTAAGTATATAATGTGTATTCACTTTTCAAGAAAATATCAACATCATTTCCCTACATTTCTCCAAGTAGCCGATGTAGATGGGCAAATGTCCACCAACATATGTACTTAGACAGCAAATAGGAAAGTACTGATGAAACATCTGAAAACTGAATATACAATATACACTTACATCCTAAGTGAGATTAAGTGTTCAAGAATAGTCCCAAACTGGGGACTATCCAAGATTTACTCTAATTGAGTAAGTCTCAGATGGGTTTATGGGCCAACATCATGAATTAGAAATTAAAATATATAGATTAGGGTCAGTTTTTATGCCACACATCTATTGGTCATTTATAAAAATTTACATACCAAAAAATAAACAAATAATTATACATGCATTTTAAAAATTAAATAATTTACATACTAAATATGCATAATATTACCAAATATGCATGCATAATGTCACCAAATATGTATCATGTGTGATGATCATGAGATGTGATGTATATGATGAGATGAACATAATTTGACCTTACAAGAGATGTAGAGTATAAGGATGAGAAAAGACTATATGAGATGATAATAATTTGACCCAATAGTTCATAAATATTGACCCAATATTTCTCGAACGAATAAAAATTAACATAACTATGTTATTATCATAGGTAAGCATGACATTGTTTTACCTAAATGTAGGCATAATCACATAATTATGTCATAATTAGAGGTAGGCATCACAGGTAGGAGATGATAATAATTGACCCTAGGATTATCAAAATCAACCTTAATAGCAGAAGCAGAGGAGCTCTGACACTAGCTTTGGCAGTAGCTCGGGCAGTAGCTCTGACAGTAGAATTTGGGAGCTCCACCAGTAGCTGCAATAGTAGCTCATGAGTAGCAGTGGCAACAAAGGCTGGAGCAGGCGGCAGCGGAGGCTGGAAACACAAGCTGCAACAATGTTGCTGGAGGCAGTGACAGCTGGAAGCTGGAGTAGGAGGTGGTGTTGCTGGAGGCGTGAAAACAAAGGTAGGAGAGGCGGTGGCAACGACGATGGCCTGAGCAGCTAACAGTGACGCCAAATAGAGCACGAGTAGGAGCAGGAGCATGTCAGCGTGAGTAGGAGCACGAGCAGGAGCACGACGGTGGAGATGGAGGTCAGAATTGCCAGAGAGAGTGGGGGGAATATTGGGGGAACAATGGAACAAAGATTGGGGGAAGGTACTTCGTGTGGGTGATATTAAGTGGCACATAAACGTCGGTTATAATAAAAAAATTGACACTAGAACTGTTAGACGTCGATTAAAAAAAGGTACAGACACATAACCTAGTACTGACAAACACGGTCGTGCTTACCAGCATGGCCAATGTTGGAGACTTAGACGTCAGTTACCGATGCAAGAGGTCATTATCTGAATGAAATAAATTGACCTGGGTAATTCCCTTAATCATCGTTGTATAAAAAATTGACACATATCCTAGTGACATGACCATTGGCTCTCTTTAATAAACTAATGCCAGAGATAATTATCTGAATGAAAAATTAGCCTCAGTAGGTCTTGAGTCATTGGTTTCCCAAGTAAGAACCGACACTAGAGTGTAATTCGTAGGGGGGAATTTTTCTCAGGAACATGGCACGAACACTCTGACGTCAATTTTTTAAGATAAACCAACACAGATTGTGCAAATTTTCACGGGTTTCCTTATGAATCGGTGTAGATTCTTATGAGAAAAAATTGACGTTGTAAGTATTTTTGAGGTAAAATTTATTTTGTTCGAAGGTGTCTATCATCGGTTCTGTCACAACCGATGCTCATCTTAATGTTTTTGGAGGATATATTTTTTCCCAAAAAATTGTATTTTGTGGGTTATTTTAGATGTTGGTTTTTTGTAAACTAACTGACGTTAATGAAAAAAGATGTACTCGTGTCTTTTCTTAACTAGCATGACTTGATCTATGAGGACGTTTGTGCTAGAGAACCTACACTGTTTATTATCTAGTGTTGGCTTTTCAGTGTAATCGATGTCAGGAAAAGTGACATTAGAGGCCAAAATGTATTGGTGCCTTATGGAGTATGGCTCCTTAGATCTTATACAAAGCTAATTTGGGCTACACATCCACTAGCTAGTCATTTGAGTGGTACTCCTAAGCTATCCATGGTTCGATAAAACAAGTAAACATAGTCGGTGTAATGAATATTTTCAGGATTTTATTGACTAATCACATTGTATTATATGTCACCTTTCTGTTTCATATAAGTATTGTATTTGAATCATAATTTGCATTTGAATGTATACTTGTATCTATCTTTGTGTAAACTATGTACAACCTCTCAATTTGTTGAAATTTTTGTATCATTTAACCTAATCAAGAAATCTTCTTGTAAGTAATAAATGTTGTTAATTGTTGTATCATGTTGTTGGTACATGGTTTTCACCTCGTAGATCTCCACATCTCTTAGGTGACCCACATAATAACAAGGGTTTTAGATGTGAAGATCCTTTGTTTGGTGGTTTTCAATAGTTAGAGGTTGGTGAAGTCTTTTGAAGTAGCATATTAGAGTCATTCCTATACTACCAGGACTAGGCATGGAGATCTGTTGTGATATCTCATGTCATGGATTTTCTTATATGCCTTGCACGGTATACATGTGTTTTAGTATGAAATATATCTTTTGTATACAAGCATGACTGAGGTCACTAAACAATTACATTATAAAGGTACATGTGATAATGAATGAAAGGGACTTTGTGCAATTCATCATGTTGATATAATACACAATTTTTATCCCATGTTTTCCATGTACATGTTTTTGATGATGATAATGATTAATTCTCTATTTACAAGTGTTTTCTTTTGAGTAATCACACACTCATATGGCGGTTGCTTATGTTTTTTGTTATAGATTGCACACATTGATCCCTAATCATCATTATCAAAATGGATAGATATTGAAGAAGCTAGAGCAAAGTTCGCATGTCACCAAGAAAATGATTCTTCCCAATGGTCAGATTTCCCTATTGTGGAGTTCCCAAAATTGTCAGCTTGGACTACATAGAGATGTAATCTCCAAGTTACAACATTAAGAGGATACTTGCTTCCTACACGTGTGTACTTGTACAAGCAACACACGCCACCACCCCACGATAAATTTTGTTAGATCTACTAATAAAAAGGTGTACCACATACCCCTCTTTTTTAGTACATAGTTGTTGATGAGATCTATCCTTGATCTTTAGGGACAAATATTTTGATGCTTCTATTGAACATGCTGCCTTCCCTAAACCCTACAACTTATTGTCATTTATCTATATTATACTTTTTGATGTAAAGAATTCTTTTTCTACCACTACAATAAAGGATGTTGGAAAACCTTTTACTCAAAGTATAACATTGCAGAACTGGTCTTGAGAAATGCTCTATTATCCAATCTTTTAATTTTTCATATGGTTTAGAAGAATATATATTATTTACAAGCACATCAGCTTTTGCTTTTTATTATGGTTATATTATGGTTTTCACAAAACTGATGTGCACCTACTTGAACAATTGATTTCTATGCTATAGTTGAAAATTTGCCTCAATTTTAGGAGGACATTAATCTACAACTTAGAACAAAAAGAGAGATATTCCCCAAAACAATATTGATGTAACTACATATGGAGGAATACCATGTGATGCATAAGAATATCATGCATGTAAGAACCACTGCCAAATTATATAAATCCTTAGTTTTAATCTTTTCCTAAGAGTCAATTAATTTTGATACAGTTTCTCTTTATTATGTTGATAATTTTTTGAAACCCCAACTTTTTTTTGTTAGCCTGGTGCTTAAGATTATGAGGTTACTGAGTTAGAATGAAAACCCTAGTTAGTTGAAATTAGGGCTTTGGGGTATATGAGTATGAATGGTTGTTTGAGTTTTTGTGAATATAAAATCGTAAACATAATCTAATTAGTTGATGATAGTGAGATGATTTGGTGTTAGAAAAATCAATAAATGCCTAAAAGTTTAAAATAGTTTGATGCTTTCAAAGGAGTAAAATATCAATGTAATGCATAGAATGGACTAAGTTTCATTCATCAAAAATACACGGTCAACCATATTTTTTATTTTGGAAGTAAAACTGACCACACAAATTACCTACACCTACATAGAAATAATCTTAGTCGATGACATAACTTAGTGTAAACAAAACTAGTCCTTAAGGGGTTAAATTTAATTACCCCAAACACCTAAATTGGATCATATTAGAACTATTTTAACCCAAGAACATCTAGTTCACCATTAGACAATTTAGATATCTAAAATTATTGAGAGATAAATATTATTGTGGTCTTAGGTATATTGAAGTGGGTGGAAATTAGGGTTCCCATGGTTTGTGGATCAACATAAGTTCATCAAACTTATCTAGGATATCATGTCACGTATTCTCCCCTATCTATGAAGATCATCCTTCCTCTTATTTGGATAAATATATCTCAGATACACTTCTATTAATTCTTTTTATTCATTTCTTCTTTTTTAAGTTTCTTGATTTCAAAGGAGCAAGAAAAGGATTGATTACTTGAAGGTTGAATTGATTTCAAGATTCTCACTTCGTGTGCTATGAATTCAAGGTTGTCCACACTTAATGTGAGTGTTTTGGGTTCAGTAAGTTCTAAAAAACTTACTTTGAACTATAAACCTAACTCAACAAACTCAATTTGGTGGAAGTTGAATGGTTTAAATGATTCTTGGAGAAATCTTGCTTAGTGGTTCTCAAATATGATTCTTGCCCTAGTGTTTAGTAAATCTATAGAATATTGTTAGATTTTATTAAACGTGAGTAATGTGAAATATTTGACATTAGTTTATCTATTTTTAACATATAATGAAAATGAAGATCAAATACAAAATAAGTATTGTGCATGAGATATGATTTGTTGAGGTATGATTGATAAATTTGAATAAATGGATTAAATGGAAATTTTAGGTATTTATAATACAGAGTAGGAAAAAATATATGCTTGAAACCCTAACTTACCCATTATAGGGTTCCCTATGTAGAATCTCATAAAATTGTATAAATGCTTCCAATTACCTTGTATTGATAAAATGTATCAAATACCATTGTAGCCCTAATTCATCTAGATAGGAGCCCTAAATACTATGAATTTTCCTGAAGATCCATAATGGGGAAATGTAATAGGATTTATTGAGAAAATATTTTGACATGAAAAGAGACACCATAGTGTGATTTTGATCTTAAAGGGTGGGTCACTATAAGTTAGGGAAAGTTTCAAAATGTGGTTCCAATCTAAATGATCTTTCAGGAAGTAAGTCAAATGATTTGTACATGAGACACTAGCATGTAAATTATGAATAATAATGTGAAAGGGACTGGTAGGTCTAATTTTCATTAGTATATCATACTTGATTCCCTAGTATGACATTTATGTCATATAACCTATCTCATGTACCTAAGATGATGTCTAAAATGTTGAGAGGATTAATGCTCTTTCCTTAGCCTAAGTTAGGTATCTCTATGATTGACTATTAGTTTATTTGCTTACCTTAGGGTTTCTGAGAATGATTGGTTTACATGAGAACTTGGTGTGGCAACTTTTACTTGATCAATCACACATAAAGTAACTTCAGGGAAAACTAATAATAATAAATAAGTACAAGCCTGGACAAAATATTTTATTATCTTTTTAGAAATCACTTTCTAGCTTCTGTGTATTATTTATTTCATCTCATATTATGAAATCAATATTTTTCATTATCTACATGAGTGATTATTTATTTCACCTAATATATAAATAATAGGGTCAATTGTAACTTTTTTCTGCACCTATTCCACTCACTCAACATAGTTGATAAGTGGTGCTTGAAAAAAAAGTATAGGTTTGGACTCGCTCTGGTTCCTCTAGTGTCTATTCATCTACAATAATCTTTCTTCGCCGTTTGAGGTGATGAGTCTTCCTTGTTGTAGGATCTGTGTAAAGACTGTCATTGTACTAGGGAATCTTTGGAGGGTGTGTGTGTGTATGTAGTGGTGTACCTTATCCGGATGTATGTACAAGTATTGTAAATATCATAATATACCTTCTACTTCCTATTTGACTAGTGTTGTTTCTTGGACTATTATCATATCTAGGATTTTGATTACATATATTTAAAGGAAATGGTTACAACTTTTATTACTTATGCTATTTCTGAAAATGAGAAAGTTACTCCTATTTTTCATGTTAGAGAAGTATTATGCATTCATGATTAGATGGTAATGTGAGCATATGTGTTTTGTTAGTTAGCCTTAATTTGTGGGATTTCAGAGGTGGGGCCAACAAAGCTGATGGGAATTATATTAAAGTAAATGTTACATTCAAAAAGAAGAAATCATCATCAAAAGGGAAATAAAATGCTAACATGGGACCAAATAATATAAAGCCAAAACTAACTCGTGTTAGATTTGGTGTTTGGTTGTTTAATGGACCAAAGAGTTTCCCTCCAAGGAGTCTAATAAATATGAGAATATTGATGGAGTTGTGTTCCACATGATGACCAACACTTCTTCCAACAAGAATGTGCATGTGTCTCTTAAGCCTAAAATTATTAATATGTATCAACCACTTTATTTGAATTTGGATACAAAATAAGATGTACACATTGGTATTGACAAGTCATAGTTTGTATCTTAGTAGGGCATCAAGAATATGTGGCCACTCTACCCTTGTAGTTAGAGGAAAAGGTTGTGAGATCAAAGTTTCCTTCAAGAAAGGTTACTACTCTTCATGATGTGGGTGATGTGGTGATCAGTGGAATCGAAGGGGCACCAATCTTCACTCATTTAATTATATGGAACACCCCATATGTCAAAATACAAAAAAGACCACAAAGGGATGTACAATTTAGTATTCCATATTTCATGTATGTTCCAAATATGAAAAGTATGATAGTGAATGAAAAGAATTAACTATTATAAATTCCTCAAATCAAATAGAGTTTTTCAACCACATGGGTTGATACATCATAGAAAACCAAATAACTAAACCAAACTTGATTTTTTGCATAGGGAAGCATGGACATCCCTATTCCATCCCCAAAAGTCATATACACATCTCTAGTATTCAAGGGAACATGGGAAAAGTATATGAAATAAGAAATAAATAGTAAAAAACACTAGTACAAGTAAGTTAATTAGTGAATTGGGCATTATTAGGAAATAAAAATAAATACAAAAAAGTAAGGTATCAAGGCTCATAAAATGAGAGAACAAAACAAGCATGCCGTATAAGTTACTCGAGAGAAATACGGTTTTAAAGTGAAATTATTAGTTTGAGATAAATCAAGGTTATAGGAAAAAATCATCAAAATAAGACCAAAGTAGTCAAAGATAGTCCAATATATACTTTCCATGTCATGACTTGCAATATATGCCACAAAAGTATATTAAATGTAATTAGGGTACATAACACATCATAATCAGTTACAACGCAAGACACATACATCATTTTAGTGAAATACATTTATAATAGTTGTTGGAACACATATCACTAAACCTAATCGATAAAGGCACAAAACCAAACAACCCCATAGTAGTGCACATAACCACCTACATATAATAAATATTGTTTGGTAATTAAACATTAGTGTGGGCCACATAACTGTAACATACCGAAACTTGGACATATTATCTTTTTGACCCTCTTCCCATACTTTTCCTTTCATTTCTATCCTTTTTGGCCTTTATGTTTAATTTGTGGAAATAAAAGTGGTTTGGTGAACATTTGTTTATTATTATTGCCAACATATGGGTTTATGCACAAATACCTCAGTAAATATTTTTATTATGGATCTAATATGCAAATTTACCACTCATTTGACATATTAATAAAATATATTTGTTCTAGATCATTCCTTAGCCTTACGGAGCAAGGAAGATAAAAAAGGAATGAATAATGTTGCTTTAAATATGTTAATGTGATATTGAATTTATTAAAATGGGAAATATTGGTAATAATGGATAATGGCCTAAAATTCATAAAAGAAAGACTAATTGGTTAAAAATAACTTGAGATTTATTTTCCTTGGGTTTGAGTTTGCTTGAATGACAAGTTTCATAATTTTGCAAAACTAATAATTATATTTACAATAATTGGAATAGGAAAATATGAGTTTTTCTCCAAATTATTAAATAAATTATTAAATGACTTCAAAAGTGGAAACAAACCAAAAATTTAATCTACATGTCAAACTTAGTCTATGTGTGAATTTTCATCTAATTTGGACAATCTTAAATATTTTATTTTATCCAGTAGAGAGAAAATCATTTAAAGACCAAAAATATTAAATAATATGTTGAATTTTTTTTAATGTCAAAATCGTGTTCCTCACATTTAGTATTTCTCATAGGCCAAGTTTCATAATTTTAGAAAGTTTCTAGATGCCTCTAATTAATTAAAAGGATGAAATCAATGATAAAATTTAAATTTATTAAAATAAATTAATAAAGTCTTCAAAAAAATAAAATAGTGCCAATTCCTGTTCTAAATGTTAAAATATGCCTTTGGTTCAATTTTCACTCAATTTGGAAAATATTTGATGAGAAGGTGAATTTAGGAGAGAGAAAGTGTGCAAAACCTTAAAATCATTAATTAAAATAATAAAAAACACCAACAAATGGAAATAATAGTAAATTCGTATCCAACACACTTAATATGACTTATAGGTGAAGTTTCATTATTTTTGGAGAATTCTACAGTCATTAATGCATCAGGAAAGAGAAAATAAGATTTGCTTAATTAATAAATCAAAAATCTTCTAAAAGAAAATATAATTATATATTCGGATTCTAAATACTCAAATTAGCTTAGGCGCAAATATTCATTAATTTTGGAATTCATTTGCACCCTTAAATAAGGAAAGAGAAAAAGTTAAATAATTGTATACAAAACTTTAGTCCTATTCGTATTTGGCAATCATATTAAATGTCACCCCCTGTAGCTGGTGCGCGTGACCCACATCCATTGACCAAATGACATGGCCCCCTCCTATTGGGCCAAATCAGTTGGGGCCCCTCTCTCTCGCTCTCTCTCCCTATCGCCAGTGTTTTAATGACGTGACAAATTCTAACTGGTCGATATTGTAAAATTCGTATCTTTTGATTCATTTGTCTAAAAATGAAGTAAAAATATGTTTTGGAATCGTAAAAATGTCGTATTTCTAATAAACATACTTTCAAGGCTTGATTTTGAGTTTTATCAAAAGGTATTTTCTGAAAATAAATTTAATAGATAAAAATCACTAAAAATGCACTTTTAACCTCATAACTCCAAAATAGACAAAATTATATTTTTTAATCAGGAGAACCTAACTAGATCAATAGTGACAATCTCAGAGTCTAAATCGGAGTTTTGTGAAAAAAGTCCAAAACTATGTTTTCTTTACATTAATGCACACGATATACCCTAATCTATGATTATACATTGAAAATAGGAAAAGTTGATCTTGGATCATCTAAAAGTGGTGAAAGTTGATAATTGAATTCAATATGAGAGGTATGTGCAAATCTTACCCTTAAGTTGAGATATTTGTGAACCAATCTTATTTTCCATAATGAGGCATGAAATGAATCCTATTTCCTTTATTATTATTTATCTTATTCTAATTGCCTCAAAATTAGTTTTGATATATTATTTCTTGGGTCTTGGAACCCCACTGCCATGTTGCAATTATATGATGATTTATCTTGCCACTTTTCTATTTCTTGAGCATGATGGTTTATTTGACTATTAAGCTATAGTAGTGGTACTTATGTACAACCACCCATAGTTAGGGCATGTGTTATTTCGCCTTGGGGAATGTGTTTACTCTCCCCTTGGGGAATGTGTTATTTCTCCCCAATATAAAATATTTTTTAGGTGACTGAGAATGTGATTACTCTCCCCTCATCTATAAGTTGAGGTCCAGTAGGTGCTTCAACCCTACTTAGTTAATTTAGTCTAATATTAATCATTCATGCAAGTTCATTATTATTTATTGATTATGGCAAGAATCTTTTCTTTATGCCTCATTCTCTTGGCCCTCTCATCTTATGATGAATCTACACCCTTATGTTTCATTATTGTTCATATCTTTGTTTCTTGTTCATTATCTCTGACACATACATTGCTTCTCTCTTTTGCTGGGTGTTTTCCCAACCACCCAGGGTTTGATCAAGGTGTTGAACAAGATCAAGGAGAACATAGCTTTTGGCATGGACCTAGATCGTGGAGATGTTTCTTTGGAGATAAGACTTGAAGTAGTTTAGACTTCCCTCTAGCTAGATATTTTTGTTATATCTTTCATGTAAATCGTTCATGGGAGAATGATGATGTACAGTTTTATAAAATTGAATATAGTCATGAAATTATATTCTGTTGCATTGCTTGTTGATCTTTTATATACCATATATATAAAGATTTGAAATTTTTTTACACCTGTATCAACATACCTTTTGAGTATGTTTGGGATTAATGTTTTATTTTTCAAATTTTTAGTAAGGGGGTGATTTCAATCTTTTATAATAACCTTCATCCATAAACAAAAAACACTAAGTAAATTATGCAACTCTAGAACTACTGCATCAAAAGCATGCTAAATATAGAGGCAAATAAAGTTGGATCATATAGAGAAGCAGTTAAGTTTTTATCACAAAATAGATCAGTAATACAATTAGTATGCAAGTCGAGGAATATGATTCAAGATATTAGATTTAGGGTACAATTTGCAAGTGCCACAATTCAAAGATAATACAACACCAATCTTAACAAACATACCCAATTAGAGCAAATTGGGTAATTCAAAGAGATATGCCTCAAGTAGGTCAAGATAAATAATCTAGATTAATTATCTAATATGAAATAAGAAGAGAGCTACCTGATTAGGAGTCATCCAAGTTTTATCAACTCAAAGTTTAAAGCTAGTCAACACTACGATAACCATAAAAAAAGTAAATTAATTTCCATCATATTTTATAAACATTAACAATCACCCATTTTTCTATTAGGATCTGAGTTACAAAAGACATACCTTCATATAACATTTTGTGAACTAAGAACATATACTAGTATGCATTTAAGTCTATCGATAATTAATCATGATTTTTTAGGTTTATTGTATTTTTTATTTGAAATATAAAACTCAGTCAGAATGACACCAGTGCACCTACATCACGTATTAGTTTGTTGTAGTGTGACATGTAAAAATGGTAAAAGAACATTCTTAAAACTTGTGCAGTTAAGAGAAAGAAAATAGTGGGAAGCGCAGACTGAAACTCCATGACTTTGCATTCTTTCCATCATAGGATTTTTCTTAATACCATTTGGATGGAATCTGATCCTTCCATGTAGGGGAGTCTTTGATGGGCTTTGAATTTGGATAGATCTAGTGAGTCTTCTTGCATGGACTAGGGCTTGCTTATTGGCTTCATTGAGGATGGGATTCCCTACCCATTAAGTCAGCCTAGGCTATTAGGCACCTTTGGTCTAGGCTTTCTCAGGCCTACTAGAAGTATGAAGTTTTGTCTACATACGGTCGAATTATGAGCCAAATATCTATTTATTCCCCTATTCCCTTTCCTGACCAATATCACTAAGGAGCAGTCGGGGAGGAATGCAATTCGTCTGACCTTAGTCTTCTCTTTTGAGATGATTGGAGGCAGACACTCTTGAAGAAGGTCCTATAGGGAGATTTGAGGGGGGAGGTAGAGAAAGTTCCATCTCTTATAGGAAGGGGCTATTGTTTGTAAAATCAAGTCTTCAAGAAGTGAGAGAAGGAATCATAAAAGAAATTTCTTTCAAGCAGACAATGAGAAGAAGTTTTCTTTAATAAAGTAGCTCAGACTCTAACAGGACATCGTGCAAAGGTATAAAGACATCAATGTCCATACAACGAGTGAGGAAATAAACCCCTCTGAATAATTCAGTATGCCAACATATAGTTGTTGCCAAATGAACAACTCACGAGTAGAGAAACTAGAACTCCGATACTTCGGTTGTATCTCTGGATCCATTGATCTCCATTGTTAGAGAACAACTCATTGGGTAGTGTAACAAAAACGAAGACTATAACTTGAAAGACAAGTGTATTTTTTGGTTGGAATACTACAAAGACCTTCGTCTATGAAAGTAAGATGTGAAGCACATTGGCAAAACCACATTAGTCAACTAGGGTCTCAACATTTTCTAGGGTCTCAACTTATCACCCATGAATTCATTAGTGAGGAGTTCCCTTCCTCAAGGCATTAGTAGATCAAGGTGGGGATCTTGTGTTTTTTGGTGTGAAGAGTTGTCCATGTGCACTTGAATCTCGAGCATGGTGCTTTACGTATCTTTGTATTTTTGAATCAATTTAAATAGCACATTGTTGTATATAATGCATGTATTGTAAGTCATGAACATGAACATTTTTTTATTATACGAGTGGTGGCTTGGACCGCATTCTAAACAATGCATAGTTACATGCTGATGAATGATATATGTTGGGCTTTGATGTGTATATTTATTAGACTCTTGTTATATAACTTTGCATGTGATTTTTTTATTGATCCTTATTTGTGATGTTGATTAGGACAGTTTCCTGTTTGGTTTCTTCAAGTGCCGCTGAAATTTTTGGGGCGTGCTTATGCATTGATCTTGTGGTTAGCTCCACATAAGATGGGTGTCCTCTCCTTTACATGAATGTTGATAACGAAGAATCATGGACAAGATCTGCCTTTTCTCCAATGTTTAAGGGAGTTGTACTACAGGAATACCACCAGATCCCTAGTATTTCCTTAGGGGCTTGTTTTTTGCAGGATTTCCATCACTCGCTCACTCATTCTGCTTTACTGGGACCTCATCCTTCCCCACTAGGTTAAATAGGTCACCTATGATGCCCCTCATGCCTTATAGAGGCAAATGGTTCCATTTTCTGACATCTTCACAAGTTTTCTGTTAGTGATTGTATATGTTAATATAAATGCATTTATATAAAAATGGCGTACCTAATAAGAAAAACCTATATCATATGGGTTAAGCGTTTTGAAATGACGAAACTAATCTTTATCGCATACGCCTCTTGAAGAAAGAGGAGCTTCCACATGAAGGCCTGAAGGGCAACTAGCACATACTAGTAATTTACAATCATGATTGCAACGTTTCAACAAGCCAACCCACTAAGCATAAACTAGGCTTTTATGTTGCTTTCATTGTTCCTATAACACAGTCATCAGCCCAGCTGCTCCCTCATCGTTGTGATTCCCAAAGGCCAGTAGTGGTGCGCCGGCCGGCCTCCGTCGTCATCGAGGCAGCTCAAGAGAGGTAAGTGTCGCAGAGGCATCTTGGATCACTGCAAGATACGACGCAGCCTTTCCTGCAGAAGTAGCCAAGGTCACGGCTCCTCCTTCCGGCCGCATGTCCTCGGATTGTGTCTACCCCTTCCTCGCCCCCAGCCAGTATGACGACCGATATGACGGAGAACAACGTGATAATTACAACAAACAGGAAAGCATCGCCCAGGCCTGCTGGGCTCTGTAGCTCCAGAAACGTGGTCATCTCAGAGTAACAGATTGTCTCTTGCAGGGTTGGCTCTGTGGTTGGACAGTGGACCTCGCAGCTCCTATTCGAGTCTCTCCTGCTTCTTCTGCTCGCTGGATTTTTGTGGGATGAGCAGCAGAGGAGAGTTTCAGGGTAATTTATAGCACGTAGCTAATCTACGTCTAGTCAATCCCACACAGATTTAATATGGACAAAGCTTCCCGGACACTCAAGCCCGGGCAAAAGCGGTTTCACACGTAGGAAAACCAGCCTCAAATCAGCCCCTAAACCGCACCACGTGGCGGATGGTGATTGAGTGGTCTTTTTAAAATTATACAATAGGCAAATAAAATTATTTCACTTATAACTTTTGAACCATAAAGAATTTTTTAATAAAACAAAAACCGTTGGTTTTGTTACGAAAAATGCAATCTAACAAGCATAATATTGACATATTTTTGAGAAAAAAATATAAAAATGATTTATATATATAGTTTAATTGACAATCAACTATGTCGCTCATAAATGGTTATTGACACCCAAAAATGGTTAGTTGACGTCCAAAATGATTCATTGACACTCAGAAGTATAAATATGACGCTCAAATAAGGTATTGACAACTAAAACAACTATTTAACTATTTTTTGGCATTATTTAGTCATTTTTGGATGTTATGGCTTCCATAAATGACTATTGACACCCAAAAATGGTTAATTGATGCCCAAAATGGTGCATTGCCATCCAAAAGTATAAAGATGACGCCCAAATAAGGTAATTGACACCCAAAATGGTTTATTGACACCCAAAAAATTAAAATGACGCCCTATTTTTGGATGCTATGGTGCCCATAAATGGTTATTGACACCCAAAAATGGTTGATT
Organism: Alisma plantago-aquatica; assembly: GCA_963693085.1. Classification (NCBI taxonomy): domain Eukaryota; kingdom Viridiplantae; phylum Streptophyta; class Magnoliopsida; order Alismatales; family Alismataceae; genus Alisma; species Alisma plantago-aquatica. The sequence goes on from OY856409.1 coordinate 1,357,647,487, forward strand.
GACGTATAAAATGGTTCATTGACACACAAAAGTATAAAGATGATGCCCAAATAAGATAATTGATGCTTAAAATGGTTCATTGACACCCAAAAGTTTAAAATGACGCCCAAATAAGGGATTGACAACCAAAACAACATAAGGACACCCAAATAGGTCTGTTTGACACCTAAGAACCACTTAATGACACCTAAAAGATGGAGCCCAAGTAAGATAATTGACGCCAAAATGGTTCATTGACACCCATAAGTTTAAAATGATGCCCAAATAAGGTAATTAATGCCCAAAATAGTTCATTGACACTCATAAGTTTAAAATGACGCCCAAATAAGGTATCGACAAGCAAAACAACATAACGACACCTAAATAACTTATTGGCACATATAAATGTCTAATGACATCCAAAGATGGTTAATTGACGCCCAAAATGATTCATTGGCATCCAAAATAATCGATTCATATTATTTTTATATTTTTTCTAAAAATATATCAATATTAGTCTTGTTGGAATGCATTTTTCATAACGAATCCAATGGTTTTTGTTTCGTCAAAAAATTCATTACGGTTCAAAAGTTATAAGTGAAATAAATTTATTTGTATATTATACAACCTCTACCGGCTCATCCAATTAAAATCCGCCACGTCAGCACCTCAAACCAGTCTCTCCCCTATTTTTTTCATTTAATATATAGTTGGGAGATTCTTTTTCAAGCTGGGAGAGTAACAACTGTACTTGAGGGCGACGCAGCTTCCACACACAGGACAATTTATGCTTGATCAATTCCATATTAGAGTATAAAAGTAGTGGGATTAGTTATCTGTGTCCTTTCCGGTTATAAAGTCAACTCTCGTGATTCGTTATCATTTTATATACGGTCAAGCAAAGGCGCTGAATGGCTTATTGAGTAATATATTACGTTGGAGAGTTACTAACAAACTATAAATTGGCCGTCTAACCTCTGATTCGACATCAACAAAGCGGTCATCACGATTTGTAAATGCATCCAGGCTGCATGCTACAGCTCCATTTTTGTTCCTCCCTTCACTCCCGCGGCTTAAGAAATATACTACAAAATATTATCACATACCCAACAACATCACTGCTCTCAACAACTCTATTTTTAGAATATATTTTCTTTTAGCCGTCGTGTTTCACCTCTTCGCTATCTCCAATTGACTATGCTCAGTTTGCTAGAAAAATGTGAATATATCATTTTGTTAGAAAATGTGGATGATCATTTTGTTAGGGGATACACCTGCCACATCACACAACACGCCTCAGCACACTAACAACAACGACCAAGTCTTGCAGACTGATCTATCTGGAGCAACCACAGCCACTACCGGATGACATGGGCGCCGGCGTAACAAACTTATCAAGCTGAAGAAGCGGATCATGGAATACCTGCTGAAGAAGCGGATCGCAGATCATCTTGTATTGTATTTTGATTACATTGAATGTGTCTATAAATATGTACCGATACATTTAGCTCAATAGTCAAACTAACTACCATTCGGGTCATCCTCTCACTAGTAGTCTCCCATCATTGGCCTATTAAACGAATGGATGTCAACAATACATTTCTTCATGGCAGTCTTTCGGAAGAAGTACGTGTGCCGACCACCCGGTTTTCTAAATGAACGCCACCCCAACCATATGTGCCGCCTCCACAAGTCTATATACGGTTAGATACAGTCTCCACTTGCATGGTTCTTTCACTTGAGTGTCGCTCTTTCTATGCTATTGTCTATGTCAATGATATTTTATTCAGAGGAAGTCATTCATCCCACATCCAAAACCTCTTTTCCTTTTTGTCCACCAAATTTTCCATTAAAGACCTCGACAACGTACATTATTTTCTTGGTGTTGAGGTTTACCACACACCCAAGGGTCTTCTCCTTTCCCAACAAAAGTACATTCTTGACATTCTCCATCGTTCAAAGATGCTTGATGCCAAACCCCTTCACACACCGTCATGCCCCTCCACCACCCTAGTCAAGTCCGGTGACCCATTACCTGATCCCCACCTATATCGTCAAATTGTTGGTTCGTTACAATATGTCACCCTCACCCTCCCAGACTTATCTTATGCGGTCAATAAAATCTGTCAATATATATCTCTACCAACTGAACAACATTAATCGGCAGTGAAACACATCCTTCACTATTTAAAACATACACTTACCCACTCTCTCACTGTCACTCCTTCCACAACAAACATTTTTCATTACTTCTCTAATGCCGATTGGGCTGGTTGTCCTGATGATCGTCGTTCTACCAGTGGATACCTCATTTATCTCGGTTCCAATCTCATTTCTTGGTCTGCTCGCAAGCAACACACCATATCCCGGTCCTCAACTGAAGTTGAATACAAAGCCATTGTCAATACCACTGCTGAACTAACATGGCTACACTATTTATTTCAAGAATTAAGGCAGACATTGTCCACCCCTCCTATTCTTTGGTGCGATAACATTGGAGCTACCTATCTTACTGCAAACATCATTTTCCATGCTCATACAAAGCATATTGAAATTGACTTTCACTTTGTAAGGGAACAAGTCTCAAAGAGACTATTTCAAGTACATTACATATCTACTAAAGATCAAATTGCAGACATTGTGACAAAGTCATTGCCCCATCCACGCTTTCAATTTTTACATGACAAGCTCTGTTTGCTCCCCATGGAGTAACGTGCTTGCAGGGGGTGTTAGTGGATACACCTGCCATATCACACAGCACACCTCAAAAGACTAACAACAACGACCAAGTCTTGCGGATTGATCTCTCTAGAGCAACCACAGTCACTACTGGATGACATGGGCGTCGATGTAACAAACTCATCAAGCTGAAGAAGCAGATCATAGAGTGCCTGCTGAAGAAGCGGATTATAGAGTGCATGCTGAAGAAGCGGATCACAGATAATCTTGTATTGTATTTTTATTACAGTAAATGTGTCTATAAATATGTACAGATACATTACGATTGCATCAATGAGAATATAGCCACAGTTGTTTTGACACATTTTTCTATGTAATCAATACGAGATATTGCATTTGTCTCTAGTTAAATTAATTCTACTGTGATGGTTGTTGGACTATGAAAAGTTAGAAACAAAGGATTGAGAGACCCTCTATTCTCTTTTTTATTTAATTTTAACAAACACATATTTCTCAATTAAAGATAGTTACTATCTAATCTTTGGATGAAGAGACACTTAGGATGATGATTTTCTCCCTTAAGAGAATACTTATAGTGGTTATCTCTATCCGTAGATGAAGAGACACTTAAGGTGGTTATTCTATATCCATAAATTAAGAGACACTTAGGGTGCTTATTAACTATCCTCTAATCCTAAGAGTAGTTAATCTCTAATCTTTATGTATACACCCAATAACTCCATTATATGGTGGTTATTCTCTACCCATCAGGTAATTAACTGGCGGTTAGTCTCTATCCCATCAACCCCACTATTGGTGGGTATTTCCTACATGGTGGTTATGGAAGAAGTCATAAATGGAGAAAGATGTGGATGAACCAGGAAATGATTGTCACAATAATTTATTCTCTCACATCTAGAGATAAAAAAATCAAATACAGGAGAGATTAAGAAAAAATTGCAACAAAAAGTTTTTTCAATTGAAGGTGTTGTAACTATAGCAGTGCAAACATCAAGAGGGAAAGCTTCCACTCAACCTCTACAAGATGAGAATATTAAGAATCTCAGATATGGATCAAGGAGAGTATTTATATCTTGTACATCCATGAGAATCAATGTTTGGATGAACCAAATTAGATTAGAAAAGATCCATTTCAAATTTTATAGCAAAATATATATTGTTGCAATTGGTATCAGGGCAGTTTTTCAAGATTCTCATAAAAGAAATCCCTATTATAGAGTTTCGACACACAATAGCTGAATGTTTATGTGAAGGATCATTGTTACTAAAGTGTCCTTGCCTATCTTTATAGATCCAGAATGTTTCAGTTTATGTTCCTACCTATTATCTGGATATACCAAGAGAGATGTACAGTCTAATGAAGCTACTATGAAATATTTACTCATGGGTGGGGCAAGCTCTTCTATTCCAGTTTATGATTTCTCTTGGCTATATGGTTTATCCGGGGTGAGATCGTATGTGTGTGTGCTATCTGTTATAGAGTTTCAACATATAGTAGTTGAATGTTTATGTGAAAGATCATTATTACTAAAGTGTCCTTGCCCTAAATATATATGGATATATACATACATACAAACACACACATAATATATATATATATATATACATACATACATACATACATACATACATACATACATATATACATGGATAAAAGAATTGTGTACTCAAGTACATGTAGCTTACATGTACCCATCTTTATTTGTGATGATTCTAAATTTTTTTAGAACAATCCAACCTTATGGATGTGATGTATACCCATTAGATAATATGTGTATACAAAATCACCATAATTAGATATTCATAGATCATCCAATGAAGGAATATACATATTTTCTAACCAATGGTAAGTTGTAGAAATTGCAGAAACCGTTGAATGATATATCTCTCTATATCATGATCTATGAGATATGGTTATGATTTTTTATAGATGTATAATCTGCATAGTGTTGAATCAATCCATATAGTTGGATTTTATTAGCATGCTCCACATGTGCCATTTAAATGACTGGCACACATAAGTTATATTTACTGGTCGGTACACACTTCCTAGCCTCTCTCTCTCTCTCTCTCTCTCTCTCTATATATATATATATATATATATATATATATATACAAACACACATTCAACTACTTATTTTTCAATTTTTCATAATATAAATGATACTGCTTATGTTTGATGGAACAATTGAGAATTTTATTAAATTTCTATAAGGTCACCCAAAGGTGGACCATTGCCATATTCCATAAGATTTAGTGGACAATTGCAAAATGAGTAAATGTGGATGTATATTCAAAGATAAGATTTGCATAGACTTAAACAAAAGGATATTGAGTTAAAGTTATTTTATATTAGCATCGTTATTATTAAATATAAGTATTTCTGTAATGCCCAAATGTATACATATAAATACATTCTATATATTGCTACTTCCTTAAACATTATCTAATGGTTACTCTAAGTATCAATATATAGACTTGTGACATTTTTTGTAGTCTCTTCAAATATGTTTGGGTGTGAGCAACAAAATGATCAAGATTAATGGATTGAACTATGTGGATTGGTCTGAATGAATCCAATTTCATTTCAACATCATGGATTTGGATATTACTTTAGTTTAGAAATGTAGTCTAAATACATCATTGAGACCAATACAAAAGATGAAAGTGTATTTCATGAAGCTCGAGAGAGGTCCAAAAGGTTGTGCTTGAATTTTATGTGAATAACGTTGGTTAAAAATGTTACACCATCATTGCCCTAAACAGACAATGCTTCGATATTCATGCTAAAAATCAAAGAGTACTCAAAGTCTAACATAAATGATAAATATATTATAAGAAGTTTGGTAAATGAGTTGAATGCCAAGAATTTTGATTTGTCACAACTCATTCCTAATCATAACATGTATGACAAACCTAGTGATAAAATAGAAATCAATTACATGGACATAAGTGAGTCATTATTTGTTATGCTTATCATTAGTTAATTTTCTCTTGAGTATGAAAATATAACACCAGTAAAGAAACATGAAACTTTCAAAAAATTAAAGCTATGATAGTTCAGGAGGAAGGGAGAATAAAGATACATAAGAAAAACTCTATCAATCTTTCAATTCATGTTGGGGCTAGTAGTAGTAAAACAATATATGAAGAAAAAAAATGGAAAATAAGAAGGATAAGACTTCAACAAAATCTAATGAATGGAAGATATATAAAGAGAGAAAATACTTCTTCTATAAGTAGCATGATCATTTTAAAAAGTATTGTCCTAAAAGGAAGGATTGGTTTGGACAGAAAGGTATTTGTTACGTCTCTGTATGTTTTGAATCATATCTCCTTGGAGATCTTATTCTTACATGGTGGTTGGACTTAGGTGAAACTACTCATATATCTCATGTAATACAATAATTCCTTTCCATCTTTCCCAATAAAGAAACTAAAAGAGTTTTATGGGGAAGATAATGAAGACACAAATAGAAGGAATTAGAACATAGAGATTAATCTTGAACTTAGGGTGTCACTTGAATCTTAAAAATTGTCTTTGTGTTCCTAGTTGTGCTAGAAATCTAATTTATTTTGAAAAGTTGAACGATGTAAATTCCAATTTTGTGATAAAAATTGATTTTTTTGTATAAACAAAAGTACTATTATAAATCTTGTACATTAATTGATGGCCTTTATCATATCAGTCTTGATAACATTATATTGTTATTTGTTTCATGTTGATGGAAAATATGCTTCATTGTTTCATCAAAGATTAGGACATATTTCAATGAATAGATATCAAGTTTAATTAAAGATATAATACTGCCCCAATAGATTTTTACAGATCTAGATGTATGTTTAACTTATATTAAAGGAAAACAAGCTAAACATACAATATAGAAACCAACCACAAGAATAACCCAACTACTTGAGTCAAAATATATTGACATATGTGGTCCTTTTAGTGTTACATCATGGGGCGAGGAAACAAATATTCCAGATCTTCTTAAATTATTTCTCACTTTACAGACACATATATCTATGGCATGAAAAATGTCAACCAATTAACTACCAGAGGTGTTCATTAACAAGGAAGAACGACAATTAGATTGAAAAATAAATATTGTCAAATATGATAGAGGTGGAAAATATTTTGAAAATTTTGATGAAAATGGACAATGTTATGGATTATTTGTAAGATTGATTGAAATAAGAGGATATGATCCCAATATACAACACCTGGTATTGAAGAACAAAATGGTGTACCTGAAAGGCAAATTGTACTTCTATTAATATAGTTAGTAGTATGTTAAATCATTTTGTTGTAGAAATATCATTATTGACGTATGCATTAAATAATTCTACTTTTTTGTTGAACATGGTTCCTAGTAAGGCACATTCTAAAAATCCTTTTGAATTATGACTGCGAATAAAACCTAGTTTAAGGAATTTTCATATCTGGAGATTTCCATTAGAAGTAAGGGCATATAGTTCACATGAAATTAAGCTAGATGCAAGGACCATTGGTGGTTGTTTTATTGGCTATCCTAAAACAATCAAAAGGATACATATTTTATTGTCCCAATCATAGTAAAAGAGTAGTTGAGTCCGGTAATGCTCATGTTATTAAAAACAATAAAATCAGTGGGAGTGAATAAATGCAAAGATTTGAAATTAATGAGGTTCAGTTAGAAACTCATATGTCAAATGTTTCTTCTTAAAGTCTTGTCCCTCTTGTTGTGTCACAACCTCATAACATCACTAGACATTTGATTAATGTTCCAATCCCACACAATATTGTTGATGATGAGTCCTCTAATGATGGACAAGAAAAAAAGAGCAAGGGATAAATGATATGCAAGAAATGTTATTACTTAGTTCTACGAGATAGAAAAGACCATCCAAATTTTATGACTACATGGTCAACTCACTTGAACATGAATGTGACTTAAGCATAGATAGTGATCCAGTCTCATTTCAACAAGCTTTAGAAAGGGTCAATTCTGATGAATGGTTTACTACCATGAAAGAAGAGATGTAATCATAGATGATAGCAATGTTTGGAAGTTGGTTGAGTTTCATGAAGGATGAAAATGAGTTGGTTATAAATAGGTATTCAAAACCAAACCAAAATTTAAGGACAACATCAAAAGATATAAGGTCAAATTTATCACCAAATATTACATTCAAATGGACTATATTGACTATAAAACTATTTTCTCCTATCTCAAAGAAAGATTCTTTATGATTGTTATGGCTTTGGTGGCTCATTATGATTTAGAGATTGTTTAAATGGATGTAAAGACTGCCTTTCTAAATAGTAACCTAGAAGTAGTATACATGGACCAACCTCAAGGATCTTGACAATAGGAAAAAGAAACTTGGTTTGTAAATCAAATAAGTCGGCATATGGACTAAAATAAGATTCCTGCCAATGGTATCTGAAATTCAATGATACCATTACCTTGTGTGGTTTTCTAAAAAATACTATCAATCAATGTATCCACATGAAGACTGGTGGAATAAATTTGTTATTTTAGTCTTGTACATTGATGACATCTTTCTTTCTACAAATGATGTTGGTTTTTTATATGATGTAAATAAGTTTCTTTGTAACAACTTTGAGATGAAAGATACGGTGAGGTATCCTGAGTAATATGAATAGAAATATTTCACGATAGACCAAAGAATTAATGTGGTTGTCTCAAATAGGATATATAAATAGAATATTAAAGAGGTTTAAGATAGAAAAGTGCTCTATGGGGATAGTTCTATTCTAGAAAGGGGACATGTTTAATAGTAAATTACAATGTCGTCAGAATGAAGTGGGGCACGAACAAAGGAAAAGTATTCCCTACAAATCAGTGGTTGGGAGTCTGATGTATGCTCATACATGTATTTAGCATGATATCAACTTTAATGTTAGGTTAGTATCAAAGTAATCTTGGACCGATCCACCATTAGGCTACAAAGAAAGTCCTTAGATACTTACAAGAAACTAAGAATTACATGCTCATATCTAAAACATCAAATTGTTTAAAAGTAATTAGCTATTCAAATTCATATTATGCTAATTGGCTATTCAAACTCAAAGAAATATACATTTGGATGCATGTTCATCCTAGCCAGAGGAGCAATTTCATAAAGAAGTGGAAAACAATATATTATACCTACTTCCATCATGGAGGAAAACAATCTATAATTTCTACTTCCACCTTGGAGGATGAATTTGTGGCATGCTATGAGATTGCTACTCACTCGTTGTGTCCATAGGATTCTATCTTTGGACATGGTATTACCGACAATATATCCAAGCTACTGAGAGTTTATTGTGATAATTCTACAATTATCTTCTTCTCAAAGAATGATAGTTACTCAAAAGGTACAAAACACATGGGCTTGAAGTATTTATCTATCAAGGAAGAAGTATAGAAGCATAAAGTGTCAATTTTGTATATGTGAACCAACTTAATGATCATGGATCCATTGACTAAGGAATTTACTCCAAAACATTCATTAGCCATTTTGAAATAATGGGATCATAGAGAAATCCTTATTAGCATAACAGAATGGGATGTACATATATGGTGCATGCTAATAGTTTATAGTTAAATTTGAAACTTAACATATTTTACATTACAGTGCATGCTTATTGTCTATGGTTGAATTTTAAAGTTATTACATGGCCAAGTGGGTCATTGTTAGAAAAATATCTATGATCATTTTTATGTGGCCCATGTGATATATTATATTTGTCTCTAGTTAAACCGATTCCAACGTGATGGTTGTTGGCATGTGAGACGTTGTACACAAAGGGGTTTGAGACCCTCCACTCTCTTTCTATTTACTTTTAATAGATACCCACTTTCCCACTGAAGGTAGTTTACTCTCTAATCCTTGACCAAAGAGACACTTAGGGTGGTTATTATCTACCCTTAAATGAAGAGACACTTAGGGTGATTATTCTCTACCCTTGGGTGAATAGACACTTAGGGTTGTTATTCTATATGCTTAAGTGAAGATAAACATAGGGTGATTACTAATTACTCACTAACCCTAAGGGTTGTTAATCTCTAATCCTTAGGTGAAGAGACACCCATTAACCCCATTATGTGGTAGTTATTCTTTAGCTAGTAGGTAGGTAACTAGTGGTTAGTCTCTATGCCACTAACCCCACTACTGGTGGTTATTCCCTACATGGTTGTTATGTATAAGGCAATAAAAAGAGAAGGGTATGGATGGGAAAAGGATTATCACTATAATTTGTTCTCTCATCATCTAGAGATCAAGAAAGAAAAAGAAATGAGAGATTAAGGAGAGTTTAGAATGGAAGGTTTTGTTAGTTCAAGTCACAGTAACTATAGGAGTGCAAACATCAAGAGGGAAAGGTTCCGCTCAACCTCTATAAGAAGAGAACGTTACAAATCTCAGATACGGATCTAGGAAAGTATTTATATCTTGGACATAACATGTGAATGAATGTTAGGATGAATAAAACTAGATTGGAAAATATCCATTTAAAATTTATAGCAAAAAAATATCTTGCATGGTTACCTTCTTAATTCCATTCTCCCCCCATGTGCACACATAGTTTATTTTGTTTGTCGTATTCCTTATTTTTCCATCTTCCTATATCCCATTCTTTGTGGCATAAGTATTTTTATTCATTGTTATATTATCAAGTGAGGCTTATTGTGATGAATGTGTGTAAGTGTAGAAATCAAGTTTGATCGATGTAGGTGAAGATGATGCATTGTAAAGGGATATTAAGTATTCTAATGGGAAAACCCCTTAGACAAGGAAGGGTAGGGATCTCTACAAGTAAATCTAAGATCAAGCTAAAAAACAATATGCTTCTAGAGTGATCAAAGTGTGCAATAAGAATCATATGAATAAACCCCAGTCAAGGGGAAGGAGCCTTTGGTAGATTGATGGGTTTGTTGTCTTCAAGATTCAGTTTGATGATGTAGGGGTCCGTCATAGGAATCATGGATAGGGTCAAATTTTTTTTATGGGGTTGAACTTTTAGGTACCACATGCAAATAATAAAGACAAATATAAAGCATGCAAAGTTAGGAGGTTAAGAAGGTTTTGTGTCCAAAAAGAAAAGATGTTTACAGGGGATCTTGATAGCCAGTTTCTTTCTTTCCTAATCTGTCACAAGCATAAACATATAATTTTCTACAAGAAACAATCCATAGATGTAATGAAATGCACCATGTTGGGAGTATTGAGATATGTATCATTGATGCATGCTAGCATTCTTTAAGTGTAGATGTTTAAGTGAAGCCATATGGAGTTAGTGAATGGGTAGTTAATGAATATGTGAGTTCAGGTTTCTATGTTATCGTAGAATAAAATATAGGGGAAGGGACCATGGTTTAGTTTATTGTGTAAGTTGGGGTCAATAAGGAATTCATTTGGGCACAAATTCCATATGAAGAATGTGATATTTGGTTTTGTGTTAACGCATAAAAAGGATTTGGTAAAGGGGGCAATGGAGCCTATAAAAGACATAAATTTGTATATTTTTTTGTGGAGACTTGGTCACTTTATAACCCGAGAATAATATGGTTATTATGTGGTGGAAATATGTACTTGATGTTCTTTCTATAGGATGTGCTAGAAAAGTTTGCTACGAAAAATATTTTAAGATCATTTGTCTTGCAACTGATACATATTTTGTAGCCATTCATCATATTAATTTTAGGGAGATATGGGGGTTCTACTGAGAAGGGATGACAGGTACAACCAGGGGTAAAATAAAAAAGATTGTTAGGGGGTCATGATTTGGGATAACTATGAGGCTATAAATATTGCTCATTTTTAATAATGTTTTTCCATATGTATAATCATATTTAAAGAGGAATACAGTACAAGAATGGGAAATTTTGTAGTGTTTGGTTTTAATAGTCTTTCAGCAAGGACAGTTTCATTTGTCTTGAAGGGGTGTATACATCTTTTATTAAGAGCATGTGGCTGCAGTTTTAATGTTTAAGATGATCTGAATGCCCTCAAATTTAGATAGGCAGATAGTATCACACATCAGATGATATTTATTGAAGTTATGAGAAAGTCCTAGGAAATTTTATATGTAGAGGATATTGTAACGTCCCCAGTTATGCCTTTCCCAAACCCCGTGGGGCTGAAAGGGTAAACTCTAAAAATGTTAGAGAATCATATTACAGAGAAATGTGAAAGCAAAAGCATACATGAACATTCAACCGTAAGCATACACCAAAACATTCTCAACATCAAGATGTACATTATTACAAGATGGATTATTACAACTTACATTTACACATTGAATAGATAATTTTACAAGTCTGAACATGTATGCTAACTACGATCTTACACAAAAAAGTACAACCTATACAACTACTCACTCCCATATTTTCTCCCATGATATCTCTGAACCTAAAACTTACGTAAATTATTAAATCAACAAACAATGTGTTGTGTACACGGGCAGAAAGATACATATATTATGATTTTCATAATTTGAAAATATTTGCAAAAATAAAGAAGTAAGATCATAGAAAACATTTCTTTAATAAGCTAATACACCTTTTTATCATTTTTCTAAATGAGTTGCATTATCAAGGTGGACTAGTACTAAAAACATATATGTTGGGTCGTATCTTGTCACCAAGTACTCTAAAAAACTACATGTACACTGTGTGCTCTAGGGAGGTGTACTAGTCAACATTAATCCATTCTCTCATAAGGGGGATAATGAACACCTTAATAAATACAAAACATCTACTCATGATTTATGTTTTCAAGTGATAAAATACTGAGTACTTATAGTAATACTACATCCAATATTTGTAAATATAAGAGCATACATAGATATCAAGATTCAACCAAGAAAACCATAGTCATATAATTAAATAAACCCACATACCTGAGTTCAGAGTTTCCTATTTATATTCTAAACCATCTACATCTCTGGTCATCATGTGACTAATAACAATTAACCATGTTAATACATGGTGCATATATTCTTGATATTTTAGATCCAAGCTAGGGTTTTGGCCAAACCTACATTCAAACGGATCTTAATTATGTCTCAAATATTTTTCAAATAATCCATAGTTCATGATTAAGGTCTAGTTCAATTTTCATAATATTCTAATGATTGGTCTACTTTCTAGAATTAAAAAGAGGTCGGAAGCACTTAATTACATTTTAATCTCAAAAGACCTAATATTTCGAGATTTCATTCAGATTAGAGTACATATTCAGTTTGAACATGACATTAAGTTTTAGAACTATTTTTCTCATATTTAATTTTCATCATATACTAATTTCTCAATTTGAGAGAACCCTAAAGTGGAGCATTTTCATGTACATTATAAACCATCATTATTTGTTATTCAAAATCCTAATGTAGGGGTCCAGTACTAAATATGATGTTTTTATAAGCCTGGGGGTATTTTTGGGGCATTTATAGGCTAGTGAATCTATTTTTAGTTGAATTTCTAAGATATGTACATTAATTGAGATATTTACTTATTTCAAGAAATTTCCCTGGCCAACGGATCTACTCATTTGGCACTAGTTAGGTGCCACATAGCCCCCAAATAGGGTCACAAGCCCTACATTAGTAGGGTGAACTCCCGTGTGGGGCCAACTTAGGGGCCGTTTTGACTGAACCTGATTGTCCCAACTGGGATGGGACCACCTCCTCTCATATGTTCCTCTCTGTTCACGATCACAAGTCACCATCTCAGTGTTCTACTCCCCTTCTGACTGTGCACCGTCATGAGCGTCTAGCCTAGAAGGCGACAGTGGGTCTTCCACACCATGTTAAAGACTGGAAACTATCATAGGAGTTTTGCCTCATCCATCCTAGTCACCCCGGGTTCTCCTTCTCCTCTATGGTGGTCTGGGTCTCTAAGAGGGTGAGGTTGTCACCCGTTCTACTATTTTGAACTCAAGGTTTGGCGAGGGAGAACTACACCATCCCTGGCTCCTTATGGAGCCTTCAGGATTCCAATAAATTCATGGTAGTAAAGGGAGGGTTTCCGGCTGCCTTTGAAGGCGCTACGTGATTTACTTCTCCCAATGGCCAAGGGTTGCCGAAAAATAGGTGGATGAAAGGGAATCAAATTGGGGCTTCACTCTCCTCTGGACCTCCTCTACGTATAACACTATCAAGGGCTTCGACAATGCCTTTTGAGCATTAAGGAAAGGATTTAAAACATCAAGGAAAGAATTTCAAACCTGCATGTTTAGTTCTACAATGACTGAGCTGCTTCCTTATCTTAACTTCTCTCATCCATGTGGGGAGGGGTCAAAAAGAAGAGGAACTGGTTTTCTCCAGTGCTTGAACCTCCCTTTAACTTTGTGATGTCTTGTTGAGCATTTCCAACAATCCACTTCTTCCTCACTCTTCTTCTCTAGTTCATGCTCCCACCAAAGTTCTTGTTGTAAATAGAGATGATGGTGAGAGCCAAGAAGTAGTTGGTGTGTTCTACCTCTCCAAGGCACCAGTCTTCCAATACGAGTGGTTTACATGTTCAAGTTTTTGTAGAGATTGTGATTTCATAACAAAAATATCTTGTTACTTTTCCACCTACATAGGATCTAAATGACATGGTCATCTCATCCATGTTTTGTTACTCCATTTTTAGAGGTTAGGGATGACCAAATAGTCATTCACCCACCACGGATCAGTGACTGGAAATGTGCCACACAACCCGTCAATGAAAAAGGCCACATGACAGGGCTACTAGATCAAACTATGTTGTAATATATATTAGAAACCATGATCATTTAAATCAAATTTCAATAACTTTAAACTCTTGTATCCTCTAGAAAAAATATCAATTTCACTTGAAATTTGAACCATGAGTTCCTCATCACATCAACCCTGTTATCAACAAATGTGAAACCAAAAATCCAACATTTGTTTATTAAAATTAATTCCTCAACAATCTCACAAATAAGATGTCAATCTTAAATATAAATTAATTAATCATCAAACCTTGATGAAACACATTCAATCCCATTAGATTGTTCATTATGTATACTCATATTTATAGGTCAATTGTATGGATTCTTGTATACTTTGATTGACACATGAAGTCCTAATTACTCCAAGGTCGTACATATATATAAAGATATCTGACTTAAGATACACATTAATTATCCTAAATTATGAACACAAGCCTAACTTGTTTAATTTAATTGTATAATATCTCATGATCCATCATTATCTATTTTACTCTAGGTTTGTCTTCAGATGTTATATTGGGTATCAAAATGTTGAAATCTTGGGTCATCATAGATATAATAGTGTTGGGAATAATATACAACTAACATAGTAAGTAGCAATGTGTATGGGAATAGGGTTTGTAGAGTTCATCGACCACCTAGGGAGGGGTTTGAGATAGTCCACCCAAAGACTTAAGATTTGATTTGTTTCACTGATGGGGTTCTAGGAAGTTGTTTTACGGTTTGTTTATTGAGAGGCAAACCCATGTATGATATATATAATGGTTCAAGGTTACACTGAAAGATGTTTGCAAAGGATGTGAGATTGTTGATGTATGTGTCTCATTTTAGGAGTGAAGATCTAATGTATATGATTTTAAGGCATGTCATTTGCTGAAAGATATAAATGATCTATTTGATATTGTTGAAGTTTTTGAGGATGGGTTGGATAAATATGAGGGTATCATTAGAGAAGAGAGTATAATTTATATTTGTGAGGGAGTTTATTATGATGGGTTCAACCAATAAAGATGTGGTAGCAAGATGAATTATAAGGCTAAGGGATTATGTAACAAGAGCGAATAAGAGAGGTGGTAAAGGGGCAACTTAGCAAAGACCATTTGTGCTTTTAAGACATTGATGAAGATAGACAAGGAGGTTGAGGACACATAAACCTTGATCTAGTCCATGGGGAATTAAAAAATTGTCCCTCAAGTATTTTCCAAAGGAGAAGACATTTGGCATGATCAAATTCTTGTTCAAAGTTGGGTCTAAGGATGCTTAGAGGGTGGCTGTATGATTAGTCATGATGTAGAATTTCATTTACAATAAGGTGTGCATCATGAATGTCTACCATGAATGAAAGAAAATTGATTGTTGGATATTAGATGATCTACATGTGGGGATATTTTAAACATATGACTCTTTTAATGATTTTGTAACTGAATTTAAGCAAATTAATGGGCCTATATTTAGATATGATGTTCGAATTTAGGTAAAAGGGTCATGTGTGTAGCATTTATTCTTGATAGTAGACTTTTGAGTTTTTGATGGGAGTAAAGGGTGTTAAAAATGTCAAGGAAACACTAATTGAAGGTATCCTACTCAGAGGCGAATAAAGAAGTATAGAAACCATCAGTACCTAAGGATGTATCATGATCAATGTCATTAAGAGCATAAAAAATCTCATTGGGTGTGAAAGGGATGGTGAGTGAGATGGGACCATAAGCTATGTTGTCTGCAAAGTATGTGGTATTGAGATGGATGGTAGATTGATGTTATCTGTTGAGTATTTGTTGAGAAGAGATTTGAAGTGGGGTATAATGTGATTGATGATAGTTTCTTTGTGTCTTTTATGACTATTATTGATAAACATTCTATTTTTTTAGTAGTGTCTTTTCTGGGATAATTGGATAAACATAAATGATGGAAAAAGGGTGTTTGTTATCACTCTCTTGAAGGCATAGAATTTTAGATATTTGTTTCAAATAAATTTCCTTGTGGGAAAGAAGGCTTTCAAGGGCCTTGGTGGAATTTAGTTGTTATATGATGTACTAGTGGTATGAAAGGGGTATGAGGCATATAGATCTCTTATGTCAAATATTTTAATTTATTTGTGAGTCTAATGGTATTCATGAAAAACCACTAGAGGGGGGGTGAATAGGGTTTTAAAGATAATTCAATACTTATTTAACTCAAACAACCACAAATGAAAAAGCAAGAAGGAGACAAGGGATTTAGAGTGGTTCCAACCTCAGCAAATACTAAGGTAGTCAGTCCACTACCTGGTTGCTTACCCAACCGGGATTTTGAAAGCATTAATTTTATTACCTCTTCAAGGATTTTACATAAAATATAATACTTTCTTACACCCCTTTGGACAGCCTTCACTTTGAAGTAGATGCACCAACTTGAGGCAGCCTTCTTGAAGTAACTCCAAGCTCCCCCTTGAAGTAGCCTTCCTCTTTGAAGTAGCCTCTCGTTGCACCAGCCTTCTTGAAGTAGTCCAAAGCCTCCTTCTTCACCAAGAAGATCACGACCCTCTCCAATCCGCAGCCTCCAACCCTAGGAGTAGCAAGGAGAGTACAAGCAATAAGAGTGAACAAGAAAGGAAAAGGAAATTTCACTTAACCTTTAAAGCACAAGGCTTGATTTGCCTATATCAAGCGTGTAGATCTCCTAACCAATGTATATGGAAGTGTGATTGTTGTGGATAGGAGATACTAGCCAATAGGACACAAAATTAGAGCAAGGAGAAGAGTAGCCAATTGCAAGTATTGCTCAATTGCTCAAAATAGGTTGCTAATGCAAGTGTATGCTCAAAGATTGCTCAAGTGTAGAAAGATAAGTGAGTTTAGGTGTCCTAAGGCATGTCCTATTTATAGAAATGGCCTACAATTGCTTAAAGACGTTCTAGACACTTTCTAGGGGGTTCTAAGTGTTTAACTAGCCGTTAGGTACACTTTAGTTGCTTTAGCAACGGCTAGTTAATTAATTCTGCAAGTTCTGTCAGAACCAATCTCGGTCGAGGAATTGTCGATCGAGATACCTACTCGGTCGAGGATTTGTCGACCAACAGGCTCTCTGGAGCAAGTGTTTGCAACGTTCATCTCCAACTGCCAACTACCTTGTTAGCTGTGTCTAACGGCTACTTGGGTCTTTCTCGGTCGAGAAGTTTGTCGACCGAGAGTGTCTCGGTCCAGGATTTTGTCGACCGAGATTGACCATGTTTTAATGTTTCAAATAAAGTACTAAGTGTATGTATGAGTGTGCATATGTGACACTATTGAAAGGGATGAACTATCTAAGTGTAGTGATTGGCTAGGGAAGATCTAACGCTTGATTTACATGATGTCTAAGTACTTGTACATTATATATTTGTACAAGATTTACAATTGATTACATTCATGAAATTAAAACAATCTAGCATATAGATCTTCCATAATATTTGTCATCCACCTTATTCCTGCAACACTCAAGTAGCACGTTAGATCGACAAGAATGAAATGTTTGTCATCATCAAAACAAAGGGATTTATAATAATGTCCAATTTAGCCAACAATCTCCCCCTTTTTGAAGATGACAAACATTTCCTAAATATAAAATAAGGAAATATAAAACATGTGAGTTTCATACCTGAAGATTACCTTTTGTAGCCATTCTTATTTTGCAAGTGAATGCTGGCTGAGATATTATGAAACTCATTTTTAATTTTATGTTTTTGATTTTTATATTATTTCTCCCCCTTTGTCATTTCAAAAAGATATCCAAGATAATCATTTAGTATGACTTTGTATTTTTCTTTCTTAATTTTATGCTTTGATCCCCCTTAAAGAGATATCCAATTAAAATTAAGGGATTAATGCACACTAATTAATGTTAAATTTTGGCACAATTTAATTCTCCATCATTTGCAAAAATGTTATCCTTTTTGATTAATTTCATATATTACTCCCCTTTTATTAATAATAGCTTAGTGCTTCTACAATTTGACAAGATAACCCATAAAACATGCTTGCTAATAAAAAGATATCCATTACCATCTTTGCAGAGATAACTGTTTCATTACAACCATAACCTCATAAAGACCGAAGAATTACATCAATATTTGGGTCTTTCCCAAGAAAGGGCTCAGCTCCATAATACTTGACCAATGTCTGCCACTCCAATGCACCTGTCTTGGTTAAGGCATAAGCTTCCAAGAAGGTGGGAACACGATCAAAGCAAAAATTGGCAGCAATGTCTTGAAGTTGCATTTGAGAGAACTGAGTATGTGTGAGATCAGGAGATTGTGGAGGTGGAATTTGGTAGTAGTTGTAGGAAGGATTGTATGGATTTATCATGCCAAGATTTAGAGAATAAGGATATTCATCAGGTTGGTTAGGAGAGAGATTTTGCATTCTTTGATTTAAGTAAGTCATGGCATGGTGATTGTAATCTAATTGCCTACTCAGATGATATTGGGATCCAACAATGTAGGTTAAAGTGTTTGTGATGGGATCATAGGGTAGGTTGGTAGAAGGAGGTGGTGGAGGTATGTCTTGAGTGGATGTCTCCCCTTCGGTCCTAGCCCTTTTGTGGCCAAAGTCAATTCCCATCTTTTCTACCGTATTTTTGCTTATCTTTTGAGGTCTTCTATCCCATGTGTAACCTAGATCCTCAATATTCTTCTTAAGAAAGTGTTGAGTGATTTGGCACACAAAGTCAGCATAAGGTGGATTTCCAGAAAACTCAAGCATATTCTTAAGGAAGATGCGAATAAAATTTATGGGAATACCTTTGAGAATGGCATAGATAAGATACATACAAAAGGTGGGTACTTCAGATTTGTTTGCTCTAGGATGGATATTAGTGGAAACAATGAGATTTATGATCCTAGCTTCAGGTTTTAGATTTATGGCATAATAGGTACCCCTATCTTCATGACAAGTTGTATTGGATTGAAAAATAGCTTGTTTGACATCACTAAGGCTAGTTGTAGTGTCATCTTGGGATAGTTTGTTGAGTGGATTTCCTGTGGTGAGGTCAAGAAAGTCTTCATATTCTTCTACTTCTATGTTAAGCATATCAAGAATACCCTCCTCAGTAAAATGGAATCCATACCCATTAACCATGGAAGAAAAAGAATCATGGTCGGGATGTGGGGTTAAATTGGCATAGAATTCATTAACTACTTTGGAAGAGTAGGAGGGGAAGGAAGGATTTACAAAATCAGTCAAATGTTGCACCTCGAAGAGTTCCTCCAAGTCGACAATGTCATGGAAGTCCATGACGTCAACTGGCCGTCGTGAAAGATGAGTTTTTGAGGAGAGCCTGAGGTAGCAGTCGCCTGCAGCTGCATCGATGAAAGGAATGTCGTTGATGATCGGCAGCTGTGGAGAGACCGTCCTTCCTTTCCTAGCTGCAACTTGCTTCTTTCCACACACAGATGATGAATCCATTTCGTTGCTTTGATGTGGAGAAGTAGCAAGAACGACTTGGATGTAGAGAAGCTAAAGATTTGCACAAAAATGCACTAGAGAGGAGCTAAAGAAGTGAGAATGTGAAGGTGTGAGGAAATGGCCCGTTTTTGGTCCTATTTATAGTAAATCAGTACCTATTTCGGTCGACCAATTGTCGACCGATGACCGCAATGGTCATTTCCTAGACGCGCCTCTCGGTCGCCCAACGGTCGACCGGCAACGGTCATATTCCAACGGTTATATTCCAACGGTCGTCCCTCGGTCGAGCAATTTGTCGACTGACACTTGCTTGGTTGAAAAATTTGTCGAGCGGAAGTGTGTTTGAGTTTTGCCCGTGTAGTTCTTACTTGAAGTCTATCGGTCGAAAGAGATAGCTAACCAAGATGTTTTCGTTCGACAAATTCATCGACCGAGTTTGTCTCAGTTGAGATGTTTTGCTGACCGACAAACTTGCTGTGAATGGAATTTTAAGCTAGTTTTTAATGCAAATGATTGATTGGATTTGTAGAGCATATATATGTCTTCTAAGGGAGTAATAATGTGATTATTGTTATCAATATTTGAGCAATTCTATGGTCATAATTTAATCTGTCCTTTTATCACATTTTTAATTTCAACCAAGAGGCAAATTTTGCAGATTTCATATATCACCACTCATTTTTGAAGTATAATTTCTGCAGATAGCTTTAAATAAATATCAATTCGAAGCACAATAAGTGATTTTTCTATGGGTGTATGCATTTCAATTCCTTAGATTAATTATAGCAAGATTGGTATCTTAAAGTCAAGATTGTGCTTTAGATTTCTTAGAACAAAACAACTAGATAAAACATTAATGTTCTTGTTCTAAGATACACTATTTGGCTTGTCATAGAAATAATCATTATCTATTATGTCAAGATGCTTTTAAGCTAATGTCATTTTCAATGATCTGAAACATAATGATCAAGAATAACATCCATTCATGGTTTGTACATATGAATCAAAGATTGTTTTAGACAAACCAATGAAACACAGAGATCATGGCACATAAATTATGATAAGAGCATATCCTCAATACAATGATCAAGATATAAATGCAATGATTATGATCATTTCAACACATATGGTCCCAATAAAAGTATACCAAGGAGTACTTAGGAAATACCATGTGGGTTGTGATAAAACAGTAATTTTCTTTGCTAAAACTTATTCATAATTTTAAGCCAAACCATGTAGAGGATAATACCAAAATAATTTCATTCATGCTTTCAATTTTGAAAATAGACTAATAAACCTTTTTCAATCAATGAATAAAGTTAGTTCAAGATCAGTCTTCTTATAACACTTTTGCAATATGTTTAAGGATTTCACATTCATAATGTTGTATAATACAAAAGATCAATATGTCTTACTTAGAAATTGTCTTCCAAGGTTTTATTCTTGATTTACATGTTAAATCAATCATCAATAACAAATTGATAGCAAGCTAGGTTAATTGAAAACAAGTTCAGCAGATTTATTTCAGATTTGACAATAGAAACCTGCTTGGTCGACCATTTCTCGACCGACAGTTCTCTCGGTCGATAGTGTCTCGATCGAGAAATATTCTGTGCTGTTTTAGAACTATTTTCAGTAATTGCTTCCAAGTAAAAACAAAGTTCATTTTCAATTCAATTATGCAATTTGAAAACTTGGCTTGGTTGAGATTGAACATATGAATATCAAAGTAATATTTAGATCAAATCTCAACTAATTATATTTAAGTCTTTATGCTTTTGATAATTCTAATTAAGGCAAAATTTCAAAGATTTGTCTTTGCATATTTGTATATTTTCAAATTAGAAGTTTTAAATACTTGAATTAATTTGTTATCCCATTATGTTAAGTTGAGATAGACATAGAAATATACAACTAGAGTCTTTGGTCATATCTCAACTTAATCTTACTTATTTAGTTTGGGGATTTTGGAACCCATACTAACTCAACATCCTTTTTCTTGTAAGGACATGAAAAAGAATAATGTCCAAGACGCAAACAATAATGACAACATATAGAATCAACCTCATATCTCTTTCTATGATTTTGTTCTAGGTTGTTCTTGGGTACATATGTGTATTTGCCTTTGGGTACATACATAGATTGACTCTTTGGCACTTGTGTTCTTCTCCAACTAGGTTTTTTATAAGATTTTCCTTTAGGCTCATATCCTAGTCCTCTCCTTCCAATTTGATGATAAGGATTATTTAAAATTTTATCAAGGGTATCATTGTTACTCAAACTATTTACTTTTTGTTGCATCTTAACAATCTCATCCATTCTTTTATTTATGTCTAACTTTGCTTGATCTAGATTAGATAACAAGGAATCTCTTTCTTTCACTATAGTATCATAATCTAGATGCGTACATAAAACAGGTTGTTTTTGAAGATCATTTACTTGAGTTTGCAAATTTAACTTTTCTAGAAAACGAAGATTGCAATTTGCTTCTACAGATTTTAGCTTAATATCATGACCTTCAATAACCGTTTTGAGATCTTCATTTTCAGATGTAAGAGAAAGAAGCTTAGCATGTAACTCATCATTTGCTTTATTAGATTTCTTTAATTTCTTCTTGCATTCAATATATTTATTATGTGTCTCTTCAAGACTAGCAACTAGCTCTTCTTTAGATAAATCAAAAAGGCTTACCTCTTCTTCTTCTTCACTTATTGTAGTTGTAACACCCCTCCCTAGGGTTTATTACATAACCAGTGGAAGCACAACCTAATACCCAGCATTATCCATAATGTGGGGTACTTGGCATATCAGGGAGGGATTGTCACAATTGCATGATCTCATACCAAGAAATAAACAACTCTTGGCATTCATATAAATATAGATTCATACATAGAGTTCTCTTTGGAAAGATAACTATGTCATGATACTAAAGCTATGCTAATATAAACTGGATAACATATAAATGATAGGATCTCCATAGATGGACGTCCCACCAGGCAACAACTCCTTATATCTTTGGGTCCTTGTATTTTCAAGATGATTCCTTCTCTTTAGCTCCAACTCCTGCGGACATCTCGTCCCCAGCCATGCAAAGGAAAAACAAAACATGGTGAGTAAGTGGCATTGGCATATTATAAAGCATAAAAGTAACATATAACTTGATTTGACATAAACATGAATTGACATTAATCTTTTCTTAGCATCTTTTACATGAAGAATTTGACTAGAAGTATATGCTCCTCTCTTAATGCCCCATAAGGAGCCCATAATGCTCGGAAAGCCCATGATTGCTCGGAAAGCCCATAATGCTCGGAAAGCCCATAACAAGGTGCATATAAATCTAAATCAAATTCCCTTGACCATGATCTTTATTAAACTTTACTTATCTTTTTAATAACCTAAACTTGATCTTAATTGGGATTTCTCCCTCTTGAACATAATTGGGATTTCTCCCTCTTAAGCATGGATGGGAATCTCTTCCCTCTTAATCTTAGTTTCATGTATCATAAATCATAATCTTAATGTGATTTCTACTCTTAGACTTAGATTATAACAATCAACATCCAATAAGCATATACATTGAGGAAAAACATGACATTTATCATGACTTGAGTAAAAAGATCATAAACATATCATAATCATCCAATAAATCAAATTTACTATGCCAAAGGCATGGCCCGCTTACCTTGATCTAAAACACCTAAGTCAAACCTGGTTTGACTGGTTGGATCCTTTTAATCACCTGAAATTAACATATTTATCCTTTTTTATTCAAATTAAACCCTAATTTGCTCATATAAATATTGAGATGTGAAAACAACAAAATCAGTCGATAAAAACCACAAAATCAGATTCCACATCGAAAATCCTTCCCAAAACATATTTTTTGTAATTTTCTGATAAACAGGCGATTTATTATGAATTTTACAAAAACAGACCAATAATAAATCTAGAAAAATCCACATCTGCTTATTGGGCCTGTGTCCTGAGTTGGACCAATCGGATTTGGCCAACTCAGCGATGAGGCTTGCCACTGAGGGCTCGCAGTCAAAGCAAAGAGGACAGGTGAAATCCCGAAAATACCCTTCTCGATTGAACACATCAAATAAAAAAAACGAGGGCCAGGGGTCATTTCAGGACCTGGTTTCTTCCTAGCCTGCTCCTTCGCGAGTCATGGCTTCAATCAGTAGAATCGGAGATCACAATCCCCCAGTCCTGGCGATCAGAGGGACACTACCCATGGAGAGATGAAGGGCTCACTGGATTCCTTGCGTCGAGCTGGAGTCGATGAGCCTGGGTTCAGGCCATCGGGTGCGCTGGAGCACCAGGTTCCAAGGTACAACCATGTCATCTAAAACGCAGAGGGTCAAGACGTGAAGACAGACTAAAACCGAAAGGCTAGAAGCCAGGCGAGCATCCGCGAGAGGCTTGAGAAACTGAGTGACTAGTTGGGAGAAGCGAAGAAGAACCACAAACACAAGTAGACCACCGAAACAGCAAGAACAAGGGAGAAAGTCGGAGGGACAAAACCATAGAGAGAATTAAGAAAAAAGTGAACTGAAGGTCAGAAATTACTCCTTGAAGAAAGGTGAGGTCGAGGCATGCATTTCCGTAGTCAGAGGGGGAGCTGAGGGGCCAAGGCGACCAGCGCCGGCGAGCACCATTGGCAGCTCTACAGGACCCGCTAGTAGGGGCGATCGTGAGGCAAACTGAGAAAACCAAAACGTAGCTTAGGTGCCGAGGATGCTTACCGCAGTCACGATTGAGCCGAGGTGGACCGAGGAAGCTGGACGAAGCCGGAGTTGCTGGATTTGTAGGTCGAGTAGGGCAGGATGTTTAGGGGCACTCGGGGCAAAATTGGCAGTGGATGAGTGTAGCTAGGGGACCGGCGGTGCTCTTGGGGTCTTAATCGGTCAGTGCAGAAGGCAGGGGTAGCGACTGCTCTTAAATGGTGGAGAGGGTGTTCAAGCCCTAAATGGGTGTTTGCTCGACAGAGAGAGGGAGGGGGCTAGTAATAGCTTGTTCGGATCAGGGTGACGAGTCGGAGTCGTTGGCGAAGAAATCAAGCGAAACGACCTCATAATGAGGGAGAGAAGGATCGACGAAGAAACCACTGTGAAACGTCCTTGCTCGTGGGGAAAAATGGAGGAAGAAGAGAATGCGAGTGCCGTTGGATCTAGATCCAATGGCTACTGCGTACGCGTGCAAGATATGTAACGCGTGACAGATTAAATGAACCGGAACCTTAGGGAAATAAAGGCAATCAATGAAATTGAATTAAATTCTTTGCTAAACAATATTCAAATCTTTCAAAATCGATTTGAATGGTCAAACATGGTCCAAAGGAGTTCAAATTTGAACCATAGGTGTATTAGAGGGTCTAGAACATTCCCAATCAATTATATTTATTGCTTGTACTCGTTTTAGGTCTAAAATAGCAAAGACCATTATGTGCATTTAAATGAATATAAATAGTGCATATGAAGTCATTGATTTCTCAAATAAGGATTGCAAAACATAAAAACGTGCCCTAAATATTATTTCTTTTTAATTAACAAAATGGAAGCCATTAAAAATAAATTAAACATGTAAATCACTAATTATCATATGAGAGAGAAAATTTGTCATAAAAGCGTTTATCCTCATTTTTCTTAAATAAAAGGGCATAGATATACATGAAAAGATTTTCTTTAAATGAAACAAGGTTAAGAGAGCTATTGAGCATAATAAAATGATTTTGCAAAACTAACATGGGAAAATTGCATTTAAGTCCTCAACAATTATCGAATTAGGAAAAGAGCATGCAAGGAATAAAATAATTTGGAAAAATTGCATAGCAAGAGTGGGATGTTACAATTCTACCCACCTTAAATAAATTTCGTCCTCGAAATTTCCTAGAGTTTCTACCCACCTTAAGGGTTTCACATAAACTTGGAAATTTTCCATACAAAATTTTATTATAAACGAAGCATACATAAACAAGCATTATGTTTCAACGTGAATTACTTAACTACCCTTACCTTGATCAATTTCCTCTTCTCCATCTGACATTTGCATGGTGAAGAGCCTTGGTTTAACCTTGGGTGGAGGGTTAGGATTCTTAGCTTGGTTGTGGTTAGGATCCTTCTTTGCAAGTTTAGGGCAATTAGGCTTGATATGCCCTTCTTCACCGCAATAGTAGCAAACAGAAGTCCCAAACCTACAAAGACCACCATGATTTCTCTTACATGTTGGGCATGGGGTTCTTCCATTCTCTGGAGAAGGCTCAGGGGCTTTTCTCTTGTGGTTGGAGGGTGGAGGGGGTTGATGGTGACGATTGTTTTGGGGTACCTCCTTCTTATGGTTCCTCCTAGGGTGATCCTCCAATTCTAGGGCTGCATCCAAGGCTGATTGCATGGTCCTATGTCCTCTACCAGACAAGGCATAACTTAGGTTAGGTTTAAGCCCTCTAATGAACTTCTTAGCTCTCTTTTTCTCAGTGTACTCAAGACCATACTTTTGGAGCTTACAAAACTTCATGGCATACTCAGTGACAGTCATGTCACCCACTTGCTTAAGGTTGACGAACTCATCTTCCTTCCTTTCTAACATGGCTTCAGATACATAGTGGTCGTTAAAGATTTCTACAAACTCACCCCAAGTGTAAGGAGGGTCATCATCTTCCCTAGAAGCTAAGAGGTTTTCCCACCAATTACAGGCTGCACCCTTGAGCATATGGGTGGCAAATCTAACCCTACTACGTGGGGGACACTCTAAGTCTCTAAAGAAATACTCCATGTTGCTAAGACATTCCTCATCCTTGGTCACCACATCAACTTCATCTTCACCATGGAAAGCATCAAGTCTAATCTTCAAGAAATCTATGAGGGAGATCTCATGTACTCTAGGTGGAGCTCTAGGTTGAAGGACATTGGTCAAGGCTGCTACTAAGGCATCTAGGGTGACTGGTGGAGGGGCGTGGTTCATGTCTTCAGTCTTATCACCACTAGAGGATCCTTGTGAGTGCCTTGACTCACCAACCTTCTCCTTCTTCTTAGGGGCCATCTGAAAGGGTAAACATAACATGATATTAGAACATAATATGAATCTCTAGTGTTGCCTTAGTGGCCATCTATTCCTTAATCTGATACCATTAATGTAACACCCCTCCCTAGGGTTTATTACGTAACCAGCGGAAGCACAGCCTAATCCCCAACATTATCCATAATGTGGGGTACTTGGCATATCAGGGAGGGATTGTCACAATTGCATGATCTCATACCAAGAAATAAACAACACTTGGCATTCATATAAATATAGATTCATACATAGAGTTCTCTTTGGAAAGATAACTACGTCATGATACTAAAGCTATGCTAATATAAACTGGATAACATATAAATGATAGGATCTCCATAGATGGACGTCCCACCAGGCAACAACTCCTTATATCTTTGGGTCCTTGTATTTTCAAGATGATTCCTTCTCTTTAGCTCCAACTCCTGCGGACATCTCGTCCCCAGCCATGCAAAGGAAAAACAAAACATGGTGAGTAAGTGGCATTGGCATATTATAAAGCATAAAAGTAACATATAACTTGATTTGACATAAACATGAATTGACATTAATCTTTTCTTAGCATCTTTTACATGAAGAATTTGACTAGAAGTATACGCTCCTCTCTTAATGCCCCATAAGGAGCCCATAATGCTCGGAAAGCCCATGATTGCTCGGAAAGCCCATAGTGCTCGGAAAGCCCATAACAAGGTGCATATAAATCTAAATCAAATTCCCTTAACCATGATCTTTCTTAAACTTTACTTATCTTCTTAATAACCTAAACTTGATCTTAATTGGGATTTCTCCCTCTTGAACATAATTGGGATTTCTCCCTCTTAAGCATGGATGGGAATCTCTTCCCTCTTAATCTTGGTTTCATGTATCATAAATCATAATCTTAATGTGATTTCTACTCTTAGACTTAGATTATAACAATCAACATCCAATAAGCATATACATTGAGGAAAAACATGACATTTATCATGACTTGAGTAAAAAGATCATAAACATATCATAATCATCCAATAAATCAAATTTACTATGCCAAAGGCATGGACCACTTACCTTGATCTAAAACACCTAAGTCAAACCTGGTTTGACTGGTTGGATCCTTTTAATCACCTGAAATTAACATATTTATCCTTTTTTATTCAAATTAAACCCTAATTTGCTCATATAAATATTGAGATCTGAAAACAACAAAATCAGTCGATTAAAACAACAAAATCAGATACCTCATCGAAAACCCTTCCAAAACATTTTTTTTTGTAATTTTATGATAAATAGGCGATTTATTATGAATTTTACAAAAACAGACCAATAATAAATCTAGAAAATCCACATCCGCTTATTGGGCCTGAGTCCTGAGTTGGACCAATCGGATTTGGCCAACTCAGTGACAAGGCTTGCCACTGAGGGCTCGCGATCAAAGCAAAGAGGACAGGTGAAATCCCGAAAATACCCTTCTCGATTGAACACATCAAATAAAAAAATGAGGGCCAGGGGTCATTTCAGGACCTGGTTTCTTCCTAGCCTGCTCCTTCGTGATTCATGGCTTCAATCAGCAGAATTGGAGACCACAATCCCCCAGTCCTGGCGATCAGAGGGACACTACCCATGGAGAGATGAAGGGCTCACTGGATTCCTTGCGTCGAGCTGGAGTCGATGAGCCTGGGTTCAGGCCATGGGGTGCGCTGGAGCACCAGGTTCCAAGGTACAACCATGGCAGCTAAAACGCAGAGGGTCAAGATGTGAAGACAGACTAAAACCGAAAGGCTAGAAGCCAGGCGAGCATCCGTGAGAGGCTAGAGAAATTGAGTGACTAGTTGGGAGAAGAGAAGAAGAACCACAAACACAAGTAGACCGCCGAAGCAGCAAGAACAGGGGAGAAAGTCGGAGGGGCAAAACCATAGACAGAATTCAGAAAAAAGTGAACTGAAGGTCGGAAATTACTCCTTGAAGCAAGGTGAGGTCGAGGCATGCATTTCCTTAGTCTGAGAGGGAGCTGAGGGGCCAAGGTGACCAGCACCGGAGAGCACCATTGGCAGCTCTACAGGACCCGCTAGTAGGGGCGATCGTGAGGCAAACTGAGAAAACCAAAACGTAGCTTAGGTGCCGAGGATGCTTACCGCGGTCACGATTGAGCCGAGGTGGACCAAGGAAGCTGGACGAAGCTGGAGTTGCTGGATTTGCAGGTCGAGTAGGGCAGGATGTTCAGGGGCACTCGGGCAAAATTGGCAGTGGATGAGTGTAGCTAGGGGACCGGCGGTGCTCTTGGGGTCTTAATCGGTCAGTGCGGAAGGCAGGGGCGGCGGCTGCTCTTAAATGGTGGAGAGGGTGTTCAAGCCCTAAATGGGCGTTTTCTCTACAGAGAGAGAGAGGGGGCTAGTAATAGCTTGTTCAGATCGGGGTGACGAGTCGGAGTCGTTGGCGAAGAAATCAAGCGAAACGACCTCATAATGAGGGAGAGAAGGATCGACGAAGAAACCACTGTGAAACGTCCTTGCTCGCGGGGAAAAACGGAGGAAGAAGAGAATGTGAGTGTCGTTGGATCTAGATCCAATGGCTACTGTGTATGTGCACAAGATATGTAGCACATGACAGATTAAATGAACCAGAACCTTAGGGAAATAAAGGCAATCAATGAAATTGAATTAAATTCTTTGCTAAACAATATTCAAATCTTTCAAAATCGATTTGAATGGTCAAACATGGTCCAAAGGAGTTCAAATTTAAACCATAGGTGTATTAGAGGGTCTAGAACATTCCCAATCAATTATATTTACTGCTTGTACTCATTTTAGGTCTAAAATAGCAAAGACCATTATGTGCATTTAAATGAATATAAATAGTGCATATAAAGTCATTGATTTCTCAAATAAGGATTGCAAAACATAAAAATGTGCCCTAAATATTATTTCTATTTAATTAACAAAATGGAAGCCATTAAATAAGAAATTAATCATGTAAATCACTAATTATCATATGAGAGAGAAAATTTGTCATAAAAGCATTTATCCTCATTTTTCTTAAATAAAAGGGCATAGATATACATGAAAAGATTTTCTTTAAATAAAACAAGGATAAGAGAGCTATTGAGCATAATAAAATGATTTTGCAAAACTAACATGGGAAAATTGCATTTAAATCCTCAACAATTATCTAATTAGGAAAAGAGCATGCAAGGAATAAAATAATTTGGAAAAATTGCATAGCAAGAGTGGGATGTTACAGTAGCAATAAGACATTCTTTATGTGTATCTTCCTTCTTTGACCTCCATGGGCAACCAAGTGTTGTGTGGCTTGTTCCTAAGCACCAACTGTAACTTGTTGAAGATTGGTCCATACTTTTCCTTTGCTTCACTACTACAGAAATAGCCTTTGGCGTCAGTTGTTTAACCCCCTTTGGCGTCGGTTTCTGAGCGACGCCTATGTGGGCGTCGCTAAAGGTCGAACACTTCGGCGTCGGTTTTTTAACTGATGCCTATTTAACATATAGGCGTCGGTCTTTTAGTAGATAACCGACGCCAAAAGTGTTTGCGCCACAGAAAACGGCGTCATCTAGGACACATTCTGTGTCGGTTATCTACTAAAAGACCGACGCCTATATGGACCATCGGTGTTTACTTGGTAACTGACGCAGAAAGAGTCCTAGATGACGCTGTTTTCTGTGGCGCGAACCCTTTTGGCGTCGGTTTTCTATAAAAAACCGACGCCTATATGTTAAATAGGTGTCGGTTTGACACGAACAGTCGACGCCATTTCCAGTACGTCTGTTGCCACATTAGGCATCAGTTTTGGTCAGAAACCCGACACTGTAGGTCTTTGCTGACGATTTTCTGTAAATAACTGACGCCTATATCTATTTTTTTTTCATATCAGTTTGCAGACTTGCTGTGGCTGGTCAGCAGGATGAGAACCTGTAGTTCAGTTTTCTGAACTGCAGATTTACGACATCCATTGATATCAGCCTACAAACAGGCCACAAAACTATAAAAGTCCCAAGGAAAATTTCACACAAGTAGATACATTCAGACATCAATTCAATTCTCACATTCACACATATAGAAACATTCAAATACATGTATTAACATTCAGAAATATTCATTTACAAAGTATCATTCATTATCGCTATCAACATCCCAATTATATCTTATAGTTGCCACTGCTTGTATGGCTTTTGCCCATTCTTCTCTTATTTCATTTAATGCTTCCATCGTATATGGAGCATGTATATTTTTTAAGCGTTTACCTATAGTGTTGTCAGTTTTAAACACCTACAAAGAGAATGATGTATATATAAGTAATAATATAAAAATAAGATTGATATATTTCATACTAACTAATGAGACTATATATAATACCTCATGTATGGTATCGATGTCCAATGCAGCATATTTGATAATCATCTGCATAAATCGCATCACATAGTATGCGCATGCCCAGCCATTGTCTTGTGTAGCGCACTATAAATTGAAACATACAAAATAATACAACTAAGCATAATTCACATCAATAATATATACATTGGAGTCGGGAACTTACTTGTACGTTCTCCCAATTTATTGGCTGGTTCTTTTTCTTTGGGACCGTTCCTTCAGCCTTTTTGAATGCATCTAAACCCCTACATGTTAATATAACACAGTAAATTACATAAGTAAATAGTAATGTAATAGCAGATGTTAACAGATACAAAAATGAAATATTTCTCACCAGAATAATGGCATTCTCATTACGTGTCCAATTTTAGTGTTTAATGTACTTCCCGCGGGATCTAGATAATAAACAGTGAACGTCCCGGGGACAATAACTAGTAACTCCCAATGTTTACCTCTAGAGGTAAAAAGTTAACAATTAATAACTCAAAATGCACAATAAAAATGGAATTTTCTTAAGTCCAAATTATAAATAAAGTAAACTTACTTGACATTGAATGGAGCTATTATTATCGTCTTCTTTTGCTGACCAAAAATTGTAAAAGCATCTATACAGTATTGTTGAACATTATCAGGGTCTTTAGCTACCATAATAATCAATGATGGAATCAAAAATCCCACATGATCAAATCAAATTGTTTGCAATGATCTTCAACTAAGTAGCTGCAAAACATGTATTACGTATGCATTAATATATAAGAAACCAGATCACCGGATCTTACACAAGGTATATGGATGTATAAACAAGATCTCACCTTATCCATGTCTCTATCATTGATGTATTCAGCCAATCATACATAAACATCTCAATAATATCTTGTATAAATAAAGAGCTATCGTATGATTGACCTGCATAATCTGCATCTAAAGAAACAATTATCGGGCAATGTATATTATGTGCCTGTAGCCAACATGCCATTCCCCTACAAGCAGGACCTAACGGGTATGTTAGATCAGTTGGAACCCAAGTTGGTAATGCGGGAAGTGGAGGTGGAGGCCTAGGTGCTCCTGGTGTCTTCTTTTTAACCTGTATATATAATTTCAGATCAGTTGACATCATATATACACATTAACAGTCTAAATCAATGTAAATTTATCTTACAATTTCAGTAGTGTAGACGACATCTGCTTTGGCCACAATATGACCCCGCCTTCTGCCTCAGCAAGTGTATCAATATCCGGGTGGGGATATGGCAATGTAGCTTCCCTCCAATCGAGTAACACACGTAATGGGCCCACACGAACGTAGCCCTGTGGCATTGGAGTCCCGTGAAACCTTTCCCCAGGAAGGGACGGGTAAGCATGTGCCTCTGCAACAACATAGTCTTGTATTCTTAAGCGGCATGGCTTCAATGCCTACAAATTTATGTAAAGAATGTTATACATATATACATATCATCTTGAAAACATATCATCTTGAAAAGACTAGCTAAAATGTCATAAACAATACTTACAGCAGACGAGTTAGGCGATGGGTCTCCAGGATTACTCGCAGTCTGTGTATCAGGAGAAGAGTGGGTCGCCATAGGCTGATTGGAAGCCTGAGATGCCTGCCACCGCAGCAATTCTTCCTTGACCTTCTCAGCAACTACGTCGTTGACCTTCTTAGCAACTATATCCTCGACTCTCTTATTCTCCTATACATGGATAAAAGAAACATTAGCTTCGTATTATTTAATTTCCTTTTGCAGTAACATTCTAAAAAAAGAATAGGTTACCTCTTCTTGAGAAAGTCCCGTTCTGGGTTTGCGCTGGGATGGCCCAAATAATGCTTTGATGCCCACACCAGCGCCTGCACCCCTAACACGTCCAGGATGCTTTGGGTTACCCAGAGCAACTATCAATTCATCCCTTGTGCCCTGAGGGATGAACGTGCCTTGTTTCCTCTTCTCGTGCAGCTCCCGCTAATCACCATCAACAGAAATTGGTAAGTTAACACCACAAATAATCAATATTCAAACGATTGCTCTAAGAGTTGTATTTTACCATTTTCGCAGCCGCCTCAGCAGTTACGGGCTTCTTTATTTCACCCTTCTTGTTTTTCCTCCCAGCTATCCAGATATCATGGCGAGGCATGGGTGTGGCAGACTCCTGAGTAGGAGCAGACTCCTGAGTAGCCACAGACTCTGCATGTAGTCTTTGGCGAACGCTTGCATAGCCTTTTGGACCCATAGTGTGGTCATGCACATTCAGTGCACACCTTGCTTTTTGTGTGTCACTGAGGGCCTAGTTAGTATGCACATTAATGATTTGGTTAGTATCACTAAATGTTAATCTTGAATAGGTGAATACAATGTATATTAATTAAATTGGGAGTGACACCTAATACCTTGAATTCTTCAGATTTTCTTGAAGCAACAAAATTGTCCCAATCTTCTTTGTCCAAGAAGTTCCATTGTTCAAGGGCTGACTTCTTTATCTTATCACCCTCTTTTATGTATTCTCTGTTCAGATTTGTCCTATAATTCCTAAGCATCTTTCCAGCGCGTTGCATCACACTTTTACGATGCAACTTCTCATCCAATGCAAACAGATTCTGTAAAATAGAAATGTTATTAACTAGTATCCAAAATAGAATTGCAAATAATAGAATTTGTAATCTACAAAATAGAATTGCAAATAATAATAACTCACGCATAAATCCTTCCATATCAAGTCTTTTTTCCCCTGAGGAACTTTATGCCAATTATCATACTTAACACCACAATGGCTCCGAGTGGTACACCCAAGATAGTTTACAAAATTATTGCGGTTCACTCCAATTGCATTTACTCCATTATGAAACTCCACAACCAATTTGGATCCACTGCCACTAAGCACTATTAACTTCTTCAACAGAGTGATGCCCCTTTTCTTGTTAAGTATTTGGTGTTGCGCATCAAGTTGCTTCAGTGCTTCAGTGGGTACATGTGCATCATCAACCTAAAATTTGACAAAAATAAACACACTGAATTAGCCCAATATAGAAATATAAGATATATGACATAACTAGAAGATAATGAATTTTATAGAAATACAGGATATGTTTTTAGAACTTACATTGGTATCCTCGCCATGCTCGTCATGGACAGCATGCTCATCATGGACTTCATGCTCATCATGGACATCATGCTCATCATGGTCAGCCATCTGAAAATGTCATTAAAAAGGCAAACATTTAGCATTTGTATTAACTAGAAAAAGGCAAACATTTAGCATTTGTATTAACTAGAAAAAGGCAAACATTTAGCATTTGTATAAACATACATGTCTCTAAAATGTGTACCACCTATCCCATCCTTGAACACCTAATCTCACTAGTAAGTGTATAATGTGTATACTTAGAGAACAGCGGGGAAATGCTACCGAAATTTTCTCGAAAACCCAATACACATTATACACTTACATCCTAAGTGAGATTAGGTGTTCAAGAACAGTCCCAAACCGGGGACTATCCAAGATTTACTCCTAATGAGTCAATCTTGGACGGGTTTCTAGGCCAACAAACACATTTGATGTCATTCTTATATATAATAAATGTGTACCACCTATCCCATCCT
Source organism: Alisma plantago-aquatica (assembly GCA_963693085.1). Lineage (NCBI taxonomy): Eukaryota > Viridiplantae > Streptophyta > Magnoliopsida > Alismatales > Alismataceae > Alisma > Alisma plantago-aquatica. Next base: position 1,357,682,326 of record OY856409.1, read on the forward strand.
TGAACACCTAATCTCACTAGTAAGTGTATAATGTGTATTGGGTTTTTGAGAAAATTTCGGCAGCATTTCCCCGCTGTTCTCTAAGTACATATGTACTTAGAGAACAAACGGGGAAATGCTACCGAAATTTTCTCGAAAACCCAATACACATTATACACTTACATCCTAAGTGAGATTAGGTGTTCAAGAACAGTCCCAAACCGGGGACTATCCAAGATTTACTCCTAATGAGTAAATCTTGGATGGGTTTCTAGGCCAAAAAATACGTGTGCTGTCATTCTTATATATAATAAATGTGTATCACCTATTCCATCCTTGAACACCTAATCTCACTAGTAAGTGTATAATGTGTATTGGGTTTTTGAGAAAATTTCGGCAGCATTTCCCCGTTGTTCTCTAAGTACATATGTACTTAGAGAACAAACGGGGAAATGCTACCGAAATTTTCTCGAAAACCCAATACACATTATACACTTACATCCTAAGTGAGATTAGGTGTTCAAGAACAGTCCCAAACTGGGGACTATCCAAGATTTACTCCTAATGAGTAAATCTTGGACGGGTTTCTAGGCCAACAAATACATGTGCTGTCATTCTTATCCTAAACTAAAAATATATGGTTTGTGTATTAGGCATCAACAACTAGAATACACCACTAAAATTAGACACTACCAGTGTATCCAATGAAAGATGAACTTATTAGAGAAGTCAAGATACTGTATTTGATTTTGGACAACTTCAAGTGATAGAAGGATGTGATGAGAAGATAAAATTATTAATCATGGGTGGAAAGGTTCCATACCAGATATAACAAGAATTCAAATATCAATGAAGAATACATCTGAATGAGTTCATGGTTTCTAAAAGATAATTCAAAGTGCATATCAAAGTTAGGGTTTAGTCTCACCATTAAGAATATCCAATTTTAGCGGACATAGATAAATGCCTATTATCTAGACCTGACATGCACATATTCAAACTCTAGATACAAAGAATAGCCTCAAGGACATGGCAGAGGAAGGAAGGAGGAAGAAGGCAGTACCTTGAGGGAAGAGGAAGAATGACTGGCCTGGAGAGCAGCGGCCTGAGCAGAGACCTACAGGCAGCCGGCGTCGGCAAGGACAACACCAAAGAAGCCACCGGCGGTGAGGAGAGAAGCGGCGCGACGGCGAGGAAAGATGAGGAGAGGAGCGGTGCGGCGGCGAGGAGAGGAGCAGCGGTGCAGGGGAGCAACAGCGGTGGTGGCACGAGGGAGGGGGGCAACGACGGCGGGGAGCACCGGAGGTAAGAATCGCCAGACCTAGCAGGAGGTTCGCAATGAAATAGAGAAATTGGGAAGAGTTCTCTGTTTCGCGGGGCTATTAAGTTCCCAAATAGCGTCGGTTGGGTTATTAAGTTCCCAAATAGCGTCAGTTGTTTCAAACAACTGACGCCTATTATCTTCAGCGTCGGTTGATAGTAAAAAACCGACCCCAAATTAGTTGGCGGGAACTATTATCAGCGTCGGTTATCCAAGGATAACCGACACCTAAAGTGGAACTTTTCACGCATAATTTCATTTTAAATAGGCGTCGGTGAATAGTTAAAAACCCGACGCTCTATGTGGCCCAAATTTTTTTCGGTCGAAAATTGGATTTCGCGGGTGCTTTTAGGCGTCGGTTGGTTATAGTAAGCCGACGCTGAATACAAAGCGGTACCCGTGTCTAGCTGGTCTTCGAATATAGACGTCGGTTTGCCAAAATAACCGATGCCTGATATTATAGGCGTCGGTTTTCCTTAATAACCGACGTCCAGAAAAGCGACACTGAACGCTATTTCTGTAGTAGTGCTTGCTGTTGTAGACACCACCACCCTTCATACTTCAAGACTCAATTAGAGCTCCTTGAAGCTTGCTCTGATACCAATTGAAAAACCACTAGAGGGGGGGTGAATAGGGTTTTAAAGTTAATTCAATACTTATTTAACTCAAACAACCACAAATGAAAAAGCAAGAAGGAGACAAGGGATTTAGAGTGGTTCCAACCTCAGAAAATACTAAGGTAGTCAGTCCACTACCCGGTTGCTTACCCAACCGGGATTTTGAAAGCATTAATTTTATTACCTCTTCAAGGATTTTACATAAAATACAATACTTTCTTACACCCCTTTGGACAACCTTCACTTTGAAGTAGATGCACCAACTTGAGGAAGCCTTCTTGAAGTAACTCCAAGCTCCCCCTTGAAGTAGCCTTCCTCTTTGAAGTAGCCTCCTGTTGCACCAGCCTTCTTGAAGTAGTCCAAAGCCTCCTTCTTCACCAAGAAGATCACGACCCTCTCCAATCCACAACCTCCAACCCTAGGAGTAGCAAGGAGAGTACAAGCAACAAGATTGAACAAGAAAGGAAAAGGAAATTACACTTAACCTTTGAAGCACAAGGCTTGATTTGCCTATATCAAGCGTGCAGATCTCCTAACCAATGTATATGGAAGTGTGATTGTTGTGGGTAGGAGATACTAGCCAATAGGACACAAAATTAGAGCAAGGAGAAGAGTAGCCAATTGCAAGTATTGCTCAATTGCTCAAAACAGGTTGCTAATGCAAGTGTATGCTCAAGGATTTCTCAAGTGTAGAAAGATAAGTGAGTTTAGGTGTCCTAAGGCATGTCCTATTTATAGAAATGACCTAAAATTGCTTAAAGACGTTCTAGACACTTTCTAGGGGGTTCTAAGTGCTTAACTAGCCGTTAGGTACACTTTAGTTGCTTTAGCAATGGCTAGTTAATTAATTCTGCAAGTGCTGTCAGAACCAATCTCGGTCGAGGAATTGTCGACCGAGATACCTACTCGGTCGAGGATTTTTCGACCGACAGGCTCTCTGGAGCAAGTGTTTGCAACATTCATCTCCAACTTCCAACTACCTTGTCAACTGTGTCTAACGGCTACTTAGGTCTTTCTCGGTCGAGAAGTTTGTCGACCGAGAGTGTCTCGGTCGAGGATTTTGTCGACCAAGATTGACCCTGTTTCAATGTTTCAAATAAAGTACTAAGTGTATGTATGAGTGTGCATATGTGACACTATTGAAGGGGATGAACTATCTAAGTGTAGTGATTGGCTAGGGAAGATCTAACGCTTGATTTACATGATGTCTAAGTACTTGTACATTATATATTTGTACAAGATTTACAATTGATTACATTCATGAAATTAAAACAATCTAGCATATAGATATTCCATAATATTTGTCATCCACCTTATTTCTGCAACATTCAAGTAGCATGTTAGATCGACAAGAATGAAATGTTTGTCATCATCAAAACAAAGGGATTTATAATAATGTCTGATTTAGCCAACAATTAAAAGTCCCATATTTCTAGGGCATTGCGGTAGGATGTAAGGAAAATATCAATTTTTTATATAGGGTTTTCTTTATTAGAGGTAGATCTTAGCCCAATATGAGGAAATATTTTACTTATAGGATGGATGTTTTGACCAAAAGCACTCAAACATGAAGGTCTTTGGGAAAAAATGTATGGGGCAAGTGTCAAGAAGTATAGGGTTGTGATGAGATATGATTCTAGGTCATATTCTAATGTTAGTTAAAGGGGAGAGTTAAGACCAAGCCGGTATACAAAGAAATATGTCCAATTTAACATGTGACATGGTTCTTCTATTGTCAGTCCATGTGTAATAATAGCTTGAGATATTGAGCTCTATTAGGTTGTAGGAAATAATGTAATTATTGAAAGAAGTCAGGTGGTTGGTGAGTTGAGTTATACATGTCATGTATTAAATTTTTCATGTTGAATTCTCCACCCATAATCCATGGGAGTGAGGAAAACTATGTACAAGATGTAGGAATTAATTTAGAAAAGTGTCTTTATTAGGTGAGGGGTCACCATATGTACCATATATAGTCCATTTAAAATCTAAAGAATGGTCAAGGAAAGTCAAGCTAATGGAGCCTTTAAGAAATATATGTGTTTGTAGGGTTAGAATTCTCATTCCAACCAAGGACACTGCCACCAATGAGACTCCAATATAGTAATTGAAGACAAGTGTTTATTCTACAACCACCTAGGGTCAGGAGGTGTTGGGAATATATTTATTTTGGTTTTGTTGTATAATTATTAGGTTAATTTTGTTGAAATTTATGTGGCGCCAGAGGAGTCTTTTACAATTACAAGAAGATAAAACATTTATGTTCCAATAGCATATAACATTAAACAATAATGTAAGAAGGGGGAGAGGGGTGAATAAATAACCTTTATATGTGTAAAGAATCAAACATGTTGATGTCATTGTTGTATTTACTAATTGTCCTAAAAATATCATGATTACATGAGAAATGAACTCATTTTTATCATCATCATTTGAAAAATATCACGTCTATTGTAAAAAGGTTGATCATTCATTGAGGTTGGAACATTTAAGGTAGTTTTTTGGTTGATCAAGGTTAGAGTCAGAGTGGTCTGACAAGATCTTGGAGGAGACATATGAGCTAGATGAGGTGAATTGATCATTTGTGTGCTTAGGTTCAACTGTGGGTCAAGTGTTACAAGCATGCCTATACAAAATGAGGGTATGATCAAATATGTCACCATTTAAGAAGGTGATTGGGTGTTGAATAGAGCCTTGTCGCCAAAGAGAGTCATTGCAATGAGCTTGAGGCAATTAGAATATTCTTTAATAACTTATTTGAGATTTAGTGGAGGGTTGTTAGGGGGGTGTTGTGGTGTAAGATGGTGAATACATAGATATGGTTTTTAGAAAGGTAACACCGTTGAGACATGGATTGTCATTTTTTAGACCCAAACCATAGAATTTCTTGAACCTGAGGCCAAGGTATTTGATTTTCCAGAGTTGGTAGTCACGCTTAGGATGCCTCATCTTTTGGGAAAAAATGTCAAAAAGATTTTGTGTTCATGTTACAATTGGTGTCTTATAAGGGAAAGATGTTTTATATATGTCAAATTTAAATTTCCATGTGGGTAAGTCTAGAAGGTTATCAAATAAAAATATGGTGTGGTTGTGCGGGTATCCCAAAAATAGTATATATTTACTATATATGTTGATGGTGTTAAATCTAGTAGGGCAAGATAGGACAAAAGCAGCTATACTAGCTATTTTGGCATTATAGAAGTTTGTAGGGTAGTTAATGCCTTTAGGGCCATCAATGAGAAGTACACCCTAGCTATGGACCATCTTTTGGAAGATTTCATAGTTCCAAAAATGAATAGGGATACCACAATAAGAGTAAGGTCGTATATTTGGATATCTTCTATGAGGGTTGCCTCAAATGTTGTGTCCCAATGCAATATTTAGGTCTCAATATTCTTGGTTCTTTCTATAAGGCCCCTAATCTTGCTTAATGAGTTGAATATGCTTAATTATAATAATTAAATTCTTATAAACCTAATATAACCTTTTTATATGCTTTCAAATCATAAGACAAGCTTAAGTTTCAAATTTGGTCCAATTTGGACACTATTTGAGCAAGTTATGCAATTTTATGCACATTTTGGACTTTTCTACAATTTACCCAATCGAGATGTTTTATTTGCAATTCAACACTTGAATTATATTTATTGTATATTCTATCATCATTCTTGAGCTTGTTGAGCCATGGGGTACCTATTTAATCCTTGGTTTGAAGGTGTTTTCTCCAAGGGTATTTTAGGGTTTACCCCTTCATGGATGAGCTACATATAGTAGCTATCAACTAATGAATTATTTGTTTTGCTTGGGAATTCAAGAAACTAGGGATAAGAATGTCTCTATGGACGGTGGGGGATCTTCTTGTGTGTGTGCTTGTATATTCTTAATAGTTTAAGGCCATGGACACTTGGAAAGATACTAGAACTACAACTTTTTTCTTTTTCTTTATCTTAAAGTTTCATATACTTATCCCTAAGCACCCAAATGAGCCATTTTCTCTCCACCACTTCCCTCCTTCTATGAACCTCGTTCTCCCTCTATGCTTCTGTGAATTTCCTGTCCTAGGAATAAGAAAGAGGGGATCTTCTTGGAAAAAGAATCTAGGGTTGCAATTGACTTCCTTTTAGGGTTTGAAAAGCTTCCTTCTAGTGATATTGACCTAAAAGTGTAAGAATATCCTTATTTCCTCCATTTATTTCTTTGTTATCCTTCCTCATACCTTCATCTAGTACGGAACCTTGTTGTTCCATGGTAGAAATTGCTCTAAAGCTCTAAAACCCTACCTTTCTTGCTCCTTATGCTTAGGGTTTGCTCATTTGATGAAGAAAGGTGCTAGATGGACGACTTCACAGCTTATGCTTGGATTTCCTACCCTACCTGCTCATTTTTTATTATGTTTGGGAGTTTATGTTCTAATTAGAGGAAATTTTTATAACTTGCTCCACGTTTATTTCTTACCATAAGCTTGCTATCTCATGTTCTTGCTTGAAACTGATGATCCATGCACTAAAAAGCTATGCTTGACTTGGGTTTCGATTTTCATAATGTTCCCTGTTCTGATTTCAGTTATAGATGAACTTGTGATCATGTTTATGTTATTACTAAGGTATAATATGACTTGGATCATGTTGTTTTGACAACCTATGGTGCTAATCACCTATCAACCAATGGTCAATTTTAGGGTTTTAAGTCGAATTCTTCTATAAACCCATGACCCGATGATGGTACCATTGCAACAACCCTATGGTGTTGTCTTCATGACAATTTATGGTGGTAACCAAGGTTGTCAACTGACGTTCACCTCTTAGGTCATGTTTTGGCCTAATTAGAAGCCTAGTGATTAACAACTAAGTACCCTAATGATGCTATCAATCAATGGTGATATTAGTTTGATATTCGAGGGTGATTATTGAATATGGTGCTGATCTAACGACCTATGGTAACTTAATTGTAACATCCCTGACCTGAGTTATAACCTAACCCTAGAAGTTTTTCCTAAATACGTAATTAAACACTTGTAATTATCTTTTAGCAGGTAATAAAAGCTCCTAAGGAACATATGTTTCCATTCCTGTCCCCTAGGAACAATGTTGTAGTATTGTTTTGCAATGCAGGGACCTATGTGCAATTATCCAGTTAAGAGGTTTAACTTGCAGAGTTCACAGGTTAAGATGTACCCTTGATGATGAAACATCATAAGAGTGAATCTGATGAGGCATGATGGATTTTTCAAGCTTGGGCATTCAGATGCAGCTTGTGGAATGATCCTGGTGCTTAAAAACCCTAATTTGGAGTAAAGTGCAATTTACCCAAATTATGGGTGAAACTTGTAAAGTACACCTTCTAGAGCATCTTATATGACTCTTGGAATCATTTAGAGTAGAAATGATGAAAGAGATGCACCAATAAATAATCAGATAAGAAAAGTAATCTTTGTGCATAAAATTCACCATGTATGTGTATGAAGACCTTCATATGTGTACCCTAGTTGAAAGTTGATCTTTTCTACCCTTAAATCTTGAGCTTTGATGAACTTGGTTTAAGTTTAGATGGCTTGGACGTGCCTAAGAAGCAAGGAGGGATTTAGATGAAAATCCCATGCTTTAGAGGTCCTTATGGTGTAAAATGGCCTAAAGTATATAAGCCCTTTTCGTTGTAAACCAAGTGAATGATCCTTCATTTCTCTTCACTTCTCTTCTTTCTCAAAACGTCTAAGGAAATCTCTGGAGCTCAGGGAGGCGACCAAGTAGTTCTAAGGTGAGAAGAACCATCTTCAAGCTCGGATTCTTGGGTGAATTCATCATGCAAGCTTGGTTTTGTGGATAACTCACTTAGTTTTCTTGTTCTAGCCATCCATTTCTACCTTTCTTTGGAGGAATCACACTTGACCAAGTTGTGGAGTTCAAGATGCCATTAGAGGCTTGAAGCCTGGAAGCTTGGAGCTCCAAGAACATTGTTTAAGGTGGGTTTTATAATTCTAAACTCTACACTTTATATGCATGTTTTGTTCTTGCAATTCTAGTACTTAGTTCTTCTTCTACCTCCCTTCTTCCTTGCACTTTGCAAGTAAAATGGTGGAATAACCGACCTTGACAGAGGTTGAAGAAGGTGGGCATGATTACCAAAGTTACTTTATCAAACGGTCATGTTTTTCCCCCCCTCTGACCAGACCGTGTGAAGGGCAAACAGGTTCACATGGTCGGTTGGAGAAAACGGGTTCAACCCATTTCAGGGCGTTGACCAAGCATTGACCGTTTGGGATTCCTGTTCATAATCATGTAGGCTAATGACCCACCAAATTGGAGGGGTTAACTCTAAAGGAATCGTAGGTTGAAGGCCAATCAATTAGGCAATCGAATTGAATTAAGTGCTGATTTTTCCAAACTGATTAACTTGAACTTTTTGGGCAAACGGGTTCAACCCATTTGAGTGAGTTGACCAAGCGTTTCCCGTTTGAGATTCCTGTTCATAATATGTTGAATTTCATTCCTGCAAAGAATCAAAGTTAAATTATTAACCAATTGAGAGTTGAAGGCACTTCAACATCCTAACCCTAATCGGGCTGAAATTGCTGTTTTCATATATAGATTTTGTTGAGTTTTGGGTTGAAGGACCCAAACGGTCTCAAGATCGTTTGGGGGTTTCTCCAAACAATCTCAAGACCGTTTGGGCACAACTCAAGACCGTTTGAAGGTCTAAAGTTGAGGTAATTTGATGGGTTGAGGGTCCAATTGTAATAAGTTGTTGAATCGATAAAAATGCTGATTTTAGACCTAATTCAAGTTCAACCCTAATCCAACCGACTTGGTTTTTGGTCAAACTTTGGGAAAACGGTCTCAAGATCGTTTGGAGGTCATCCAAACGATCTCAAGACCGTTTGGGCCAAGTTTGGGCCCAATTGGAGTTCAATTGATAGGTTCAACCTTGATTTGATTCACATTGTTGAAAATTGATGATTAGCCTATTGGAAACCTTAATTGAGTTAGACTTAACTCTAATTGGCTTCCAATTGAAGGTCAAATTGGTGTCAAATTGTTTGAGTCTCATCTTAATTGACTCAATTGGTAAGTGGTTAACATGGCTTGGGCCAATTGAAGGCTTCAACAAAGGAAATCCTATTCTATCATAACCTTTATCTCACCTTTCATGACCACACTCGTTTAGGCTCAAATGGGTCTACACCCGTTTCAACTCAAACGAGTCCACACCCGTTTCAATCCAAATGGGTCCACACCCATTTCAACTCAAACGAGTCCACACCCGTTTCAATCCAAATGGGTCCACACCCGTTTCAACTCAAACGAGTCCACACCCGTTTCAATCCAAATGGGTCCACACCCGTTTCAACTCAAACGAGTCCACACTCGTTTCAATCCAAATGGGTCCACACCCATTTCAACTCAAACTAGTCCACACCCGTTTCAATCCAAATGGGTCCACACCCATTTCAACTCAAACGAGTCCACACCCATTTCAATTCAAATGGGTTCACACCCGTTTCAACTCAAACGAGTCCACACCTGTTTCAACTCAAATGGGTTCACACTCGTTTCAATTCAAATGGGTTCACACTCGTTTCAACTTAAATGGGTTCAATTGAGTGATACCTAGTTTTAATCAAACCCTAATCACATGATGGTGATGTGTTGACTTGTGTTAGTCAATGAGGACTTAACCCAACCTAATCTAGAGTGGTGTAATCACCATCTACTAGTTAGAGGAGAGAGAAGGTACCAATTATGGTGGAAACTCAAGTAAAATACCTTCAATATACATGAATGTGCATGAATAGGGTATGATCCACTATGTGAAATCATGGAAACCCTAACTATGATAATTGATGAATCTTAACCGAACCTGAGAGCACCAAAGGTGATGTTTTCTCATACATGATGATGATATGAGTTCAATTCATGTAATGTGAGTAGTAAACCCTAATTCAAAGGTGATGACATGTAATGAGAATAGTAAACCCTAATTCAAGGGTGATGACATGTAATGTGAATAGTAAACCCTAACTTCAAGGGTGATGACATGTAATGTGAATAGTAAACCCTAATTCAAGGGTGATGACATGTAATGTGAATAGTAAACCCTGATTCTAGGGTGAGGGCATGTAATGTGTGCCTTAAAACACTATTTGATGAAAACCAGGGAAACCTAGCTCTTGTAAGAGTAGGGAGATACAACTTCTTTAAATGAGTTATTTATTGTTATCAGTTGAATTGACCATGTAGGTGCCTATATGAGGATGATCATATCCAGGTATGGATGATGATGCTATATTCATTGAAAGCATGTTGTTAGCTTTATGAATAGTGATATATCCTGGTGCCTTGTTAGTGGCATCTTATGAGATTGATGGGCTGTGAGAGCCATGAGTACCATCAAGGTCATGCTTAACAGATGACTTGTGATGAGAGAATTGAGAAATGATAATTGATGTAAGTTAGACTTGTTACATTTAGTATCCTTCTTTCTTAGCTGCTATGCTCATGTTTAATATTCAAGAACATGTATGTTATCTGATAAGTGATAACTTATGAGTTTGATAGGTTGAATGAGTCATGAGTAATATGCACTGATGTTCATCAAGGGTCATATTATTTAGATGACCAGATAAAATAATATGTTGTTGGTAATAAATGTTATAATTAGTCCAGGGGTTTGGACTCTCACTTTTCGGAGTCTTAGTGATAAGATGTTTAGGGATTGATATCCCTATGTTAAATTATGAAATGTGATCTTGATATAGAGTGTTACTATGTGAAGTTCTATTACAAGTTAATCCTATGAAAGGCTTAACTGCAGACTTATGGGTGATGAATGTAAATAACCCTTGTGTCACTTGAGTATGGTTAAGTATGATTTCATGTGTACTAATCATACAGTTATGTTGTGGATTTGGAATCCTAACACCTTGCAAGAAAGGGTATGGCTACAGGCCATGATATCCCTTATTATAATGCCAGGTGATGGATATATGATATAAGCCTGAAGAGAGCCAGTGTGGTGATGATGGATATATAATAAATAGATGTTATACATGTCCTTTTAATTCTAAAAGAAAAGTGATATGTGGGTTTATCTTAGAGATGCTTTACTTCTAGTAGGAGGAATAGATTACAATCTGTGAAACATTATTCTAACTACTCCTAAAATATATATGACTTCTTTGTGTACTGTTATTCTCTTATTCTGTAATAATCATGTTTCTGGCGAAGGGCTATAACTCCCGCTGGGACAATTATTTAAAATTGTCTCACCCCATAGATTTCAACTTTTTAGGTGGTCGCCAAGGACGAAGGGACCAATCTCCAGGTGACCAGTATCAGCAGCAGCAGCACCCGGAGCAGCAGTAAATCTCAGGTGGAGATTCAGACTGCTGAGTTATATAGATAGATAGTCAGTCCTATGCGTCCTCTGTACTCTCAGGTCCTTGGAGTCATGGTCTGAGTTTTGATTCGTCTCTTGAGATTTTGTAGCAAGCTGTGTATAATTACTCAAGAAGTAATTAATAGAGATGTAAACAGTTTATCTTGAATCTATGAAAGGAGTTTTTATGGTTTCAATGTCTTATCTCAAAAAGTTTTATTTTCCGTCGATTTTTGGTATTCCGCTGCTAAACGAATCGCTTCCGCTATGTTTACTTCGAAGATCATGTGTTCATCTCGGACTTTGGAGATCAGAGCCCATAATTAGTGGTATCAGAGCTCTAGGTTCGCTGAGTCTACAGAGACATAGGACTTAGGATGTCGAGTCTATCCTTAGTGTTCCTTCTTTATCTAATAGAACCTTCTTCTCCTCAGGAGGAGAAGATATATAAGGATGTCTGAGCCACATGAAGAGTATGTGGCGGAAAGTAGCGTTGCTGCACCACAGGGAGGTGCAAGGCACCCAGAAATGGAGCAACCCTTACATGAGCAACCCAGGGAGCCACCCCAGTTTGACCCAGCTGAAATAGAAAACCCAGCTGTCCATGCCTTATTTGATAAGTTTCTGACAGCCATAACACACATAGCAGATAGGGTGCCACCATCTGCACCTAGGGTACCAGCCCATCAGGAAGGTTATGGAGCTGGCAAGACTTTCGAGAGACTTTGCCGGGTGGGAGCCATAGACTATGCTGGTACATCTGACCCAGCAGATGCTGATCGATGGTTGACAGAGCTGGAAAAGGCTTTCAGGATCCTTGATATTCCTGAAGCTGATAATTGGTGGATGATAGAGGAGGATAAGAGACCAGGCGAAGAAATAGGATGGGAGGTTTTCCGACGAGAATTCGTCAATAGATACTTCCCTAAGACATATCTAGATGAGAAGATCTCTCAATTTGAGAAGATCACACAAGGACACATGAACGTTAGCGAGTATGAAGCTGAGTTCATGGAGTTACTACGATTTTGTCCACAAATGGCAGTTACTGATGAAGAAAGAATTCGACATTTTAAAAAGGGTTTGAAATCTGAACTAGCTACTCCTGTGTCTGCTCTAGAGAATAGAGAAAGGTTTGCCACCTTTGTGGAGTCAGTAAGAAGGATAGAGAGGTCAGAAACCATGAAACAACAGACAAGTAGTAAGAAGATGTACACCCAGCCTCAAGAACAAGGGCCTGAAAGTTTTAAGAAACCAAGATTTTCTACACCATCAGCTTTGTCAGGATTTACTACCCAGACACAATGGGTGTCAAGTGGAAGTAGGGATCATAGTAGTATTCCAAGAGGACCCTCCGACATAGCATCAGCATTGGTAACTGGACCGTATAGACATTTTGCACCCAGGATCTGTTACCTATGTAGACAGCCGGGACACCTGGCAAGGGATTGTCCAGACAGGAATACAATAATGACTCAGCCCCAAGGACAGAGTCTGCAAGGCTCACAAGGGAGTCTCTATAATAATAGAGGACGTGGACAAACGTCCCATACAGGTCAGATGAAATAAGTTTTGTTTTAATATTACATATCAGGATTCTATGTGTTAAAAAATATGTAATTTTGTTGCTTCTGAATTCCTTGACTAGGTCCTGGAAGAACACAAGGGAGATAAGAACTTGTATCTTACTCAGTATTCTTTAAAACAATTTATAATCTCCCTTAACTGTGTATGAAAAGGATGAAATATAGATGTGATACCTGAAGAATAATCTAGTATGGTAAATTCTGTGTGTATAATGATATGAAGAACGAGGAATATGTTGATAAGTAAAATACATACTACCTAATCTCAATACTTATATACCCTGGCCAGGTATATAGTTATTGTAGATAAGGCAAGTATGAAACTCCTAGATTGTTATCTTTTGATTACTCTAATCAGGTAATTATTCTATAACAATCTAGAGAGTATAAGGAAAAATTAAATAAGAAAAGCTAAGTGAATACTTAGTGAATATGCTCAGTGAATATACTCAGTGAATACTTAGTGAATATACTCAGTGAATACTTAGTGAATATGCTCAGTGAATATACTCAGTGAATACTTAGTGAATATGCTCAGTGAATATACTCAGTGAATACTTAGTGAATATGCTCAGTGAATATACTCAGTGAATACTGAGTGAATATACTCAGTGAATACTTAGTGAATATACTCAGTGAATACTTAGTGAATATACTCAATGAATACTTAGTGAATATGCTCAGTGAATATACTCAGTGAATACTTAGTGAATATGCTCAGTGAATATACTCAGTGAATACTTAGTGAATATGCTAATGAATATACCCAGTGAATACTTAGTGAATATACTCAGTGAATACTTAGTGAATATACTCAGTGAATACTTAGTGAATATACTCAGTGAATACTTAGTGAATATGCTCAGTGAATATACTCAGTGAATACTTAGTGAATATGCTCAGTGAATATACTCAGTGAATACTTAGTGAATATGCTCAGTGAATATACTCAGTGAATACTTAGTGAATATGCTCAGTGAATATACTCAGTGAATACTTAGTGAATATGCTCAGTGAATATACTCAGTGAATACTTAGTGAATATACTCAGTGAATACTTAGTGAATATACTCAGTGAGTACTTAGTGAATATGCTTAGTGAATATACTCAGTGAATACTTAGTGAATATGCTCAGTGAATATACTCAGTGAATTTCCTCAGTGAATACTTAGTGAACAAACTTAGTGAATATGCTTAGTGAATATACTCAGTGAATACTTAGTGAATATGCTCAGTGAATATACTCAGTGAATTTCCTCAGTGAATACTTAGTAAACAAACTTAGTGAATATACTTGGTGAATTTCCTCAGTAACTACTTAGTAAGCATACTCAATGAACTCCTTCAGTGAAGCCTTTGAGACAATATACTGAGTAAAATATCTGTGTTAAGGTATGTATGTTCCTCTGATGGTAAGCATTCTTGAGTAATATTGGAAGAATGTTCTTTTATGCTTTTTCCTTTCAAAAAGTATGGACACCTTATGTTAGGGGTTTATGCTTTATACAAGCATAAACACTGATAAGAAGTAATTAACAAAAGGGACTTTGTACAAATTACAAACCCATAATATCATCATGATGATCAATCTATTTTTCCTTTCCCTGGAATTTCGAGGACGAAATCCTTGTTAGGGGTTTATAATTTACAACATCCATGACCTGAGTTATAACCTAACCCTAGAAGTTTTTCCTAAATATGTAATTAAACACTTGTAATTATCTTTTAGCAGGTAATAAAAGCTCCTAAGGAACATATGTTTCCATTCCTGTCCCCTAGGAACAATGTTGTAGTATTGTTTTGCAATGCAGGGACCTATGTGCAATTATCCAGTTAAGAGGTTTAACTTGCAGAGTTCACAGGTTAAGATGTACCCCTGATGATGAAACATCATAAGAGTGAATCTGATGATGCATGATGGATTTTTCAAGCTTGGGCATTCAGATGCAGCTTGTGGAATGATCCTGGTGCTTAAAAACCCTAATTTGGAGTAAAGTGCAATTTACCCAAATTATGGGTGAAACTTGTAAAGTACAACTTATAGAGCATCTTATATGACTCTTGGCATCATTTAGAGTAGAAATGATGAAAGAGATGCACCAATAAATAATCAGATAAGAAAAGTAATCTTTGCGCATAAAATTCACCATGTATGTGTATGAAGACCTTCATATGTGTACCCTAGTTGAAAGTTGATCTTTTCTACCCTTAAATCTTGAGATTTGATGAACTTGGTTTAAGTTTAGATGGCTTGGACGTTCCTAAGAAGTAAGGAGGTATTTAGATGAAAATCCCATGCTTTAGAGGTCCTTATGGTGTAAAATGGCCTAAAGTATATAAGCCCTTTTCCTTGTAAAGCAAGTGAACGATCCTTAATTTCTCTTCACTTCTCTTCTTTCTCAAAACGTTTAAGGCAAGCTCTAGAGCTTAGGGAGGCGACCAAGTAGTTCTAAGGTGAGAAGAACCATCTTCAAGCTCGGATTCTTGGGTGAATTCATCATGCAAGCTTGGTTTTGTGGATAACTCACTTAGTTTTCTTGTTCTAGCCATCCATTTCCACCTTTCTTTGGAGGAATCACACTTGACCAAGTTGTGGAGTTCAAGACGCCATTAGAGGCTTGAAGCCTGGAAGCTTGGAGCTCCAAGAACATCGTTTAAGGCGGGTTTTATAATTCTAAACTCTACACTTTATATGCATGTTTTGTTCTTGCAATTCTAGTACTTAGTTCTTCTTCTACCTCCCTTCTTCCTTGCACTTTGCAAGTAAAACGGTGGAATAACCGACCTTGACAGAGGTTGAAGAAGGTGGGCATGATTACCAAAGTTACTTTATCAAACGGTCCTATTTTCCCCCCCATCTGACCAGACCGTGTGAAGGGCAAACGGGTTCACATGGTCGGTTGGAGCAAATGGGTTCAACCCATTTGAGGGCATTGACCAAGCGTTGACCGTTTGGGATTCCTGTTCATAATCATGTAGGCTAATGACCCACCAAATTTGAGGGTTTAACTCCAAACGAATCGTAGGTTGAAGGCCAATCAATTAGGCAATCGAATTGAATTAAGTGCTGATTTTTCCAAACTGATTAACTTGAACTTTTTGGGCAAACGGGTTCAACCCGTTTGAGTGAGTTGACCAAGCATTGACCGTTTGAGATTCCTGTTCATAATATGTTGAATTTCATTCCTGCAAAGAATCAAAGTTAAATTCTTAACCAATTGAGAGTTGAAGGCACTTCAACATCCTAACCCTAATCGGGCTGAAATTGCTGTTTTCATATATAGATTTTGTTGAGTTTTGGGTTTAAGGACCCAAACGGTCTCAAGATCGTTTGGGGGTTTCTCCAAACGATCTCAAGACCGTTTGGGCACAACTCAAGACCGTTTTAAGGTCTAAAGTTGAGGTAATTTGATGGGTTGAGGGTCCAATTTTAATAAGTTGTTGAATCGATAAAAATGCTGATTTTAGACCTAATTCAAGTTCAACCCTAATCCAACCGACTTGGTTTTTGGTCAAACTTTGGGCAAACGGTCTCAAGATCGTTTGGAGGTCATCCAAACGATCTCAAGACCGTTTGGGCCAAGTTTGGGCCCAATTGGAGTTCAATTGATAGGTTCAACCTTGATTTGATTCACATTGTTGAAAATTGATGATTAGCCGATTGGAAACCTTAATTGAGTTAGACTTAACTCTAATTGGCTTCCAATTGAAGGTCAAATTGGTGTCCAATTGTTTGAGGCTCATCTTAATTGACTCAATTTGTAAGTGGTTAACATGTCTTGGGCCAATTGAAGGCTTCAACAAAGGAAATCCTATTCTATCATAACCTTTATGTCACCTTTCATGACCACACTTGTTTAGGCTCAAATGGGTCTACACCCATTTCAACTCAAACGAGTCCACACCCGTTTCAATCCAAATGGGTCCAAACCCGTTTCAACTCAAACGAGTCTACACCCGTTTCAACTCAAACGAGTCCACACCCGTTTCAACTCAAATGAGTCCACACCCGTTTCAATCCAAATGGGTCCACACCCGTTTCAACTCAAACGAGTCCACACCCGTTTCAATCCAAATGGGTCCACACCCGTTTCAACTCAAACGAGTCCACACCCGTTTCAATCCAAATGGGTCCACACCCATTTCAACTCAAGCGAGTCCACACCCGTTTCAATTCAAATGGGTTCACACCCGTTTCAACTCAAACGAGTCCACACCCGTTTCAACTCAAATGGGTTCACACTCGTTTCAATTCAAATGGGTTCACACTCGTTTCAACTTAAATGGGTTCAATTGAGTGATACCTAGTTTTAATCAAACCCTAATCACATGATGGTGATGTGTTGACTTGTGTTAGTCAATGAGGACTTAACCCAACCTAATCTAGAGTGGTGTAATCACCATCTACTAGTTAGAGGAGAGAGAAGGTACCAATTATGGTGGAAACTCAAGTAAAATACCTTCAATATACATGAATGTGCATGAATAGGGTATGATCCACTATGTGAAATCATGGAAACCCTAACTATGATAATTGATGAATCTTAACCTAACTTGAGAGCACCAAAGGTGATGTTTTCTCATACATGATGATGATATGAGTTCAATTCATGTAATGTGAGTAGTAAACCCTAATTCAAGGGTGATGACATGTAATGAGAATAGTAAACCCTAATTCAAGGGTGATGACATGTAATGTGAATAGTAAACCCTAACTTCAAGGGTGATGACATGTAATGTGAATAGTAAACCCTAATTCAAGGGTGATGACATGTAATGTGAATAGTAAACCCTGATTCTAGGGTGAGGGCATGTAATGTGTGCCTTAAAACACTATTTGATGAAAACCAGGGAAACCTAGATCTTGTAAGAGTAGGGAGATACAACTTCTTTAAATGAGTTATTTATTGTTATCAGTTGAATTGACCATGTATGTTCCTATATGAGGATGATCATATCCAGGTATGGATGATGATGCTATATTCATTGAAAGCATGTTGTTAGCTTTATGAATAGTGATATATCCTGGTGCCTTGTTAGTGGCATCTTATGAGATTGATGGGCTGTGAGAGCCATGAGTACCATCAAGGTCATGCTTAACATATGACTTGTGATGAGAGAATTGAGAAATGATAATTGATGTAAGTTAGACTTGTTACATTTAGTATCCTTCTTTCTTAGCTTCTATGCTAATGTTTAATATTCAAGAACATGTATGTTATCTGATAAGTGATAACTTATGAGTTTGATAGGTTGAATGAGTCATGAGTAATATGCGCTGATGTTCATCAAGGGTCATATTATTTAGATGACCAGATAAAATAATATGTTGTTGGTAATAAATGTTATAATTAGTCCAGGGGTTTGGACTCTCACTTTCTGGAGTCTTAGTGATAAGATGTTTAGGGATTGATATCCCTATGTTAAATTATGAAATGTGATCTTGATATAGAGTGTTACTATGTGAAGTTCTATTACAAGTTAATCCTATGAAAGGCTTAACTGCAAACTTATGGGTGATGAATGTAAATAACCCTTGTGTCACTTGAGTATGGTTAAGTATGATTTCATGTGTACTAATCATACAGTTATGTTGTGGATTTGGAATCCTAACACCTTGTAGGAAAGGGTATGGCTACAGGCCATGATATCCCTTATTATAATGCCAGGTGATGGATATATGATATAAGCCTGAAGAGAGCCAGTGTGGTGATGATGGATTTATAATAAATAGATGTTATACATGTCCTTTTAATTCTAAAAGAAAAGTGATATGTGGGTTTATCTTAGAGATGTTTTACTTCTAGTAGGAGGAATAGATTACAATCTGTGAAACATTGTTCTAACTACTCCTAAAATATATATGACTTCTTTGTGTAGTATTATTCTCTTATTCTGTAATAATCATGTTTCTGGCGAAGGGTTATAACTCCCGCTGGGACAATTATTTAAAATTGTCTCACCCCGTAGATTTCAACTTTTTAGGTGGTCGCCAAGGATGAAGGGACCAATCTCCAGGTGACCAGTATCAGCAGCAGCAGCACCCGGAGTAGCAGTAAATCTCATGTGGAGATTCAGACTGCTGAGTTATATAGATAGATAGTCAGTCCTATGCGTCCTCTGTACTCTCAGGTCCTTGGAGTCATGGTCTGAGTTTTGATTCATCTCTTGAGATTTTGTATCATGCTGTGTATAATTACTCAAGAAGTAATTAACAGAAATGTAAACAGTTTATCTTGAATCTATGAAAGGAGTTTTTATGGTTTCAATGTCTTATCTCAAATAGTTTTATTTTCCGCCGATTTTTGGTATTCCGCTGCTAAACGAATCGCTTCCGCTATGTTTACTTCGAAGATCATGTGTTCATCTCGGACTTTGGAGCTCAGAGCCCACATTAATGGTCACTAATGATGGTGGATCAGATCTCCTAAAAACTATGGTGAGTTAATCATATAGTTGTTGCATCAATTAAGCCTTAGACCAAAGGTTTCTTGGGTCACTTGATGCAATGGTCGGATCTTTACTGTAATTGATGGTTTTAACATATGAACTTGACCCAATGGTCAAGGTCTAATGTTTATTCCTCCAATAAAGTGGAATGATGGCTAATGTAATATGTTGGTCCTAATAATGTCACTACTACAGAAATAGCGTTCAGTGTCACTTTTCTGGGCGTCGGTTATTTCGGACAACCGACGCCTATAATATTAGGCGTCGGTTATTTATGCAAACCGACGTCTATATTCGAAGACCAGCCAGACACGGGTACTGCTTTGTATTCAGCGTCAGCTGAGTATAACCAACCGATGCCTAAAGGCGCCCGCGAAATCCAATTTTCGAGCGAAAAAAATCTGGGTCACATACAGCGTCGGTTGTTTAACGATTCACCGACGCCTATGTGAAATGAAATTTTGTGCGAAAAGTTCCACTTTCGGTGTCGGTTATCCTTGGATAACTGACGCTGATAATAGTTCCCGCCAATTAATTTGGGGTAAAGATTGTCTAATTGGACGTAAGTTATTACGATCAACCGACGCTGAAGATAATAGGCATCAGTTGTCATAGATAACCGACACCGTTGACCAACTTAATAGAGGCCCGATCACCCGACTTTTCCCCCTTTCTTCCTGTTTCATCAATTCTCCTGTGCGCTGCTCGTCGCCGCTCTCCCAAAATTGCCACCTGGTGCCTGGTGCCTGCTGCTTCTCGCTCGCCGCCGACGATCCCTGCTGCTGCTCTGCGTCACCGCCGCCGCCCGCCGCCTTCATCCTTGCGCCGCCGCCGCCCGCTCCTTCCGCCCTGCTCACGCCCTACTGCGGCGTTGTCTTCTTGCTTGCCTCCGCTGCTCACAAGGTATTAGCCGTAGCACCTTCTTCCTTGTCTTCTTCCTTGCCGTCTGCTGCTCTGCTCTGCTTGCTGCTCTGACTTCAAAACCTAAGACTAGTTAGTGTTCTACTTCTTTCACTGAGAACTGAGAAGAATGGCCTACCACGGCCGTGCTGGGCAGCACGGCCGTGGTAGGCCAAAACAGCCACGGCCATGTTTGATTTGATTTAAACCCTAATTTGATTTAAACTTGCCCATTCTAGCATCCTAATTTGATTTGATTAAATCCTAACATTGATGAAACCCTAACATCAATTGTGATGAAACCCTAACGTGTACATATCTATTATTGTGTTTGTTGGCCTAGAAACCCGTCCAAGATTGACTCATTAGGAGTAA
This sequence comes from Alisma plantago-aquatica, assembly GCA_963693085.1. Lineage (NCBI taxonomy): Eukaryota > Viridiplantae > Streptophyta > Magnoliopsida > Alismatales > Alismataceae > Alisma > Alisma plantago-aquatica. The sequence goes on from OY856409.1 coordinate 1,357,702,927, forward strand.
ATCTTGGATAGTCCCCGGTTTGGGACTGTTCTTGAACACCTAATCTACTTAGGATGTAAGTGTATAATGTGTATTGGGTTTTTGAGAAAATTTTGGTAGCATTTCCCCGTTTGTTCTCTAAGTACATATGTACTTAGAGAACAGTGGGGAAATGCTGCCGAAATTTTCTTGAAAACCCAATACACATTATACACTTACTAGTGAGATTAGGTGTTCAAGGATGGGATAGGTGGTACACATTTATTATATATAAGAATGACATCACATGTGTTTGTTGGCCTAGAAAGTGAACAATCATTGTTCTTTATATTACTTGTACATTGGTATAAATTAGAATGAACAATCACTAAATTATATACTATTTGTATGGAGTTCGGCTTCATTGTAGATATCTATTATTGTGTTTGTTGGCCTAGAAAACCGTCCAAGATTGACTCATTAGGAGTAAATCTTGGATAGTCCCCGGTTTGGGACTGTTCTTGAACACCTAATCTCACTTAGGATGTAAGTGTATAATGTGTATTGGGTTTTCGAGAAAATTTCGGTAGCATTTCCCCGTTTGTTCTCTAAGGACATATGTACTTAGAGAACAGCGGGGAAATGCTGCCGAAATTTTCTTGAAAACCCAATACACATTATACACTTACTAGTGAGATTAGGTGTTCAAGGATGGGATAGGTGGTACACATTTATTATATATAAGAATGACATCACATTATACACTTAGGATGTAAGTGTATACCCTAATCTTTTCCTAATATATACTTGTTTCCTAATATATACTTGTTTTCTCTTTGATCATAGAATGGATAGATCATGGATGTCCATTCGTAATCGTTGCACCCCAGAGTTTATATCTGGTCTTGATCAGTTTATTAGATTTGTCGAGGAACATAGGAAAAAACCTACAGATAGGTTCTACTGTCCATGTAGGCATTGCGGTAACAACTTGAAAGTCAACACTGGTGAGGAAATCAAAAGTCATGTCATGTGCAACAGGATTGTACAAGGCTATACAGAATAGCACTGGCATGGAGAGATTTCAAAATCAAAACCAGTAGATTTCGATAGCAGTGCTTGGGTGGAAGAAGAAATTGCCTCTGATGACGTAAATGTGAACGAACCAGTTCCAGCAGACATCGTTGATGCGATGTTTGAGGAAATCAAAAGTCATGTCATGTGCAACGGGATTGTACAAGGCTATACAGAATAGCACTGGCATGGAGAGATTTCAAAATCAAAACCAGTAGATGTCGATAGCAGTGCTTGGGTGGAAGAAGAAATTGCCTCTGATGACGTAAATGTGAACGAACCAGTTCCAGCAGACATCATTGATGCGATGTTGGATAGTTGTAGGGTAGAGCACACCGATCCACCTCCTATCTTTAGAAACATTGTGCATGATGCTGAGATACCATTATACACAGGCTGTGTTAAGTTTACAAAGCTTAGCGCTGTGTTGAGATTGTATAAGTTGAAAGCTAACAATAGATGGAGCAACAAAAGCTTCACTTCATTGTTGACTTTGTTGAAAGAAATGCTTCCTGAAGGAAACGAGCTGCCAATCTCAACATACCAGGTAAAGAAAATGTTGTGCCCAATGGGAATGGAGGCCAAGAAGATACATGCATGCCCGAATGATTGTGTATTATTTCAAAAGGACTATGTAGATTTGAAAGATTGTCCAAAATGTGGTGCGTCACGATATAAATTGACGACTTCGGGGGAGTCCAAAACTGGTTCTCCTGCCAAGGTGTTGTGGTATCTACCTATAATATCACGGTTTCAACACTTGTTTGCAAATCCGAAAAATGCGAAGAATTTGAGGTGGCATGCAGATGTTAAGAAAAATAATGATGGGATCCTACGACATGCGTCTGATTCCCCACAGTGGAAGAAGATTGATCTATTGTACCCCAAATTTGGTGAAGAAGATAGGAATCTAATATTTGGGCTTTGTACATATGGGATGAATCCGTACGGGACATTGAGCAGCCAACATAGCACTTGGCCAGTCATGCTTGTTATATACAATCTTCCTCCCTGGATGTGTATGAAAAATAAGTACGTTATGTTGTCGTTGTTGATATCGGGCCCTAAACAACCCGGAAATAATATCGATGTTTATCTTGAACCTTTGATTGATGACTTAAAGAAACTTTGGGCTGAAGGTGTGATGACCTATGATGCTTCAGCAAGAGAGAGATTTCGTTTGCACGCTATGTTGTTTTGCACTATTAATGACTTTCCAGCAAATGGGAATTTGTCTGGATATAGTGTCAAAGGAGCTAAAGCGTGTCCTATATGTGAAGAAAACACTGATTCAATAAGACTAAAACATGGCGGCAAGACTGTATATCTTGGTCATCGAAGGTTTCTTTCAAAATTCCATCCGTATCGTAGGAAGCACAAAGCATTCAATGGATGGAATGATGAACGGAGTGCACCTAAACCTATACCGGGGGATGTTGTTTATGAAAGAGTAAAAGGCATTGTCAATGAATTTGGTAAGAAATCACAATGTAGTATGGCCACACGGAGTGACAATTCTTCATTAAAGAAGAAGTCAATATTTTGAGATCTTCCTTATTGGAGTTCTTTGACAGTCAGGCATTGTATCGATGTAATGCACGTTGAGAAAAATGTCTGTGATAGCATCATTGGTACTCTGTTAAATATACCAGGTAAGACTAAAGATGGGATAAAATCCAGACTGGACCTATGTGAAATGGGAATAAGGTCAGAATTAACAGAATTACGCGAAATGGGTAATAAAAGAACATACTTACCTCCCGCTTGTTACACGTTGTCTAGAAAGGAGAAGAAAACTTTTTGTGAATGCTTGATAAATGTTAAGGTGCCACATGGTTACTCATCCAACATCCGTAGATTGGTATCAATGAAATATCTGAAGTTGATAGGTCTTAAATCTCATGATTTTCACACTCTAATGCAAAAAATATTGCCCGTGGAAATTCGATCTATATTGCCGAAGCATGTAAGGTTTGCAATTACCAGACTTTGTTTCTTTTTCAACAGTCTATGCAGCAACGTTATTGACCCTGATACTCTCGATAATTTGCAAAGAGAAGTGGTTGTTACCCTATGTCAGCTTGAGATGTATTTCCCTCCTTCGTTCTTTGATATCATGGTACATCTTGTTGTCCACTTGACTAGGGAAGTGAAAATGTTGGGACCAGTTTTCTTGCATTGGATGTATCCCTTTGAACGATACATGAGTGTTTTTAAAGGTGATGTTCGAAACTGTTATCGGCCTAAAGGGAGTATTATTGAAGGTTATGTGGCGAGAGAGGTTATGGATTTTTGCAATGACTTTCTCATTGGTAATGAAACTCCTGATAATGACAAGAATATTGGGGAGGGAAAAGGAATTTTGGGATCACGGGTGAAAGTAATCAGCCGTGAGCAGTTGGAACAAGCTCACTTGTATATTTTACACAATATGGACGAAGTGAGTGTTTATATCGAGGAACATATCAATTTCATAAAGAGACAACATCCTCGAGAAAGTTCAATGTGGCTTGCTAGAGAGCATAATAAGACTTTTACTAAGTGGTTTGAAGATAAAGTCTTACATCAACTATCTCAAACACCAAATGATATTACAGAAACTATCAAATGCCTCACCTTTAAACCAAAACCAAATGTTATGTCTTATGAAGGGTTTGACATTAATGGATTCACATATTACACAAAGCGCCAAGATGATAAGAGTGTCGTCCAAAATAGTGGGGTCACTCTTCAAGCGTCGACTATGTACTTTGCAAGTGCAAAGGATAAGAGTCCACGTGAAGCTAAAATGTCATATTACGGTGTCATTGAAGACATTTGGGAGTTTGACTACATAGATTTCAAAATTCCGCTCTTTAAATGTAATTGGGTTGATAACACCAAAGGAGTTATAGTGGATGAATTGGGTTTCACTTTGGTGAACTTTGAAAAGATTGGCGAGAAGGGTGAACCATTCATATTGGCATCACAGGCGAAACAAATATTCTATATCGATGATCCTGCAAATGATAAATGGTCGGTTGTTCTTCATGGTAAAAGACAGTTCATTGAAGATCCTATAGATGAAGAAGAGTACTATGATAAGTATGATGACTCCAGTCCATTCTCAGTTGGGTTGCCAACTCCACAAAATATTGAAGCTAATGATGACTTATATGTGCGCGAAGATCACAATGAAGGATTGTTAATTGATAAAAGATCACAATTTTAGAGACATGTATGTTTATACAAATGCTAAATGTTTGCCTTTTTCTAGTTAATACAAATGCTAAATGTTTGCCTTTTTCTAGTTAATACAAATGCTAAATGTTTGCCTTTTTCTAGTTAATACAAATGCTAAATGTTTGCCTTTTTAATGACATTTTCAGATGGCTGACCATGATGAGCATGATGTCCATGATGAGCATGAAGTCCATGATGAGCATGCTGTCCATGACGAGCATGGCGAGGATACCAATGTAAGTTCTAAAAACATAACCTGTATTTCTATAAAATTCATTATCTTCTAGTTATGTCATATATCCTATATTTCTATATTGGGCTAATTCAGTGTGTTTATTTTTGTCAAATTTTAGGTTGATGATGCACATGTACCCACTAAAGCACTGGAGCAACTTGATGCGCAGCACCAAACACTTAACAAGAAAAGGGGCATCACTCTGTTGAAGAAGTTAATAGCGCTAAGTGGCAGTGGATCCAAATTGGTTGTGGAGTTTGATAATGGAGGAAATGCAATTGGAGTGAACCGCAATAATTTTGTAAACTATCTTGGGTGTACCACTCGGAGCCATTGTGGTGTTAAGTATGATAATTGGCATAAAGTTCCTCAGGGGAAAAATGACTTGATATGGAAGGATTTATGCGTGAGTTATTATTATTTGCAATTCTATTTTGTAGATTACAAATTCTATTATTTGCAATTCTATTTTGGATACTAGTTAATAACATTTCTATTTTACAGAATATGTTTGCATTGGATGAGAAGTTGCATCGTAAAAGTGGGATGCAATGCGCTGGAAAGATGCTTAGGAATTATAGGACAAGTCTGAACAGAGAATACATAAAAGAGGGTGATAATAAGAAGAAGTCAGCCCTTGAACAATGGAACTTCTTGGACAAAGAAGATTGGGACAATTTTGTTGCTTCAAGAAAATCTGAAGAATTCAAGGTATTAGGCGTCACTCCCAATTTAATTAATATACATTGTGCATTTAGTGCTACTAACCAAATCATTAATGTGCATACTAACTAGGCCCTCAGTGACGCACAAAAAGCAAGGCGTGCACTAAATGTGCATGACCACACTATGGGTCCAAAAGGCTATGCAAGCGTTCGCCAAAGACTACAGGCGGAGTATGCGGCTACTCAGGAGTCTGCTCCTACTCAGGAGTCTGCCACACCCATGCCTCACCATGATATCTGGATAGCTGGGAGGCAAAACAAGAAGGGTGAAATAAAGAAGCCCGTAACTGCTGAGGCGGCTGCGAAAATGGTAAAATACAACTCTTAGAGAAATCGTTTGAATATTGATTATTTGTGGGGTTAACTTACCAATTTCTGTTGATGGTGATTAGCGGGAGCTGCACGAGCAGAGGAAACAAGGCACGTTCATCCCTCAGGGCACAAGGGATGAATTGACAGTTGCTCTGGGTAACCCAGAGCATCCTGGACGTGTTAGGGGTGCAGGCGTTGGTGTGGGCATCAAAGCATTCTTTGGGCCATCCCAACGCAAACCCAGAGCGGGACTTTCTCAAGAAGAGGTAACCTATTCTTTTTTTAGAATGTTACTGCAAAAGGAAATTCAATAATAAGAAGCTAATGTTTCTTTTATCCATGTATAGGAGAATAAGAGAGTCGAGGATATAGTTGCTAAGAAGGTCAACGATGTAGTTGTTGAGAAGGTCAAGGAAGAATTGCTGCGGTGGCAGGCATCTCAGGCTTCCAATCAGCCTATGGCGACCCACTCTTCTCCTGATGCACAGACTACGAGTAATCCTGGAGACCCATCGCCTAACACGTCTGCTGTAAGTATTGTTTATGACATTGTAGCTAGTCTTTTCAAGATGATATGTTTTGAAGATGATATGTATATATGTATAACATTCTTTACGTAAATTTGTAGGCATTGAAGCCATGCCGCTTAAGAATACAAGACTATGTTGTTGCAGAGGCGCAGGCTTACCCGTCCCTTCCTGGGGAAAGGTTTCACAGGACTCCAATGCCATAGGGCTACGTTTGTGTGGGCCCATTACGTGTGTTACCTGATTGGAGGGAAGCTACATTGCCATATCCCCACCCGGATATTGATACACTTGCTGAGGCAGAAGGTGGGGTCATATTGTGGCCCAAAGTAGATGTCGTCTACACTACTGAAATTGTAAGATAAATTTACATTGATTTAGATTGTTAATGTGTATATATGAGGTCAACTGATCTGAAATTATATATACATGTTAAAAAGAAGACACCACGAGCACCTAGGCCTCCACCTCCACTTCCCGCATTACCAAGTTGGGTTCCAACTGACCGAACATACCCGTTAGGTCCTGCTTGTAGGGGAATGGCATGTTGGCTACGGGCACATAATATACATTGCCCTATAATTGTTTCATTAGATGCAGATTATGCAGGTCAATCATACAATAGCTCTTTATTTATACAAGATATTATTGAGCTGTTTATGTATGCTTGGCTGAATACATCAATGATAGAGACATGGATAAGGTGAGATCTTGTTTATACATCCATATACCTTGTGTAAGATCCGGTGATCTGGTTTCTTATATATTAATGCATACATAATACATGTTTTGTAGCTACTTAGTCGAAGATCAATGCAAACAATTTGCATTTGATCATGTGGGATTTTTGATTCCATCATTGATTAGTATGGTAGCTAAAGACCCTAATAGTGTTCAACAATACTGTATAGATGCTTTTACAATTTTTGGTCAGCAAAAGAAGACGATAATAATAGCTCCATTCAATGTCAAGTAAGTTTACTTTATTTATAATTTGGACTTAAGAAAATTCCATTTTTATTGTGCATTTTGAGTTATTAATTGTTAACTTTTTACCTCTAGCGGTAGACATTGGGAGTTACTAGTTATTGTCCCTGGGACGTTCACTGTTTATTATCTAGATCTCGCGGGAAGTACATTAAACACTAAAATTGGACACGTAATGAGAATGCCATTATTCTGGTGAGAAATATTTCATTTTTGTATCTATTAACATCTATTATTACATTACTATTTACTTATGCAATTTACTGTGTTATATTAACATGTAGGGGTTTAGATGCATTCAAAAAGGCTGGAGGAACGGTCCCAAGGAAAAAGAACCAGCCAATAAATTGGCAGAACGTACAAGATATAGGAGTTGGTTATTTACAGAAAACCGTCAGCAAAGACCTACAGCGTCGGTTTTTTCAACAAAACCGACACCTCATGTGGCCACAACCATGCTGAAAACGGTCGTGCTGGAAATGCCATATAGCGTCGGTTGTTTAGTTGATCACCGATGCCAAAAAGGGTTCGCGCCACAGAAAACGGTGTCATCTAGGACACTTTCTGCGTCGGTTACCAATTAAACACCGACGCAGAATGCGTCCTAGATGACGCCATTTTCTGTGGCGCGAACCCTTTTGGTGTCGGTGATTAACTAAACAACCGACTCCTGTATGCTAAATAGGCGTCGGTTAAAAAACCGACGCCGAAGTGTTCGACCTTTAGCGACGCCCACATAGGCGTCACTCGGAAACCGATGCCAAAGGGGGTTAAACAACCGACGCTAAAAGGCATTTCTGTAGTAGTGTGTGATTTAGATGGTTTCCTTTATATGATCAACTTAAGGAGCTTACTTGTTGACAATGGATGGCATGTTTTAAATGAACAGTCGATTGTGGGTTTTACCCTACTCTCAACAGAACCCTTATTGTTGTTAACCAAAGGATGTCTAGGGTTAAATGGTGACTTTTATAGATCATGACTCAATAAAATCATAGATGATTCATTCAAGGTGTTTACTTATGTAAACGACCAATGGCTTTACCTTTTCAACATTTCATGTTTAGAAGTTGATGCCTCCATATTACCATTGTTATGGGTGAAGCGTGTAGTGTAATCTTATGATTCAAATGATGATATTTTGATGTTTCAATGCCTTAAACTTGTAGTATTACCCTTTCCCTCGTATTATTATGATTTATAATCACCATAATGAATTAATTGGTAACCCTAATGAGGAATAGCTTGTTATACCTAGATTTAATATAACGAAATGATGGTAGTTGGGTATGAATAGTCCTTGAATGACTAATATAATCATGGAGCACTCTCTTATTGTTGTTGAAACCTTAGTATGCTATTTCTTGATAGTTACACCTTGATTTATGTATGGGTTCATGATGAATGCATATTCATCATGGAATTCAATTATCACTTTGGGACAAATTCAACTCTATATATATACTATTTCACTCATTAAATATCAAAATGCATCATAATATGAAAAATTACTTAATTGATTTGATTGTCAAGGTTTTAACTGAATTTATGTTGATTTAATGTGGTCTTGATAAGGTGGAACAGTTAGCTGGGACCCACCTTCACTCACCCTTGGTTCTGACCAATCAATCTGACCAAACAGTTTCAGTCATTCAGTCTCGCCAAACGATCTAGCCATCCGGTCTTGTCCAATCGGTTTCATCCATTCGGACTCAAGACCGAATGGACAGATCCATCTCAAAACCGTTTGGACGTCGCACAGTTTCAGACCGTTTGGGCACTAAGGTCGCAAGACCGATCAGCCGCGAAGACCGTTTAGACGTGAAGATCGTTTGATCAAATGATCGAAACCGAATGGACTTTTCCACATGCGAGATCATTTGAAGAGATTTGGTCTACGAGACTATTTGAAGAGACTCGGTCTGCGAGACTATTTGGAGAGATTCGGTCTGTGAGACCGTTTGAAGAGATTCGGTCTGCGAGACCGTTTGAAGAGACTCAGTCTGTGAGACCGTTTGAAGAGATTCGATCTGTGAGACTATTTGAAGAGATTCGGTCTGCGAGACCATTTGAAGAGACTCAGTCTGCGTGACCATTTAACGTAGCTACGTGCAAACTGATCAATATTTGAAACCATTTGAGAAGACCGTTTGATCGAATGATCAAAACTGAATGGACTTTTCCACATGTGAGACCATTTGAAGAGACTCGGTCTGCGAGACTGTTTGAAGAGATTCAGTATGTGAGACCATTTGAAGAGATTCGGTCTGCGAGACCGTTTGAAGAGACTCGGTCTACGAGACCGTTTGAAGAGATTCAGTCTGTGAGACTATTTGAAGAGATTCGGTCTGCGAGACCGTTTGAAGAGATTCGGTCTACGAGACCATTTGAAGAGACTCGGTATGCGAGACCATTTAACGTAGCTACGTGCAAACTGTTCAATATTTGAAACTGTTTGAGAAGACCGTATGCTAAAGAAGAGCGCAAAGACCAAATGATCACCTGAAGAGAAGACCGAATGCAAAACCGAAATCAAGCAAAGACCGTTTAAGCATGCAACCAACAGCAAACAGTTTGGAAAAGTTGCTAAGCCAAATCGTTTGAGCAAAATAAATATATGCCAAACCGCTTGGAATGGAAACACACCAAAAACATGAAGACCAGCCTTGTGCCTATAAATAGGACCAGTAGGGTCCCCTTTTGATGCATCGGTTCCGGGACGCCGACAGGTTGCCTGTACACAGGTTCGATCCAAATCTAGTGTCGTCCATGCCAGTTTCATTCCACCTACTGCCCGTGTTGCAACCAAGGAGGCTGAGGAGAGAAGGAAGAGAGAGCGAGGGAGACTATCCGGTCTGTCTTGGCAACTCCCATTCACATCCAGATCTACTCTGACATGACGTAGAAGGTTGTATCTTCTTCACTGAGCTGCGACTACCTTCTTCACCGAGTTCATGGTGGTCTTATTCTTCTTGTTTCACGCATCATGAGCAAGTAGTTCTTTTTCACTGGGGTACGGGGACTAGCCCCGCTGCGCATGCAAATCACGTTCTTTTGTTAAAATCTTCATGGTAATGTATATGAATTTCCATTTTGTTGTTAATTGGTATGTTTGTAGTTGATTATCTCCTTGCTTTCATCTTGTTCTTTCCTATATTGCGAACTCTTCTATATGTGGGATGGAATGGCGGTTCACAAGTTCGACTCCTTGATGAAAACTTCTGATAGGATTCCTTGAGGTCGTAAGTGTATGATCCGTGAGGGGACGAGACATCTAGCCTACGGTGACGCTTCTGTGGTCTAAACATCCCTCAGGGAGGACCACAACCTTAGTTGGATTTTGTATCGTCTTGTTTATCGCCGATGTTAGTTTGTAGATCTATTACCTGCTTACTTATCAATTAATGCAGTTGACTCCCAAACTAGAAATAGAATGAGATTTCTTCGAGGTGGTAAGTGTATGATCTGTGAGGGGACGATCCATCTAGCCTTCGGTGATGCTTCTGTGTGCCTAACGCCTGTATAGGGGGGGCCACAACCTTCGTTGGATTTCTGTATCTTCAGAGCCGTAAGTAAGTGATCTGGATGGTGACGAGACATCTGATGCCTAAGGTGATGCTTACGCGAACCTAACACCCGTATGGGGGGTTCCGCAACAGCTCTATTTGGATTGTTATATCTTTCCTGGATTGTTTGCAATTGAATGTGTTTGCATACATAGCAGTGGTGAAACCCGATACAATCCTAGCGATTCCATATCATTGATCTAAATCCAACTTTAATTCAGCTTTTACTTTCTTGCTATTAGTTTAATTGATCTTAAATCAACCAATCGTTTTAAATATTAGCCTTAACTTGAGCTAGATTCGATTAACAAAGATTCTTAAAAACGTTGTTCTTTGGATTTGATCCTTAACTATACTGCAATAAGACCCGTCCGCTTGCGGGTGGTATTATTGCACTTTGGTTTTGGTAAAAGCTCGAGGATTTTAACCTCAAGTGAGTTTGTTAGTGCGATAAAATCCCACGTCAAATTCTAGCGCCGTTGCCGGGGACAACGGAATCAGTTAGTCAAATCTAGTTCTTTTAAGACCAATTTAGGATTTTGCTTTTTCTTTTGACACAATCGATCATCTACTTGAAATTTGACTCTACTATGTGGTTCTCACTCTCAAAATCTTTCTATTTTAGGTATGACCCAAGGCATAGTGCATGCGCCGTTCGGACAGCCCTGGACTAACAACGAGCTTTGATCCTGAGATAGACAAAACTTTCCATCGTCAGATCAGAGAAAATCAAGCAAGGATGGCTCAAGAAGAAGAAGTAGCCTGAAGGGTGGCTCAAGCCATCAATGCACAGAGAGAGAGGCTCATGCAAGAAGCCAGGGCTGTGGTTCAACATGAAATCCTAGCAACGCAAGTAGCTGAACTGCAAAAGGATCTTAGGGAGTTCTCAATCCCTAAAGCTGCTAACGTACATCACCCTATCCTACCTCCTCCCGTCCATGCTCCGAATTTCGAGATACGAGCACATTGGATCACCTTGATCCAAAACAACCCGTTCTATGGAAAACAAGGTGAAGATAGTCATGAACACCTTCTGAGATTCATTAATCTATGTGCTATGACAAAACAAAATGGAGTGTCTGACGATGCCATCTGACTCCGTCTATTCAAGTATTCTCTTGCTGATAGAGCCATAAGTTGGTACAAATCTCTCCAATGTGAACCTATCACCATGTGGGAACAACTGCAGAACATTTTTCTGGAAAAGTTCTATCCTCCATCTCTCACTTACAAAATTAGGGGAAAAATAATAATGTTCACTCAAGCCCCTGGAGAAACCCTTGCTGAGGTGTGGGACCGATATAAGGAGCTTCTAAGAAAGTGTCCACACCATGGCATTCCAAAGAATCAACTCATCGAGATCTTCTACAGGGGTGTGATGATGATATTAAGAAGTTACTAGATTCCTCATCTGGAGAAAACTTCATGCGTCAAAGCTATGATAGCGCATGGAGGGTTGTCACCCTTGGAGCTGAAAACCAAGCAAATTGGGGTAGGTCTGTAGGTAAAGGAGTGTTGAAAGTGGCTATGGCTGAAGCGACACCTGAGTATAAATCTATCGTTGAAACCCTAAAACTCTTAGTTGCCAAGCAAGACCATATTGAAACCTCACTTGCTGCAATTGGAAGAGGAAGTCCACCCCTTCAACAACCAAAATAGATCAAGTCTGGTTCACTATTTTGTGAAGCATGTAAAAGTACCGATCATTCTACTTTATCATGCAGTGTTCTGTATGATGTTGTCCTAAGCAACGCATGTGGACAAGGAGACAACGGTCAAATGGAAAATCTGAATGCTATCAACACCATTCCTGATCAAGGGTATTACAATCTGAATCAGAATATGAACCATCCAAGTTTTCAATATGGAAACCCCTCTGGAGCAGTAAACTCGCATCAATTTGGTTTGAACAATCAACCAAGAAGCCCACCAGGATTCCAATACAATCAACAATAGAATTTTGGAAATCAAGGAAATTTCAAGGGAAACTTTTAGAATAGTAACTTCAATAATTATCAAAACAACTCCCAGTACCAGAGTCTCAACCAAGTTCGTTATCAACAACAAGGACAACAAGCAGGTCTAGCTTCTCCTGATGACAAGCTATCAACCATTGAAACGATGTTGCAAACTCAGCAAACTATGATAGCTAACCAACAAGCTCAGCAGAAGGCTATTGAATCTCAACTAGCTCAACTTGCAGCTAGCATTAAGCCACTAGTTGGGGTTTTTGCTGGCCAGCCCGAGAATAATCCTAAGCATCCAGAACAACTAAAGGTGGTCACCACCATGTCAGGAAAATACTATTCCCATCCTCCTGTCAAGCCACCAGTGGTTGTTACAGATGAGGACGAACCCGTGATTATACAAGATTCAACAACTCCTGAATCACAACCAAAGGAACCAGTATTTGATGATAAGTCAGAAAAATGAAATTTTGAGAAGCCTGCTCAAGAAGATGAAGAAACTGAGACTCCATAACCTGATATCCCTGTGTACAAACCTCATATACCTTTTCCATCTCGTCTAAGGCAAACAAAGCTTGATACCAAATTCAATAAGTTTAAAGAAGCTATGAAGAAACTTCATGTTGATATACCTTTTTTGGATGCTCTGGCTGAGATACCAGCATGGACAAAGTACTTAAAGTCACTCCTCACTAGGAAATATATAACTGAAGAATATGAGATAGTCAAGTTAGCTAAAACCACTTCAGATATCATCTAGAGTAAGATGCCAAATAAGCAGAAAGATCCAAGATCTTTTGGGATTTCCTGCCATATCGGTGATTCTTCATGCAAGAAAGGGCTGGCAGATCTTGGTGCTAGCATCTCCATCATGCCACTCAGCCTTTGTAAAAGGCTAGGGTTTTCCGAACTTCTCCCAACTGGCATGACCATACAAATTGCAGACAATTCAATAAAATGTTTGTTAGGGATTATTGAGGATGTACCTGTCAAGGTAGGAAAATATTCCTATGTTCTGTGTGACTTCGTCATCATGGACATAAAGGAAGACGCCAGATATCCTCTCATCTTTGGACGTCCGTTCCTCGCCACTACAAGAGTCCTAATTGATGTTGAAGTTGGTACCTTACTGCTCAGATTAGACAAAGAAACTATCGAATTTAATGTTTTTGAAAGTATGAGAAGACCAAGTATGCAAGAAGAAGTCTATCTGATTGACTGCATTGAGAAAATGTCACTTCTGACTCAAGAGAATCATGAATCAGACGATCCTTTAGAAGTTTCTCTAATGAACCCATCAGTTGATGAACCAACTAACGAACAAGTAAAGGATTACATCGAATCCCTCAACTCTGCTAAAGAAGATGTTGAAGCCACTAGTGAAGAACTCAAAGTTATGGAAACTACAGAAGAAACATGAGGAAACCCAGAGGCTCCCGAAATGAAGCCCCTTCTTGAGGGACTGAAGTACGTGTTTTTATACGATCTCAAAGTTTGCCCAGTTATTATAAATTCCGATCTAATAGCTGAATAAGAAGATAAACTCCTAAAGGAATTAAGGGAAAGAAAGAAAGCCATTGGTTATAAAATGAGTGACCTCACTGGGGTCAGTCAAGCGCTGTGTATGCACAAGATCCCTATGATGGAAGATCACAAGCCTACTATTGAGCATCAATAGAAATTGAATCCAAATAAGAAGGAAGTGGTTTGTCGCGAGGTCATTAAACTACTCACAGCTGGAATAATCTATCTGATATCAGATTCTCCATGGGTGAGCCCAGTGCATGTAGTCCCGAAGAAAGGTGGAACGACCGTTATACAAAATGAAAACAATGAACTCATCCCCACTCGAACAGTCACAGGGTGGAGGATGTGCATAGATTATAGAAAATTAAACAAGGCAACTCGAAAAGATCATTTTCTAATGCCTTTCCTTGATCAAGTCCTAGAAAGGTTGGCTCACCAAGAATATTTCTGTTATCTTGACAGTTACTCTGGATTCTATCAAATACCCATATATCCAGATGACCAAGAGAAAACAACTTTTACCTACCCATTTGGAACATACCCATTTAAAAGAATGACGTTTGGCCTCTGCAATGCACCTGCAACTTTCCAACATTGCATGGCTGCCATATTTGTCGGTCTTACCGAAACTATTATGGAAGTTTTCATGGATGATTTTTTTTGTATATGGAGATTCATTCGATTCATGTCTAAAGCACCTCTCCCTAGTCCTCAAACGTTGTGAAGAAGCACATCTTGTACTGAATTGGGAAAAGTGCCACTTTATGGTAAAGGAAGGCATTGTCCTCGGCCATAGGGTCAGCAATAGAGTAATTGAAGTAGATAAAGCCAAGATTGAAGTGATTTCTAAACTGGCTATCCCAACAAATATAAAATAAGTTCGTGCTTTCCTAGGTCATGCAGGATTTTACAGAAGATTCATAAAGGAATTTTCCAAGATAACGAAGCCAATGACAAATCTATTACTAAAGGATACTGATTTCAATTTCAATGAAGAATGTGTCAAAAGCTTCAACACACTGAAGTAGGCCCTTAGAACCACCCCCATCATCAGAGCTCCCGACTGGGACCATCCTTTTGAAATTATGTGTGATGCCAGTGACTATGTTGTGGGCGTTATTTTAGGGCAATGTATAGAGAAGAAACATTATGTGATCTATTATGCATCGAAAACTCTCAATGAAGCCCAGAGGAATTATGCAACTACCGAGAAAGAAATTCTAGCAGTCGTGTATGCCTTTGACAAGTTCAGATCCTACCTAATTGGTTCGAAGGTCATTGTCTACACAGACCACGCTGCCATTCGTTACCTTCTGGAAAAGAAAGATGCAAAACCCAGGTTGATTAGATGGGTCCTCCTATTACAAGAATTTGATTTAGAGATAAGAGATAAAAAGGGTACAGAGAATGTTGTAGCAGACCACCTCAGTCACATCCACACTCTGGATACTGAGAAGATTCTGGTCAATGAATCTCTACCGGATGATCAACTAATGAAGGTCTCAGAAGTCGTACTGTGGTACTCAGATTTTGTGAATTACCTTGCTGCTGGGGTTATCCATCCTCAATGCACCAGAAATGTACTGAAGAAATTTATGCATGATGTGAAACAATATCACTAGGATGAGCCATATCTTTTTAAGCTATGTGTTGATGGTCTTTACAGACGATGTATCGCTGAGGAAGAAACCAAACTCATTCTAGAGCACTGCCACTCTGGCCCAATTGGAGGCCCCATGAGTTCTAAGAAGACTGCGATAAAGGTTTTGCAATGTGGATTCTTTTAGCCAACCATATCCAAGGACTCCTACGACTTTGTTCTATCATGTAACAAATGTCAAAGAACATGTAACATTATGAAGAGAGATGAGATGCCACTTAAGTTGTGGAAAGAAATTGAGATATTTGATGTTTGGGGTGTGGACTGCATGGGGCCATTCCCATCTTCTTATGGATTTTATTACATCCTAGTAGCGGTTGATTATGTCTCAAAATGGGTTGAAGCTATACCAACCGTCACTAGTGATTCCAAACCCGTCATCAAATTATTTAAAGATATTATTTTCCCCCGTTTTGGAGTGCCACGAATCGTGATATCTGACGGAGGGTCTCACTTCCTTGAAAGAAGCTTTGAAGCTTTGCTGAGAAAATATGGTGTAACACATAAAGTAGCATCATCCTACCATCCAAAAACGAGTGGACAAGTTGAGGTTTCTAACCGCCAACTCAAGGCTATTCTGGAAAAAACTGTAGGCCGCAATCGAAAGGATTGGTCAGTGAAAATCAATGACGTTTTATGGGCCTATCGAACTGCTTATAAAACTCCCCTCGGGACTACACCCTTCTGATTAATATATGGAAAGGCTTGCCACCTACCTGTTGAATTGGAACATAAGGCATGGTAGGCAATAAAACAACTGAATTTTGACATGAAGAAAGCAGGCCAGGCCAGGATTCTGCAACTTCAAGAACTGGATGAACTCTGGATGACAGCTTATGAGAATGCACGAATCTACAAAGAACACACCAAAATTTGGCATGATGGTCATTTGAAAAGGAAAAGACATACAAGTGGGAGACCAAGTTCTACAGTTCAACTCAAGGTTGAAGTTATTCCCAGGGAAACTCCGCTCCCGCTGGTCTGGACCGTACATTGTAAAAAGCATCTCCCCACATGGTGCTTTCTGTTTATGGAGTGAAAAGTCAGGTGAATTTGTAGCGAACGGCCAACCCTTGAAAAGATATTTCACCACAAAAGATATGAGCACTGAAGAAATAATAGATCTCTCTAATCCAAAGGAACCACCGTGAAGTGGAAGATATCAAGTCAAGCCATCGACATAAAACAAAGGCGCTTGTCGGGAGGCAACCCGATAAATAAATTTGTATTTAGTTTTCAATTTTGAATTAGAAATTTTTCCTTAATTTTGTTTTTCACCTTTTAGATAATTTTTCATCAAATAAAATTCGCATCGTAAGATGCTATCTTGAGTTCTGATTAATCTTTCTTTAGATTTTTAGATAAGAGGATGCACGCTGACTGGAACGCTACCACATCTGGTGGTCAATCTGGCATGAATTTTCCCCTCCATCTTGGATTTAGGGTTTGCTCGGGATGAGCAAATCTCTAAGTTCGGGATGGAGGGTGGGTGGTACGTAACACACTTTCCACTTACACCCATCCTTTTCATACTTAAGTTTTAATTGTCACATTCTCGATAAAAAAATTCAAAATTTTCAAAATTCTTTAATGTTTTTCAAAGAAATTGAACATATACTTGACGAATTTTTTACACTTCCTATTTCATTAAAAATCACTAACTAAATTGTTATGCATTTTGAATCATTATACCCTCTTTTTTCGAAGTAAATCCTCAAAAGGACCTTTTTTTAAACAAGCCTTTTGATTGAAATCATTCTGTGAAGCTTATGACTCCTAACATCATGATACTTATGCAAATATGACAAATGTATGTCAAAATAATAGGGATCAAACATGTCGCGCTTCCCAACTGAGTAGTGGAACAATAACATGGAATCCCCACTGAATCCTCAACAAGCCATTATTTGAGCAGAGTACAATAAAGAGAACGACCTGGTGCACGGAATTATAAATCAAGTTGCATTCTGATCTGAACTCTCTTCTACACTTCTTCTATCATCTTCGTATCCCTCCATCCATAAAAAAGAAACAAAATAGCCACAAGGGTGCCAAACCCTAAGTTCGGGGTGGCACACCACTTCCCTCTATATCTGCTTCTTCCAAACCCCTCACAAATAAATAGCGGCGTACCACAAAAAATGCAATCTCGAGTCGAATAGAGGAGAAATTTACAAACAAAAAATGCCAAAGCACACACAAAAAGAAATGCAATCTCGAGTCGAATAGAGGAGAGATTCGCACAAAAAATGCAATAAATGAAATTGCAAAAATAATAAAAATCTTGAGTCAAATAGAGGAGAGATTTCTTTCTTCCTTCCATACCACCATTTACTCCATTTTCTACCTAATGGAACCAAGCATGCCCCCACTATCCTGAAAAACACCAGTGTCATATCAGATGCACACTTGTTGTTCTGCGGGTGTCTCTGGAATCTTACAAAACTCTTTGACATGCTTGTTGTTGGAAAAAGTGAGGAGGAGGTGATATTGGAAAATGAACTCTGGAACGAAGATATGGTAAGATGTGTTTAGTGGTCTCAGGAGGTTGAGATGCTGAGTCATATTGAACAGAAAGAAAACATTCATGATGTGAAGATGAAGCAATCACACGAATTGAAAGTATTCATTTGGCGACCATTTCAGATTTTGTATTACTCGAGGACGAGCAACGTTTAAGTTCGGGGTATTTTTATGAATGCATATTCATCATGAAATTCAATTATCACTTTGGGACAAATTCAACTCTATATATATACTATTTCACTCATTTAATATCAAAATGCATCACAATATGCAAAATTACTTGATTGATTCGATTGTCAAGGTTTTAACTGAATTTATGTTGATTTAATGTGGTCTTGATAAGGTGGAACAGTCAGCTAGGACCCACCTTCACTCACCCTTGGTTCTGACCAATCAATCTGACCAAACAATTTCATCCATTCGGTCTCACCAAACAATCTAGCCATCCGGTCTTGTCCAATCGGTTTCATCCATTCGGACTCAAGACCGAATGGACAGATCCATCTCAAAACCGTTTGGACGTCGCAAGGTTTCACATCGTTTGGACGCCAAGGTCGCAAGACCGATCAGCCGCAAAGACCATTTAGATGCGAAGACCGTTTGATCGAATGATCGAAACCGAATGGACTTTTCCACATGTGAGACCATTTGAAGAGATTCGGTCGGTGAGACCATTTAAAGAGACTCGGTCTGCGAGACCGTTTGAAGAGATTCGGTCTGTGAGACCATTTGAAGAGATTCAGTCTGCGAGACCATTTGAAGAGATTCGGTCTGTGAGACCGTTTGAAGAGACTCGGTCTGCGAGACCGTTTAACGCAGCTATGTGCAAACTGTTCAATATTTGAAATCATTTGAGAAAACCATTTGATCGAATGATCGAAACCGAATGGACTTTTTCACATGCGAGACTGTTTGAAGAGATTCGGTCTGTGAGACCGTTTGAAGAGATTCAGTCTGCGAGACCATTTGAAGAGACTCGGTCTGTGAGACCATTTGAAGAGATTCGGTCTGCGAGACTGTTTGAAGAGACTCAGTATGCGAGACCGTTTAACGCAGCTACGTGCAAACTGTTCAATATTTGAAACCGTTTGAGAAGACTGTATGCTAAATAAGAGCGCAAAGACCGAATGATCACCTGAAGAGAAGACCGAATGCAAAACCAAAATGATGCAAAGACCGTTTAAGCATGCAACCACCAGCAAACTGTTTGGAAAAGTTGCTAAACCAAACCGTTTGAGAAAAATAAATATCTGCCAAACTGCTTGGATTGGAAACACACCAAAGACATGAAGACCAGCCCCGTGCCTATAAATAGGACCAGTAGGGTCCCCTTTTAAGGCATCGGTTCTGGGATGCCGACAGGCTGCCTGTACACAGGTCCGATCCAAATCCAGTGCCATCCACGCCAGTTTCATTTCACCTACTGCCCGTGTTGCAACCAAGTAGGATAAGGAGAGAAGGAAGACGAAGTGAGGGAGACTATCTGGTCTTTCTTGGCAACTCACATTCGCGTCCAGATCTGCTCCGACATGACGTAGAAGACTGTATCTTCTTCACCGAACTACGACTATCTTCTGCACCGAGTTCATGGCCAATTTCTCTCTTTCTTTCTTATTCTTCTTGTTTCTCGCACAATGAGCGAGTAGTATTTTTTCACTGGGGTGTGGGGACTAGCCCCGCTGCCCATACAAATCATGTTCTTTTGTTAAAATCTCCATGGCAATATATATGACTTTCCATTTTGTTGTTAATTGGTATGTTTGTAGTTGATTATCTCCTTGCTTTCATCTTGTTCTTTCCTATATTGTGAACTCTTCTATATGTGGGATGGAATGGCGGTTTACAAGTTTGACTCCTTGACGAGAACTTCTGATAGGATTCCTTGAGGTCGTATGTGTATGATCCATGAGGGGACGAGACATCTAGCCTATTGTGACACTTCTGTGGTCTAAACATCCCTCAGGGAGGACCACAACCTTAGTTGGATTTTTTATCGTCTTGTTTATCGTCGATGTTAGTTTGTAGATATATCACCTGCTTGCTTATCAACTAATGCGGTTGACTCCCAAACTAGAAATAGAATGAGATTTCTTTGAGGTCTTAAGTGTATGATCCGTGAGGGGACGAGCCATCTAGCCTTCGGTGACGCTTCTGTGTGCCTAACGCCTATATAGGGGGGCCACAACCTTCGTTGGATTTCTATATCTTTAGATCCATAAGTAAGTGATCTGGATGGTGACGATACATATGATGCCTAAGGTGATGATTACGCAAACCTAACGCCCATATGGGGGTTTCCGCAACAGCTCTATTTGGATTGTTATATCTTGCATGGATTGTTTGCGATTGAATGTGCTTGCATGCGTAGCGGTGGTGAAACCCGATACCATCCCAGCGATTCCATATCATTGATCTAAATCCAACTTTAATTCAACTTTTACTTTCTTGCTATTAGTTTAATTGACCTCAAATCAACCAATCGTTTTAAATATTAGCCTTAACTTGAGCTAGATTTGATTAATAAAGATTCTTAAAAATGTCGTCCTTTGGGTTCGATCCTTAACTATACTGCGATAAGACCCGTCCACTTGCGGGTGGTATTATTGCACTTTGGTTTTGGTAAAAGCTCGAGGATTTCAACCTCAAGTGAGTTTGTTAGTGCGATAAAATCCCACATTAGTTCATACTTGGGAAACTCAGAGCGCATATTGTTGAGTATGTGGGGGTGGCAAGTTGAGGATATATTCTTGTCATCCACAATAAAGGTTGTGGAGGTTGGATATGGTCATGCCTCATACATAGATGTGATTGAGGACAACTGCGATTGTACCTTGGATTAGAGGGTTTGTATACCCTGGATGCTAGCGTTGTGACATGTACCAAGGTGGTCTAGTTACAGGACTATATGTCATTGTTTTGCAGTTTGACTATATGTCACTGATTTTTACTCATACTGATCGAGGGGAAGAGATCTTAGGATACCGACTCTCCTAGATCTTGTATGAAACCGAATAGCCCTTCACAGGGGTCGGTTGGACTTTGAATGGTACTATTCAAATTCCCCAAGGCATAATAAAAGATATAAGACAGTCGTGTAGCATAACGCTTCATATTAGATGATAACCCTTATTTGCTTTCTTTTCACTGAGATCATGTATAGTAAAATAATAGATAATAGATATGCTTATGATGTAGTTATGCTCATGTTGTAAACATGCTTATGTTGTCAAATATACTGACATTAATGGTTAAGATGCTACTTCTAGCTATGTTTAATATTGCTAGCCATGCCTATGTAATTAGAAATGCTTAAACTACTAATCATGCCTATGTAGTTCATTATGTTATGATGTTAGTTCTACTTATGATATAGATGTGTTCCCTTTATTTGAGATGCTAATATTGATAGCCATGTTATGTTACTAGACATATTCATGATGTCAGGGATGCTTATGCTACTAGATTGCTTATGTTGTTAGCAAGGAATATAATGATAGACAGATTAATGATAATGATTGTTATTAGATGCAATTTGATGATATTTGAGTGACATCTATACAAAGAAATGGATTTATTTGTTATCTATATATGCATTGATGATCATACTTGTTGCTAAGATTAATTTTTTAATCTGTTTAGCATACTTGAACTGTTCAATCTGTTCAATTGATTATTAAATACTCCAACTTCTTAGTTATCTACTATTTAAAATATTGTAATCAATAAGCATTGTTGGAGGTTATATCTCTTGTTGGGACATGGGTCTCACCCTTGTGGTTCGCCACATTTTTTTTAGGTAATCAGAAGTGATGAAAACAAACATGTGGCAACAAAGAGGAGCTATAGTAATGAATCTTTGAGAAAGTTGATTAAATGTCTACTGTGTCCTAGATTCGTCCATGTACTCTCAGGTCCGAGCAGAAAAAGTTTGTATTTGGTGTTTCAAATGAATCAAAATTTTGTTAGCATGTTAATGCTTGTTTGTGTGGCATATACAAATAAATGTTGTATATAAGCTGATAGAACAATTTGTATCAAATTCTTATCATAATATGGATAAAAGAAAGATATTGGGCTCTTATGCAAATGTTTCTAAGAAGGTGCTGATGTTGAAATTAGTTTTAATTTACCCTTATTTTTGGGTATGTGGTTAATAGGTGATTGATTGTGTTTTATGTTTTGAGTAATCTCATTTAGTGTAATGGGTTCTCACACTTTCATCCAAGAAGAAGGATGAGTCTTCCATCTTATCAAAACAATCAAAATACTTGAGAATGCAAGGGAGTTCTAAATTAGATATTGGTTTTGGCTACAGTTTCAACATGGGCAAGAAGCTAAGTCAGGCTTTGTGTGACAAAGACATGCAGTGTTCTAGGTTCATTACCAACATCTAAACTACAATGTTTATTCCTTAGAGAATGTTGGTTTGTTTGAGACCTACTAAGGGAGAGTTTAGGCGATGTCATGTTTAGGACCTAGTTTGAGGTAGTTTAAATTTTAGGTTGCTAGGAATGTTGTAGGTGGGGAGATAATGTGAGGGTCCTTGGTGGGACCATAGATAGTTTTGGTAAAATATTATATTAGAAACTTCTTGAGACAAATCTAACTATGTATAACATTATCTAGGAGGGGTGTGGGGAGAATTTGTGGTTTATCCAACTTTATATTTTTTCTTAGATTTTCCTTTACCATTGAAATTTCCCTTTCTTTATGGACCATCAACAATAACTTTGTCTTGTCTTTCTTCATATCAATATTAACTATCCTCAACATACCAAACAACTATCACAATAGTTGTACAAAGTTGTTCATGTTGTAGTTCATGAAAAACTAGTTGTAACATTTTAGAAACAATTTCCAGACTACTATAAGGACCAAATCCTTTTTTGAATGGAATCCCCATATTTTTAGGATTTCCACATACTCAGTCAAATTGAGTACATGGGGTCCAACTAGATCTATTTTAGTCATGTTGCACTTAATCAATTCCTTTGAGACATCATATCTCTCTTGTGTTTCATGTTCTTGGAACATATTCCTTAAATGATTAGTCATCTATAGAGAATCCATGTTCTCATGTTATATATGAAGCTCATGATTAATTGGGGATAACATGAGGCACTTGATATCTATTGAATCCTCAACATGCTTACAATAAACTTCCCTTTCTTCCCTATGTGCATTCAAATCCCATTCTCTGGGTAGAAGTTTGTAGGACATAGAAATTATTCTCATGATGGGAAACAATTGTTAATGTCCTATACTAGTTGAAGAGTTTATTCCCATCTAATTTCTCTTTCACACAGATTGATTACAATGAGAAATTGTTATACTTTTTTTCCATGAAAACATTTGCATGAGTCAAAATTTTGTTTTCATGATTAATTTTGTTAATATTTATTTTTACATTAATTTATAACACTCCCACTTATTTTATTCAAACCAAGAACCCTCAATATTAGCTTGAAAGATTGCACTGAGAAATATTATTAGCAGTCCAAAATCTATATTATGTAAAATCATGATTTATCTTTGATTGGTCACCCAAAACATGACAAGTTAGGTAGGTAACAATTAGCAATTGCATCTAATGCAACTCTTGGATAGATTGTTAAAAACTCTTCATTAATATTTCATCTTATATAACATGTTTATACCTCTAGGATATTAATCTTATTAAGATCATATAGATAAGAACAATCCAAATGCCAACATAATAAACTATCCAATCTACTTTGGCAGACCCACAAATTTGTTATACTTTTTCAAGATATACAAGACACCAATTTTTGGCGTTCCCATACATAGTTGATTGAGGTTTTCATTTGTGTTGCACATTGGAAGACATCTTAAACTTAATATTGTATTGATGGGCATGATATACTATTCATATGTACCAAATCACCATTACATATACATTAATTACTATATGTATCATATACTGTAACAACAACCACATGTGTTAAATAGGATATGTTAACTAACACAACTATTTTATCCAAAAAGTCTTGTGACCAAGCATCAAACACATTACATGTTTAGAAAACTTCTACATTTCCTTGTCCATGTATCTAGTCAATCAGCTAAAAACTATGTATGGGCAGCATTAGTCTTCTTTATGGCATCGTCACTTCATCTTTATCATGAGTACTTCAATAACCTTCCATTTTTGGTACATGGTTCTCATTATGTCCTCATCACCATGGTACATCAGTGATATAATTACATAAGCATATTATAAATTTATGAATTGGTGAACATAGATGATACAAGTTTTGGATCATCTTTAACAACCACAATTACATGTTTCAGGCATCATGCACACACAACAATGACCTAATAGACATATTTTGATCCACCAAAAAAAATATGCTAAAGGGGTAGCATTGGTATGTGTAACGTAAATATATCGTATCATGTATGATAAAGGCGAGTATCACTGATACACATTGCACAAGTTGTTTATTGACAATGATATCAGTTCAAGATTCAAAACAAATAAGAAAGGAATATGGAATGCTTAAATATTGTTGTAGGGTTTTTAGGAAGGGACCATAGTGGAATAATAGATATTTCCTAGCAAAACCTGATACCATGTATCCTTCATAGCCATAAAATGTCAAAATCCTAAATACAAAGAAGATATATGTAATATACCTTAGTGTTTTCTTTCTTTCCAACAACAACACACATTAGACTCAATCTTGATCTCGTTCTTGAGGATTAAGATCTAAAATTAGTGGATTATAGCAATACATTATCATTAATCAGTAGTATAGAGATAACTTATCTTTCTTGATGATGTAACTTTCTTTAGAAGCCTTCACGCATGTTCCTTGGTCTCTAAACCATCTGCATAGATGAAGGGAACTCTTGAGGCACCACCATGACCTACAAGAGAAGGAAAAATTGGATTGCCAATGTGATAGAATCACTCTCACTTTCTGCATCATATCATGGGGTATTTCTATTGGGATTTCTTCTCTCTCAATAAGTTCATGATCCTCTTGTGTTTTTCATCCCTTGGACGTTCATCTGTTTTCATAAGAGAGTCATGGGTTAGGTTTGCATAAAAACCAAAATTCTTTTCCTAGTTGCAATCCTGGATTAGTCTCAAAATAGGCATCATCTCAACTATTCTAGAAACATCTCATATGAATTCATATATCAATCAAGTCATATTTGATTGAATCTCATATTTTTTCCTTTCACAACCCAAATACTTAGTTAACCAACTAACTTGCTCAGTTAATCAAGTAGTTAATTTTCTATATGGTTGATTAGTTTGTCATTTGAGAATCAATCAATCTTTTAGTTTACCAACCATTGATTCAATCGACTAACTTTTTCAGTCAATCAATTGCATTAGCATTTAGCTTGCATAATTCAGAACCATTCTAGTTACGAGTGTGATGCAAACTTCTTTTCCCTTGAGCATCCTTGTGAGTATGCCCCTATAGGTTCCACATTATGAGAAGTGATGTTAAAGACCTCACAAGTAATGAATGATATCTATCAACACTTAATTTCTATTTAAATAGTTGTAATTAGTTGGGTAATACCTTTAACTTGTAACCAATGTTATCATGACTGTGTAATTGCTTTGTCACAATTATACAAACTGAAATGTAGGCATGAAATAGTCATCCTCATGGCATTCAATCTATGTTTTTTGGTATAGAGAAGACTATTGACATTCATGGAGCTCAATATTATATACTGACTAACATGGGAATGACCATGCATTTCAAAGTCTCATTTATCAAGTGGTCAAGATATCACTCCAACAGAAGGGACAAATTCCTTCTATGTCCCTTATAATAGTCCAAAATTGCCACAGTACACCCAATCATCACATGTATGACAACCATTATTCAGATTCATGTTGAGTAGTGCCGAAGTACACATAACAACATGTCATCATTGTAGCGACTTTATGTCTAGGATCAAAGTCACCACTATCACATTGAGACATGACTCCGACTATCTTCACATTAATTACATGTGTCATTCTCAAGTCTAGTATAACTTGTTCTCTTATAGGAACCTATGTGTTTGACTTGATATCCAACATCACGACTAAAGAGACACAATAATCATTCATCACATACACTAGTCTTATGTCGTATTATTGTCCATTAACATCCATAATATATCTGAATAAAGACATAGCAAGAATGGATATTATAAGTATATGCATGATCTCATGTTAATGTCCTCAATCCAAACTATATGTCATCAAGTCAACACATTCATTGGAGATTATTACATAAATCATTATCTCAATATTTAAATAAACATAATAAGTGGAAATTGCCTTTTTAATAATCAAATTGTGTATAAAGTTTTCCATTATAATTATCACATGATAGCTCTTAAGACATACAACCAACAATGTCAACCCATCATACCTCAATTTTAATGCTAATTTGCTAATGCAGTTGATGAGAAAATGTAGCATGTCATTCTTAAGTTGAAATAAGGGATGATGATATACCTTAACATCCACTAGATGCACCTAAATGGATGGCATTTGATTCTTTATTCCTTGAATTTGATGGTAAAATCATTCTTCGTGCAGTATTTTTTATTATCTCCTCCTTAAGTGAAGTTCTATTTAGATATTTTTATATATTTATTAAAAGATGAAAAACCAACAACAAAGAAAACTTCAAAAGATCCTCCAAAACATGATAATCTAGAATATGTGGATCCACATGTCATGAAAGTCATATAACCAATTCGATTACTACTACACCATCCCTTGATGCACTTGTCAACTGATACAAACCCATCATTAGTAATCCCTACGGAAGATTTATGTGAAAACATAAATATCGTGTTAGGATCTTTAGCCATGAATGGTGAAATACCTTAATACTAGAAGTATGGAAGTTTTGAACCCTAGAGGCAATCTAAAGAGTTTTATCTACCCAAATTTCTTTGCTCCATAACGTGATTAAACTCATATAATGCATTTAAATTTTCTTATATTGTCAAAAAAGAAACATTTATCTTGTCATCTAATTTCAATACTCTATCATTCTACACTGACTAGAAGAAATAAATCTAGGACAAAACTAACCAATCTATCATAGTCGATGAAAATATCTAGTTAGATCCCCTTACAATATTATCTAGTTTGATTTTTTTATAGTGTTTTTAAATTCAGTGTCATTCATCTCTATATGAAACTAACTTTTGAAAAAAATTTTGCCCCTTGCATAAACATGGGTGGTCATATGGCTACTTTGTACTAAAATACACCCAGTTTATAGTGATTGAAATCATGTCGTGCAACAACTTCAATTTTAGCAAGGTAATATGCATGATGGTTTCATTTTCATTTCATCATCAAAAAAAAAATATTTGTCTGAAATGTATTAAAACAAATATGTATACTAAAATTTCTCAAAGATAAACCATATTCACTTGAAATATTAGATGATTTTCGATAAATGTGGTGTGAAATAATTCTTGATCATGTACTTATTGATATTTGTAAGATGTACATATGTATGTGACCCACTTGGTATCGTTGCTACATTTTATAGTATTTTTGTTGAAATTCTTGAATTTGTTTAAGAATGTGGATTATAACTATTTGGGTGAAATAAGGAAATGGAGTGCGTGCTTTTTATGAATAAAATGTATTTTTCAAGTTATTTGGTTGTTAAGTTATGCAAGTTGTACTTGGTGGGACTGAATTTATTTTGAACAACTTAGAAAGTTCTACAAACTATGGTGTAAAAAAGATCAACAACGTGCTATGTAGGTTAACTAAACAAACCGACAATACAATGACGGTGAACTGTCACCATAAATGTCCCCCATGAGAAAAGAAATAAGTAAAATATATTATGACCATTTTCTTTTTAAAATCTAAAGGCCATTGTATGTTTATTAAATGTCGACTCCCTACCATATATTGTTGACTTAATTTTAATGTGAATATTATCTAACCGGCACAAAAATCTAATTTCTTGCATAACATGCTTGAGCATCGATTACTGGTGCCTAAGGTAATTTTTAATTGCCACACTAGCTTGTTTCTACAGTAGTGTTTTGACCTATCATCCTTATCGGTAGCTCATATAAGATAATCGACAATACTGTGAGGTCAAGACTCAAAGTAGGTATTGAGTATATTATATATAAGAAACAAACAATAATTTTCACTATTACATATAACACCTATAGCATTGGTTAAAATACACCTATAACATTGGTTTTGTACTGATAGTTAAGTGGGTGTCACAAGAACTAAGGACCTTTTGCGTTAGTTTTAAGGAAAAGGCAGAATTGACGATACATACTTAGTGTCAATTGTGTGAAAATAGAATCCTAAGTGAGATTAAGTGTTCAAAAAACCCAAAATTGAGAGTATCTAAGATTTACTCCTAATGAGTAAATCTTGGACAGATTTTTAGGTCAACAATATATATGTATAAATAAGGATTTATGCCTTACAATTTAGGTATATATAAAAATATAATCTATATCATGATAATTTAGGTAAATAATATCAATTTAGTATAATCAATTCTTAACTATGATCATTTATCCATACAACATTCAAATTGTATCCAAATTATACAAGCAGTTATACATGAATTCCAACTATAGAAGTGTGATTTTTCCATTTTCTAAATTAAAATCCAAGATACATTTCATCATTCAATTGATATCAAGTTAGGTAAATTCATATAAATGTGTAACTCATATCAAGTTAACTAAAAAATTATACACCAATACACTCAATAAATAATTATAAATAAAAACACTCATCAAATACTTATAATTAGATAGGCATGAGATATATTGCTCAAATTCAACAAACTATACATGCATTTGGTGACATAGAAGTATACAAAGAGAACAAAGAGAAGAAGGACCTTCAACGGTAGGGGCAGAGGGTGTGCTTGTAGCAGTGTCAGATCAATAGAAGCAGGAGTAGAGAACATGAGCAATGGTTGGTAACAAGAAGCAGAAGTAGGGTAGTGGAATAGCAAAAGTAGAGATAAACGAAAACCTCCCAAATCTGGTGGTGGTAGGTCTGGTGGCTATAAGGTAGAGATAGTATTAGGGAGGTAGCGATAGTAGGGCTCGTATCTTAGAACATGGCGGCGATGTCAACAACCAAAGGTGGTAGTGTCAGCGACAATCAGAGGCGATGGGGTGGCAAGCAAGACAAGAGGCGGTGGCGGTGTCTCCAACTAGGGTAGAGGTCGTGACACCACAAGAGGTGGAAATGGATGTAATGGACTACAATGGAGGAAGCGACAATGGTTGAAGCTACAGAGAGAGCTAACTGGTTTTTGTCGCCGTCATCCCCATAGAGAAGCTAGTTATTGGGAGGGTTGATGAAACAGAGAACGAGGGAAAGAAATTTTGTGGGAGCTATTAAGTGAAATTTATTCGTCAGTAGTTACAAAAACTAACGACTAAGACTTTAGTCTTTGGTTTCCTAGAAAATTTTTATGTCATAGTGCACTCTCTATTGTCAATTATCAAACATTAAATCAACCCTATATGTACTTATCCCTATTTGAAAAACACCAATCTGTTAAGAACTGTGTCACCAGTTTTATACCAAAACAGATGACATAGTTCATTCTCTATTATCATATGTCTATCAATAAATCGACGACATATGTACATGTCTCTTTTAAAAATCTGGTCTCACTAAGACCTTCTCATTAGTTTCTAGCAACAAAATCGACGACATAACTCAATTCTGTGGAAATATTTTTCGCAAAGCACGTGGCACGAATCCTTTATCATAGGTTTTTAAATAGGAAACCTATCGGGGCCTCTCTTTTGATGAGCATAAATGAAAACTATAAGAGAGAAACTCAAAACCTAAACCTAAATCCAAATTATGATACAAAACAACTAATTCTTGACAAATGTATATAATACAACATAAGAAAAACACATGTCTTTTTTTTTCCTCATGAAACCTTGTAACAATGTCACATCAAAGAACAACATATTTTAGTTTCACAAATAGTATTCAACTCCACTAAAGCCCGAATCAAAATCTTGTTACTCATAAGCAGTTCAATTTACGTCGGTTACATGTACATGAAACAACAAACGTAGTATACTATCTATCTTGGGAAAGAGAGAGTATAGGGACATTTTAATCTATCTAGATTATTCAATTGACACACTTCATCATGACCTCACCATTGGATAGAATTATTCCTAAAAATTTGAAACAACCTTATGAGACTCATATACAACCCTAATGAGTGGATACCTCCCACTCAAGCTGAACACAATCATCATCATTAAATTAGGTATAATGAACTTAAAAGAAACTTGCAAATATCAAAAAATTTAGTAGATACTTCTCACATCTAATCAACTGGTTCACAATAATAATCTATTTAATCAAATAATGTAGACACTTAGTATAAATCCAGGTTTAAAATATCTTTTAGTGCATGTATATGAACAAATCAGTAGATGTTACTTAATTCAGAATAAGAATCCATTATATGAGTAACATGTCAAGATCTAAACATTTTGAATCAATACATAATAATAACATCATGTTTGTGACACTCCACCAGCTGAACTAGGAACGCATCATGTAGTCCTGAAGCTGAAGTACACATAACAGATCTCTACCAAACAAGACTATTCAAATAACAAGTAAATCTAAATCATATTCAGAGTGGATATAAAATCTCAGCATCAACCGCATGTCAACATCAATGATTAGATTCCAAACCAGACAATTAAGGATATAGAAATAGATCATCTTTATAAAAGAATGAATAGTTTCCACAACAATAAGCATATTCAATAGTAGTAGATCTATTCGCTATCAGAGAAAGGCATGCAACAATGTATAACTCATGTTCTACATGGGTTGTCATCTTTTATTCATTTTTCTTGAAACTACTTGGCTTGTACCTCACCAAGTAGAATTTGTCACGCATGATTCTCTTGTCATGGACTCACCATCACTATCTTAAGATTTAGTCAGCCACCCTATGATATCAATAGCAGACCCTGCTCCACCTCTGTTTTGCCTAAAGAGGCTCACGTCCTCATCTCAGGTACATGAGATAGGAACCAACATAGCATAATATCACATATCATCATTGCTTATCACATATCATCATATTTCACACGTTTCATAGTTTTGTTTCATCATAATATATTCCTCATGGACATTGACTTTCATAATAAGTATTTAGGGCCAGAGCTAATCCAGATGACCCACTCCAAAGTCTTAGTTGTCTAACCTTTAAGGTCTCGATAGACACTCTAGAAATCCTTCTTATAATTCAGATATTAGTATGAGGAGATCCATTTTATTTCCCTAGTGTTGAACTCAGGGGATACTCAGGTGACGTGTCATCATTTCACTTACTATTAATCTATTTTACCCAACTTAAAAGAATTCAAAATATCATGTACTATATGTGTGTATTCTTGCGTAACTAGAATAACATGAAAAAATTAGGCATATCCAGAAAGACAATGACCAAAACAAGAAGCACAATAATCTGTAATTAGCAACACATATAATTCTTTACATTTCTACATCATCTCATAGCAACAATCATCAGTGGGCTTTCTTCCCAAGACATCATCTCATTATCTAGCATTTACCCTTATTAGCATTTCTCAAAAGTGACCAAAGCATGTTAACTCCATCTCAACATATTTCTTATACCTTCTTGCATATCATAGTTCTCATTCAATATTCACAAAGACATTAGAACTAGAAACAGTATAAGCATATGGACATCTTGTGTCATTCATCTTACTGAGGATAGGTTCATCATGCAATATATATATATATATATATATGAATAAATATCAAGAATAAACATGTATATCAAACTTATTACTCCTTATTTACTATTTTACTATTTTTAAATTAGGGTTACCATCCATCACATGTGTAATCTCATTTGAAATCCATCAGATTATGCCATTCTTATAATACAAGTGTCTACAGATAATTACAATCCAACACAAATTTTTATGAATAAAGTTGCATCCATGAACTTCATCTTGTAATTTAATTAAACTTTAGTCATATGCATTCTGTAATACCTCATTTGATATCATTTTTCATTAGCATCACATATCTCATTATTTTAGGGTTAGGGTTAGGTTCTTAGATCCATGTACTAATTTTCATCATTTTCCTTTCATTTCATATTCATTAGTTTTAGCATTTTTCATTTGATGTTCACTACTATTATACGAACAAATCATTCTAAATTTACTTAATATATAAAGTTTCTCTCTCATTTAAATCATTCATAATATGATTTTAGTATATTTCATTCAATTTAGGTCAACAAACATGTAATCGAAATATATATAGACTATATAATTCATCATACACATTTCATTAATGTCATTCTTAACTTGTCATCACCATTCGGTTGATTCTTATCTATTTCCTTTCTTGTAATAGATAAGTGTACCATGTCATTGACTTCTAATGGCATTCTTGTAGTTAACAATAATTATTTAGTCCCTTATAATACTACACACTTTAGCTAAAAAAAATGGATTATGTTACATCTTCTTACACCATATTCTCTAATCATCCTTCCCAATTCATTGTTATGCAACTTGTATAAAAGTACCCACATTCATGTGATAGTTTACTCAAAATTTAATAAATAATACTAAATAGATTCATTAGGCTTAGATCTTATTAATAAGACCCATAATCTTCAATATAAGTAATAACTCCTACAATTTAGCATCTTTTCACATTCAAAGGATTATATGCATGTTGGGTTTTCCTCTGATACTAGTCTTAATACTAGATTTCTAGGGTTTAAGAAGTTCTCTTAGTTTAATACATCATAAGGATCATATCATGTAGTAATATCATCATGGTGTATAGGGATTTGTTAGGGATATTCACACACATGGAAACCCTAGTTTTCATTTCCACATATTTCATTCGTCAATCCTAAGTATATATTGATTCATTCCCTTATTTGATTCAATCATTCCCAACACAAACCCTAATTAGGGAATATCACCACATCATACTGGTCCTTATTTATATATCATACTCAATTTCATTAAGATTCAATATTACACCTATGTAATTCATTCTAATACATTTCAAAGATGATCCTATGCATGCCAACTCAATTTCTAAGCATATCATTCAATAGTTGGTTCAGGTAATATTCATGCAAAGAAACATGATCCTATGTCCACATGATTATTCATAGAACATAAATGAATACATTAGAGAGTATACAAATATTAATCAATAAAAAAGGATCTAAATCGGTAGCACTTATTTCCCCCAAAATCATCACAATTGATTATGCAATAGCATACAAAAGCTAGCTATGATCTTGACTATTTTATCCAGATAGGTTTTCAACATGATTACAAATCTTAATAGGGAGAGAGAAACTC
Source organism: Alisma plantago-aquatica (assembly GCA_963693085.1). NCBI lineage: Eukaryota > Viridiplantae > Streptophyta > Magnoliopsida > Alismatales > Alismataceae > Alisma > Alisma plantago-aquatica. Next base: position 1,357,736,639 of record OY856409.1, read on the forward strand.
ACCTAAGGTGACAAGCACCTTAAAAACATAGGTCAAACACTGAATTTTTAGAAATCCACCAATTTTCTAGCTATGAAATCCATTTCTTCCTCCTCTCAACTCGAAAACCCTGGAAACGAAGAGTAAGAGAGAAAGAGTGAGAAAAGGGGGTGATTTGATATCATTTCAAGTCAAATTAGAGGAGGGATAATATTGACATGTGAGAGAAGATTCACCATGAAAGACTATGCAAAGAAGCTAAATTTACTTGATTTCATCATTTCTTGGATCATAAAACCCTAGATCATCAATTCCACCACTTTCTCTTCTCAAACCCCAAATCTACCTCTCTCACTACGATTCCATTTCTCTAGAATGAATCATAAAATATGATATCACTTTGGGTGCTAGATTGTTCATATATATAAATTAAGATGCTTGAGTCAATTGCAAATTAACCCAACTTTACGCTTTCTTTTATTTTAGCATAATTTTCTATCATACAAATGCTACTAAAAATCATTAACTAGATAGGTCAAATATCCAATAAAAATTAGTATGTTATATGAAGCAACATATCATAGCTTTAGTAAATATTTTAGATTAATCAGTGATACCAATAATTAAATAAAAATCAAATACCAGATTGCTATATTTTAGCTTAAATGCATGGTCGACTGAGGCCTATGCCCTTCTTTGGATTAGACTAACATCATCTGAAAACTATTAAAATGTAACAAAATGTCTAAAGTAGACTTTACAACCTACAATTAAAATTGCATATGAATTGGATGTACCAATGAAAAGATAAAATTCAAATATCTAATTGTTATATTTCAACCTGAATGCATGGTGCGTTGTGTTTGTCTTGAGGAAACTCGACCGACAAACATGTCAAAAAATTCCTTAAAAATTCTGATATTTTACAAGAACACTAATAATTGAGTTTCTCAAATTATCTCCAAATTTCAACTAAATTCGTATTTTATACAAAATATAAAGAATCATTTATTATACCGATCTATTTATCAAATTTTATATTCATATGCGACCTTGGCAACTAGGGTTTATAATACTCAAACTCTAATTATTTGAAATAAAAGTATATTTAGAATTTCTCATTATGTTTAAAGAGTCATAATTAGACTAACATCATTAATCAAGATTAAACAATGATCAATCTAGTTAAGCATACAATTATCCAAGAAAGCCGTAATTAGATGGTTTATCTGAAGATGGGTCGTTACAAATTCTTCCCTCCTTTTAGGATTTCATCCCAAAATTCATGAAAATATTTGGATGAATATCATATAATCTAATGGTTCATCTCTCTCAGTATTAAGTTAGAATTATTTATATTTTATCTTTATTTCTTATGACATAATTTTTTTTGCATTAGATAGATATTTCATCCCTTGTCATCGTCATATATCTCAATGAGAATTACAAACACTTATTTCACAAATCTTAGTAATAAATCATAAATGAAGATATCATTTACATCACCTTTCATATTCTTTTAAATTTTGATTATGTGTATCATGGATCAATATTATAATTCATTTTGTATTATAGTCTACATTCATTAGTCCTCTTCATAAAGATGGTTATCTAGTGTATATCATTCTCGGTTCTCAGTTTTTAGTTTTATACTTAGATTCAAACTCATTAGAGATTATCTTTATAATCTATTAAACTTTCATATTTCTCAAATGAAATTTCCTAGTTGTCTTAGGCATCATATTGAATCATATAATCCTTTCTCTCTTTTTTTATCATCATGTATCGTGTTATACTCCCAAACTATAGTCATTTGGATGCTTGGTCAAGGCATCCAGATGAAGTATAGTTGGAAGCTCTATACTAGCTTATCTCAATATCCAAACATTTGATTGGAGTATCTGGATACTAACTTCAATCAGTACGCATATCATTCAGATTTTGTTCAACATACATATTATCATTAAGACCTAGATCCTATTGTCCCTATAGACTCACCTAACCTGGCTCTGATACCACATTGTTGGGTACTCTCTTTTGGTTAGCATAAAATCCAACCATTAGAGAGAAACACAAAACCTAAATCCAAATTATGATATAAAAAAACTAACTCTCAACAAATGCGAATAACACAATATATGAAAAAACATGTAATTTTTTTCCTTTTTCTTTCTCATAAAATCACATAATAATGTCACATCAAAGAAAAATATTTTTAGTTTCATATAGTATTCAATTTCACTAAAATACAAATCAAAATCTTGTTAATCATATATAGTTTAGTTTACATCAGTTACATGTACATGAAACAACAAACTCAAGATACTACCCATCCTAGGAAAGAGAGAGTACATGGACATTCTAATATATATAGATAATTCTATTCACATCTTTTTTGTCATGATCTCTCTGTTGGATAGCATTATACCTAAAACATTTGAAACAACCTTATGAGACTCATATAGAGCCCCAGTGAGTGAATACCTCCCACTCAATCTGAGTACATGCATCAACATCAAATTAAGTATAATCAACTTAAAAGAAACTTACATATATAAAAATGTCTAACAGATAGTTCTAGCATCTAATAAACTAGTTTACGATAATAATGTATGTAATCAAATTGTAAACAATTAGGATAAATCCAACTTTGAAATATCTTTTAAAGCATAACTATGAACAAATAGATAGATGTTACTTATTTAAGAATAAGAATCCATTATATGAGTAACACGTCAAGATCTAAACATTTAGAATCAATACATTACAATAACATCATATTTGTGACACTCCACCAACTGGACCAGGAACACATGCTACAGTCCTGAAGCTAAAGTACACATAACACATGTCTACCAAACAAGATTATTTTAAGTGACAAGTAAATCTAAATCATATTTAGGGTGGATATAAAATATCAACATTAATCACATGTCAACATCAATGATTAGATTCCAAACCAGACAATTAAGGATATAGAAATACACCATCTTTATATTAAAAAATAGTTTCCACGAAAATAAGCATAGTCAATAGTAGTAGATCAATTATCTATCAGAAAAAGGCATGTTACAATGTATAACTCATATTTTACATGGCTTGTCATCTTTTATTCATTTGCCCTGAAACTACTTGGCTTGTACCTTGCTAAGTAGAAGTCACCACACCTTATTCTCTTGTCAACGACTCACCGTCGCTATCTTAGGGGTTAGATGGCCACCCTAAGATATCAACAACACACCTTGGCCCATCTCAGGGTTGCCTAAATAGACTCACATCCTCATCTCAGGTGCACGAGATAGGAACCAACATAACATTATATCACATATCATCATTGCATATCACATATCATCATTGCATATCACATATCATCATATTTCACATGTTTCGTAGTTTTTATTTTATCACAATCTATTCCTGATGGACATAGACTTTCATAGAAAGGATTTAGGGCCATAACCACTCCAAAAGACTCACCCCTAAATCCTAGTGGTCTAACATTCAAGGTCTCAATCCACACTTTGGAAATCTTTCTCATAATTCATCAAATACTACAAGGAGATTTTTTTTGTTTCCCGGTGTGAACCTCGGGGGAAGCTCACAATGTTTAGGGTGCCTAACTAGATTTGTCATCATTTCACTTGTTATTAATCTATTTTAATCATCTTAAAAGAATTTAAAACATCATGTATCATATGTGTATATTCTTGCATAAATAGGATAACATGAAACAAATCAGGATTATCAAGAAAGACAATGACCAAAACAAGAAGCACAACCATTTGTAATTTGTAACACATATAATACTTTACATTTACATATCATCTTATAGAAATCATCATCAGTGGGATTTTAGCCCAAGACAAATCTCATTATCCAACACCCTTACTGAAGGTTTCTCAAAAGTAACCAAAGCATGTTAATTCCATCTCAACATATTTCTTATACATTCTTGCATATCATAATTCTCATTCAATCTTCACAAAGACATAAGAACTAGCAACAATATAAGCATATAGAAATCTTGTGTCATTTATCTTTCTTAGGATAGGTTCATCATGAAACATATATATGTTCCATTCCATTCTATAGGTATGAATAAACCTCAAGCATAAAAATGCATAGCACACTTTATACTCCTCATTACTATTTAATTTTTTTCCAGTTAGAGTTATTGTCCATCACATGTGTAATCTCATTTGAAATCCATCAGATTAGGTCATTCTTATAATACAAGTGTCTACCGACAATTAACATGAATTCTTATGAATCAAATCACATCCACAAACTTCATCTTGTAATTTAATTAAACTTTAGTCATATGCATTTCTTATTCCCTCATTTGGGATCATCATGTATTAGCATCACATATCTCATTATTTTATTTTTAAGATTAGGTTCTTAGTTCATGTTCTATCTTCATTTTCCATTCATTTAATATTTCATTAGTTTTAACATCTTTCATTTGATTTTCACTACTATTCTAGGAACAAATCCTTCTAAATTACTTGATATATAAAGTTTCTCTCTCATTGAAATCCTTCATAATGTGATTTAATATTCATTCAATTTAGGTCAACACACATGTAATCAATATATATATAGACTACATACTTCATCATACACATTTCATTAATTTCATTCTTAACTTGTCATCACCATCCGCTTATTTTTGTTTATTTCCTTTCTCATAATAGATAAGTGTTCCATGCCATTAACTTCTAATGACATTATCATAATTAACAATAATTATTTAGTCCGTTATAATACTACACACTTCAGCTAAAATGAATGGATTATGTTACATCTTCTTACACCATAATCTTTAATCATCCTTCCCAATTCATTATTATGTAGCTTGTAAAAAAGTACCCACATTCATGTCAGGGTTTACTCAAAATTTTATAAATCATACTAAAATAGATGAATTAGGCTTAGATCATATTAATAAGACTGTAACATAATGAATCTTAGATGTAATCTCCCTGTAAACCCTTTTCTCGAGTTTCCCTTTCATTTCTATCATTTATGTCGTTCATGTTTAATTAGTGGAATTTATAGTGGTTTAGTGAACATTTATACACTAATTGTACCAATATAAGGGTTTGTGCACAAATACCTCAGTGAAAGCTTATTTAAGGATCTAAAATGCAAAATCACCACTTTAGTATAACAATGGTATATTAATTTATGCTAGAAGTGCAAGGCCCTAAACCTTGATTAAATGTATTAAACAAGCTTAATTACCATAATTAAATTCTCTAAACCTTAATATAAATTTTTTATGTGATTTGAAAACATAAAATGAGCCTAAGTTTCAAATTTGGTTTGATTTGGATGTTGCTTGTGCAAGCTATGCAATTTTAGGTACATTCTGGACTTTTACGCAATTTACCCAATTGGGAGGTTTTCTTTGCAAATTATCACCTAAATTTTAATCCTTAGATATTCCCTTACCATTATCGAAATTTTTAATCATAGGGCACCTGGTTTCACCTTGGTTTGAAGGTGTTTCTCTCTAAGGGCATTATAGGGATTACCCTCTTTATAAATGAGCTTATCTTTAAAAGCTATCAACCAATGGGGTTATTTCTTTGTTTGGAGGATGGCAGGGATGGCCTAGAAGCCTCCATGGAATTTTGGGACCAACCTTGGATATACAAGAAGTCTCTATGAGCTGTCCTCTTGCATGGCCATGAAGCCTTAGTCTAAGGACACATGGAAAGACCCATAGACACCTCATGCTTGCCCCCTTCTTTATAAAGCCATGCCTACCCCTTCCCACCTCCCAATCTAAGAATAAATCCTCTCCTTCTCTTTACTACATCTTAGAGAATCATTCCTTTTATGTTTGGCCACGAAGTTGCTATCCCAAGGTAAAAGAGGGTGCTTACCTTGGTGAAGAAGGCTCCTACGGTTCTAAATTTCTCTATATAGGATTTCTTATGCTCATCCTTAGTGATTTTGACCAAAACTAGTAAGTATCCTCCTTCTCTTCCCTATTTTCATGATTTTATTATTCCTCCCACCTTCTTCCAGGTCAGAACCATGATCTTCCATGGTAAAACTCCACGTAGAATCCTAAAACATCTCATCTCCATGCTCTTTTGCTCAGGTTTGCACTTCTAAAGTGGAGAAGGTTATCTTTGCTCAAGAAAGGAGCTTGTCTTGGAGAAACCAGACCTTCTAATCTCAGAATCCTTTCTGTTTGGACCTTATTATCTTCCTAGAGGCAAGTTTTGTTAACCTCCTTCTCATATATTTCTTTCTACATGCTTAAAACTCATGCTTATGTTTCAAATCGATGATCTCCATCTCTTTTTACCATGTTCTTCTAAGGTTTTGGTTTCTTGCTTTTTTACCTTATCAAGAAGCTCTAGTTTGGTTACCTATGCAACTTCAAACCTGGTCTTGGTTCAAATGGTTTTTTCTCCCTCTCTCTCTCTTCAATTATCTCGATCGATTTGATGATGTGGCAATTTCCTATTGGTCAGTATTGAAAAATTCATTTCTTCTAATCCACTTATCCAAATTTGACAAATAAATATGTTTTCAAATTGAAAAATTAATCTCTATCTAATAAAAATATTTAAAGGTATGATTTCATGGTTTGATGAAGGGTGGTTTTTGTAAAATGAATTTGATGCATACAATCCATAAAAATTACATCTTAATCATCATAACTCCAAAATTAACATAAAAATATATTTTGTTCATCAGGTGAACCAAATAAGTTCATTGGTGATATTTTCAAAATCTAAATCTGAGTTTTGCTAAAAAGTTTTGTAATTAGGGTTTCCATACATTGATGTGCACTATGTACTCTAATACATGTTAATACATTGAAAATAGGCAATGTGGAACTTAGACTCAATTAAAGTGGTGAAAGTTAGTAATTGATATCAGTAAGAGAGGTATGTGCATTCCTTACACCCTATGTTGGGATAATTGTAGCCAAACCCTATATTTCCCTAATGAGGCTTAAATGAAGCCTAAATCTTCTATTCTTGAATCCTAATGCCGTTCATGCCTCAAATCAGATTATAATTTATTCTTGTTTGGGTCTTATACCCCACTGCCATGCTTATTGAATATTATGACTATTCTTGCCATGACTACTTTTCTAACATGTAGATTTATGTTCTATTTAATTTAAAGTAGTTGTACTTATGTTCAAAGGCTAGATCCAGGCAGGGTGGCTGGTGTTAGACTATGTCAAGCTGTGGTTACTATGTGTAGGTGTGTTGAATGTACGTAATTGTGGTTTGTATTAGTCTTTCTTCTGGTAGGAGTGTTCAGGATCTAGCTTGATTATCTTGATAGGCTTTCCTAGTCATTTTTGTTCCATCTAGTGATCTTTGCTCCCCCTGCGTGGGGTAATGATCCTAAGATAAGTTTGTTTTTTTTGTCTGATGTAATGGGGTACCTAGTGCCCAAAGTTTTTGGTAATATTAGCAATACACATTTTTGACCGACCAAAAAAAAAGTAGTTGTACTTATGTACAACCACCCACAGAGGGCATGTGTTTAATCGCCCTGGAGAATGTTTTTATTCTCCCCTATATAATTGTGTAGGTGACTGGGAATGTCTTATTCTCCCCTCACCTCTAGGTTAGAGGTCTGGTAGGTGCCTCAACCCTACTTATTTAGGTAGACATAATTACCTTACATGCAAATCTTTTTTAATATAATTGTTAATGGCAAGTTTCTTTTGAATGTAGCCTCATACTCTTGTTATCTTCATCTTATGATGAACCCTAGCCTGTTATTATTTTCTTTACTTATCTTGTTATCCTAGACTAGTTTTATGACACATACCTTGTTTTCTTTCCCCTTTTACTGGGTGATTTCCCAACCACCTAGGTGCTAGTGTTGAGCAAGGAGAAGGACAAGTTTGAAGGAAGTCGTCTCAGGAGTAGATCTCAAGCTATCTGAAAGGATGTCTAGGTTGTTATAGCTAGAATCTTTTCTCTTATCTTTTTCTTTTGGGAACAATCATGTAATGAACAATGAAAGCCATGTAATAGGCTTTTGACATTTTAGAATGTATCTGGTGCATGCTTATTTACTTAGAATATTATACATGCATCCCTCAATATCTTTTGTCTTCCTAAAAAGATGAATGTTTTGTACTTCCTTTAAATTTTAGTAAGGAGGTGGTCTCTCCTCTTTACAACATGGTATCAGAGCCTTTAGGCAAATATTAGGACATGAATTTGAAGAAAGTGTGTCTAGAATGGATCAGGGTTTTGGGGGTTGGCAATATTTTCATCCGCACCACGAGCTTGGTTTACGAGGACTCCCGTGCCCATATGACACCGGCCTAGCCTGAGCTGATACAAATTTCCCAAAATAGTATGCTTTTAGGCAATAGCATTCTAGATATTATTTTCTCATCTATGATTCAAATACTCCTCGGAACTTAATATGTTAACCCTGCCATTCAGGATAGGTGACTCGTTCGACAGCAAGAACAAGGGAAAGTAGTCGAACCCTGATGACTCTAATGTGGGAAACACTCCTGTGACTCCTATCGGCCATAGTGTGGTCAACCCTACTACTCCGGCCACCCCCACCTTCACACTAGAGCAAGAGTTGGTAATGTTGTGCCAGTTCCTCTCCACCATGATGGGGCAGCTCCACACAGTGGTCGCCAACGCCAACAAGTTGAGGGAGTTCACCCTCACTGACTTCATAAAGATGCAGCCACCCTACTTCAAGGGTGAAAGTGAACACAACAAGGTGGATAAAGCAGGTGACTGGGTGTTGGCTTTGGATCAGACCTTTGAGGGTATGTCATGCCCTCCTCAATAGAAAGCAATGTATGTGATGGACGGACCGGCATGTGTCTGGTGGAATGGTATCACCCAAACTCGAGACACCTCTACCATGGAGTGGGACAAGTTCCTGAAGCTCTTTAGGGAGAAGTACATCTATCATGCCTTCCTAAGGAAGAAGGGAGCCGAGTTCTACATCCTCAGGCAGGGAAGCATGAGTGTGGACAACTACATCTAATGGTTCCTACTTCTAGAATGCTATGCCACCGACCTTGGAGTCAAGAGAAGGGCAACGTTGTTCTTGAAGGGCCTAAACTACTAGGTAGGCTGAAGTCTTTTTCCACAGCTTCCACTCACCTTCTAGCAGATGGTGGATAAGGCCTTGATCATCGAGTCCTACCCGGGATTCCAATCCTATGGATACAGTAATGGCTACAACAACAACAAGTGGAAGAACCCTACCCAGAATGAGAATCGCGGACGTGATCGGTGCAATAGGTGCTCTCGCCACCATCCTCTAGGGAGATGTCCTGCCAACAATGCACCTACTTGTAGAGACAACCGGCCTCCTCCGACCTTCCATGAATGTGGCCAAGTTGGGCATATGACCACTCTGCCCCCATTTCCAGTAGGGATAGAATAATGTCTAGTAGCTGTAGTAGCCAAGGCAGAATCTGCCTCCACAGAATAATAACAACAACAACTAGAACCCAAGTTGACCGCCAGTGGAGAGGCAGAATGGGAGAGTGTTTGCTCTCAATGCTGAGGAAGTAGGTGAAGATAATGAAGTTATTAAAGGTACTTTGCAACTTAATATGCATCTTATAAAGGCATTGTTTGATTCTGGCTCATCCAATACCTTCATATCATGTCATCTTGTAACTATGTTAGAAATAGAATCTGAGTATATGGATCATATATTAGATGTATAAACCCCTAGTAGTAAGATCTTCTCTTCGTATCTCCAAACTCCGACATTGGACCTCTATATATTTGGTATAAGGTTTCCCTCAGATTTCATCTTGCTTGACATGACCACCTTTGATGTCATCCTGGGAATGGATTGGTTGAAGAGGTACAAAGGTATTTTGTTTTGTGAAGAATCAAAGGTTAGTTTGTCACATCCTATTGAGGGAAGATTGTGTGTCAAGGGTAGGAAGCGAGATGATCGAAAATTTGTTATCTCTGCCATCAAAGCTGAAAAGCTAGTCTCACAAGGGTGTAGATCTTTATTAGCCTCTATAGTCCTCGAGGCTACACCTCCTTCTCTCGACCACATAGATGTATTGAAGGACTTCCCGGACGTCTTTCCCAAGGAGTTACTCGGTTTGCCACCAACACGTGAGGTGGAGTTATCCATCGAACTTGTACCCAGAACTTCACCAATATCAAAGCCGCCTTACCGCTTGGCCCCTGTTGAGCTTGCCGAACTGAAGAAGCAGCTAGAAGAGCTTCTCGATATGGGCTTCATCTGCCCCAGTGTTTCACCTTGGGGAGCCCATGTCCTGTTCATGAAGACGAAGGATGGTTTGATGCGGATGTGTATGGACTACCGCATGCTTAACCAAGTGATGGAGAAGAATCGTTATCCTTTGCCTCACATCGACAAATTATTTGACCAGCTGAAGTCAGCCACTCTGTTCTCCAAGATGGATCTGTGAAGTGGCTACTACCATATGTGCGTGAAGGATGATGATGTCCCAAAGACGACGTTCAAAACTCGCTATGGGCATTACGAATTCATGGTCATGCCTTTCGATTTGACAAATGACCCTGCTTCCTTCATGGACTTGATGAACCGAGTGTTTCGTCCATACCTTAACAAGTTCATGGTGGTGTTTATCGATGACATTTTGTCTTATTCTGAGACGTTAGAACAACATCACGAGCATCTGCGGACTGTACTCAACACACTATGAGAAAATCAACTCTATTCAAAATTCTCAAAGTGTGAATTATGGATAAAGGAAGTGATATTTTTGGGTCATGTGATTTCTGTCGGACATATAGCTATTGATCCTACAAAGGTAGAAATTGTGACCAAGTGGAAAGCTCCAAAGAATCCCTCTGAGATCCATAGTTTCCTCGGATAAGCAGGTTACTATCAAAGGTTTATCAATAGATTCTCTGAGTTGGCCTTGCCTTTAACCAAGCTGACGTGAAAGGAGGTCAAGTTCTCTTAGAAACTAGAATGTGAGAACAGTTTCCAAAAGCTAAAGGAGTGTTTGACTTCTGCTCCCATTCTTTCCTTGCCTATTGAAGGCATACTCTATGTCATGTACATGGATGCTTCTAAACAAGGCTTAGGGTGTGTTTTGATGCAAGAAGGAAATGTGATCGTCTGTGCTTCCTTCCAATTGAAATCGAATGAAGCTAATTGGCCTACATATGAGTTAGAGCTTGCTGCCATCATTCATGCTCTGAAAATCTGGTGACACTATCTCTATGGTGTGAAGTTTGAAGTTTTCTCTGACCATAAAATCTTGAGGTACATGTTGATATAAAAGGATCTGAACCTACGACATTGAAGGTGGATGGAATATCTCAAAGATTATGACTTCACCATCACCTATCATCTCGGTAAAGCAAACACCATAGCTTATGCTTTAAGTCACAATAAGGATGTCGTTTGTGCTACTCTGAGATGTTCGGTGTGGGAAAATCTTGAATATGTGACTAGTTGGCGACCTCTACCTATCAATTCAGTGGACGAAGACAAGTTGTGTGTCCATATGGATAGTTTGACTGTTACACAGACTTGGATCTCAGAATTCATTGATGCACAATTGGAAAGCTCTGAGATGGAAGAGATGAAGGCCTTGACTGAGAAATCACAATCTAACTTCTTTGTCGGAGTGGATGTTGTTGTCCGCTTCAGATAAAGGTTGTGTTTTCCTAACGTGGGTGATCTGAGACAGAAGGTGATGAGTGAAACACATGGGTCCAAGTACACTATTCAACTTGGCACAACAAAAATGTACAATGACTTACAATGAAGAGTCTGGTGGAAGAACATGAAGAATGATATAGCTCTGTTCATCACGAAGTGCTTAACATGTCAGTAAGTCAAGATTGAACATCAACGACCTGGTGGTCTTCTTCATCCTCTTGAAATTATGGAATGGAAGTGGGAGAAGATCATAATGGACTTTGTTATTGGTTTCCCCAAGTCTAAGAAAGGTTATGATGCTGTTTGGGTGGTTATTGATTGGCTTACAAAATCTGCTCATTTCTTGCCTTTCAAAACCAATTACAAAGTTGTGGATATGGCTCAGTTGTACATTGAGTGGATTGTATGCCTGCATGGAGTACCTGATGTGATAGTTTCCGATCGTGACCCAAAGTTTACTTATTTCAGGAGGAGATGGGTACTAACTTGCGTTTTAATACTACTTACCACCCACAGACTGATGGTCAATCTGAGAGAACAATTCTGATTCTAGAGGAATTGCTTCGTGCTTGTGTGATGGATTGGGGTGGTTCATGGGATTGGTATCTTCCATTAACTGAGTTTGCTTACAACAATAGCTACCAAGCTAGTATTGATATATCACCTTTTGAAGCTCTCTATGGTAGACCATGTCGTTCACCTTTGCATTGGGATGATGTCAGTGAACGTTCTCTAGTGAAGACCGATGACATTAAAATGATGACAAAAAAGGTACAGTTGATAAATAAACGCATGAAAGCTGCTCAAGACCGACATAAGATGTATGCTAACAAGAAAAGGTTCGATGTTAACTTCCTAGTGGGTGACTATGCATTTCTGAAGATCAAGCCTATCCGTTCTATTGCTAGATCTAAAGTTAAAGGCAAATTGAGTCCCCGCTATGTTGGACCATTTGAAATCTTAGATAAGGTTGGATATTGTGCATACCTCTTAGCTTTACCTCCTTCCTATAATAAGATTCATAATGTGTTCCATGTCTCTGCGCTATCAAAGTATGTGAAGGAATCTTCTCATGTGCTTATTGTTGAGCCTTTGGAGATACATGAGAATCCGACCTATGAAGAGCTACATGTGAAGATCCTTGACTTCCGAGTAAAGCAACTGAAGAACAAAGAGATTGAGTTGGTAAAGGTTTTGTGAAAATATCATGGTCTGGAAGAAACCACTTCGGAGTTGAGAGATGAAATGTTACGTACTCACCCTTCTCTTTTTTCTTGATATTTCGAGGACAAAATCCTTTTAAAGTGGTGGAGTGTTGTAACACAATGAATGTTAGATGTAGTCTCCATGTAAACCTTTTTCCAAAGTTTCCTTTTCATTTCTATCCTTTATGTCGTCCATGTTTAATTAGTGGAATTTATAGTATTTAGTGAACATTTATTCACTAATTGTACCAATACAAGGGATTATGCACAAATACCTCATTGAAAATTAAGGATCTAAAATGCAAAATCACCACTTTAGTAGAACAATGGTATATTAATTTGTGCTAGAAGTGTAAGGCCCTAAACCTTGATTAAATGTATTAAACAAGCATAATTACCATAATTAAGTCCTCTAAACCTTAATCTAACTTTTTGATGTGATTTGAAAACATAAAATGAGCCGTTTCAAATTTGGTTCGATTTGGATGACGTTTGTGCAAGTTATGCAGTTTTAGGTACATTCTAGACTTTTATGCAATTTACCCAATTTGGAGGTTTTCTTTCAAATTATCACCTGAATTTTAATCCTTATATATTCCCTTACCATTCTTGAGATTTTGAACCATGGGGCACCTGGTTGCACCTTGGTTTGAAGGTGTTTCTCTCCAAGGGCATTATAGGGATTACCCTCTTTATAAATGAGCTTATCTTTAAAAGCTATCAACCAATGGGGTTATTTCTTTGTTTGTAGGACACTGGGGATGGCCTAGAAGCCTCCATGGGTTTTTAGTACCAACCTTGGATATACAAGAAGTCTCTATGAGCTATCCTCTTGCATGACGATGAAGCCTTATCCTAAGGACACATGGAAAGTCCCATAGACACCTCATGCTTGCCCCTTCTTTATAAAGCCATGCCTACCCCTTCCCACCTCCTAATCCAAGAAGAAATCCTCTCCTTCACTTTCTTCTAGATTATAGAATCATTCCTTCTATGTTTGGACATGAAGTTCTTGTCTCAAGGTAAAAGAGGGTGCCTACCTTGGTGAAGAAGGCTCCTAGGGTTCCAAATTTCTCTATTTAGGATTTCGTAAGCTCCTCCTTGGTGGTTTTGACCAAAACTAGTAAGTATCCTCCTTTCCTTCCCTGTTTTCATGATGTTAGTATTCCTCCCACCTTATTCTAGGTCAGAACTATGACCTTCCATGGTAAAACTCCACCTAGAACCCTAAAACATCTCATCTCCATGCTCTTTTGCTAGGGTTTGCACCTCTAAATTGGAGAAGGTGATCTTTGCTCATGAAAGGAGCTTGGCTTGGAGCAACCAGACCTTCTTATCTTAGGATATTTTCTATTTGGACCTTCTTACCTTCCTAGAGGCAAGTTTTGTTAACTCCCTTCTCATATATTGCTTACTACATGCTTAAAACTCATGCTTCTATGTTTAAAAGCGATGATCTCCATCTCTTTTTACCATGTTCTTCTAGGTTTTTGGTTTCTTACTGTTTTACCTTCTCTAGAAGATCTAGTTTGGTTACCTATTCAACTTCAATGCTAATCTTGGTTCAAATGGTGTTTTCTCCCTCTCCCTCTCTCTTCAATTATCTCGATCAATTTGATGATGTGGCAATTTCCTATTGGTCAGTATTGTTAAATTCATATCTTCTAATATGCTTATCCAAATTTGACAAATAAATATGTTTTGGAATTAGAAAATTAATCTCTATCTAATAAAAATATTTTTTAGGTCTGATTTCATGGTTTGATGAAGGGTGGTTTTTATAAAATGAATTTGATGCATAAAATCCATAAAAATTACATCTTAATCATCATAACTCCAAAATTAACATAAAAATATGTTTTCTTCATCAGGAGAACCTAATAAGTTCATTGGTGATATTTTCAAAATCTAAATCTGAGTTTTGCTAAAAAGTTCTGAAATTTTTCTATACATTAATGTGCACTATGTACTCTAATACATGTTAACACATTGAAAATAGGAAAAGTGGAACTTGGACTCAATTAAAGTGGTGAAAGTTAGTAATTGATATAAGTAAGAGAGGTATGTGCATTCCTTACACCCTATGTTGGGATAATTGCAGCGAAACCCTATATTTCCCGAATGAGGCTTAAATGAACCCTAAATGTTCTATTCTTGAATCCTAATGTTGTTCATGCCTCAAATCAGATTATAATTTCTTGTTTGGGTCTTAAACCCCACTGCCATGCTTATTGAATATTATGACTATTCTTGCCATGACTATTTTCTAGCATGTATATTTATGTTCTATTTAATTTAAAGTAGCGGTACTTATGTACAACCACCCACAGAGGGCATGTATTTAATCACCCTGGGGAATGTTTTTATTCTCCCCTATATAATTGTGTAGGTGTATGAGAATGTCTTATTCTTCCCTCACCTATAGTTTAGAGGTCTGGTAGGTGCCTCAACCCTACTTATTTAGGTATACATAATTACCTTATATGCAAATCCTTTTTAATATAATTGTTAATGGCAAGTTTCTTTTGAATGTAGCCTCATACTCTTGTTATCTTCATCTTATGATGAACCCTAGCTTGTTCTTATTTTCTTTACTTATCTTGTTATCCTAGACTAGTTTTGTGACACATACCTTATTTTCTTTCCCCTTTTGTTGGGTGCTTTCCCAACCACCCAGGTGCTAGTGATGAGCAAGGAGAAGGACAAGTTTGAAGGAAGTCATCTCAGGAGTAGATTTCAAGCTATATGAAAGGATGTCTAGGTTGTTATAGCTAGATCCTTTCATATTATCTTTTTCCTTTGGGAACAATCATGTAATGAACAACGAAATCCATGTAATATGCTTAGTACTTTTATTTCTACTGATATTGACATTTTATAATGTATCTGGTGCATGCTTATTTACTTGAAATATTATACATGCATTCCTCAATATCTTTTGTATTCCTAAAAAGATGGATGTTTTGTACCTCCTTTAAATTTTAATAAGCAGGTGATCTCACATCTTTACAAAGACCCATCATCTTGAATATAAGTAATAAGTCCTACAATTTAGGATCTTTTCACATTCAAAGGATTATATGCATGTTGGGTTTTTCCTCTCATACTCATCTTAATGCTAGATTTCTATGGTTTAAGAAGTGCTCTTAGTTCACTACTTCATAAGAATCATATCATGTAGTAATATCATCATGGTGTGCAGGGGTTCGTTAGGGATATTCACATATGGAAACCCTAGTTTTCATTTCCACATATTTCATTCATCAATCCTAAGTATATATTGATCCATTGACTTATTTGATACAATCCCTCAACAGAGGGAATATCACCACCTCATATTGGTCCTTATTTGTATATCATACTCAATTTCACTAAGATACACTTGTTTAATTCATTCTAATACAATTCAAAGGTGATCCTATACATGTCAACTCAATTTCCAATCTTATCACTCAATAGTATGTTCTAGGCAGTATTCATTCAAAGAAACATAATACTATGTCCACATGATTATTCATAGAACTTAAATGAATATATCATTGTATAGAAAAATATTAATCAATAAAAAAGGATCTAAATCAATAGCACTAATTTTGCCAAAATCATCCAAATTGATTATGCAATTGCATACGAAAGCTAGCAATGATCTTGATTATTTTAACCAGATGTAATTAGGCTTTCAACATGATTACAAATCTTAAGAGGGAGATAAATGCTTACTTAAGGTGATATGTACATAAAAAACGTAGGTGAAACTCTAAAATTTTTAGAAATCCACTAGTGTTCTAGCTATTGAATTCATTTCTTCCTCCTCTCAACTTGGAAACCCTAAAAATGGAGAATAGGAGAGGAAAAGTGAGAAAAGGGGTGATTTGATATCATTTTGAATAAAATCAAAGGAGGTACGTAATCTTGACATGTGAGAGAAGATTCACCATGAAATATTATGCAAAGAAGCTAAACTTACTTGATTTCATCATTTCTCAGATCATAAAACCCTGAATCATCAATTCCACCACTTTGGCTTCTAAAACCCTAACTCTCCCTCTCTCTCTAGGATTTCATTTCTATGGAATGAATCAAGAAATATGTAAGCTTCTTGAGTGCTAGGTTGCTCACATAGATCAATTAAGGTGCTTGGGTAAATTGTTAATTGACCTAACTTTACACTTTCTTTTATTTTAGCAGAATTTTTTTTCATACAAATGCTACTAACAATCATTTACTGAATAGGTCAAATCTCCTCCAAAAATTATTAAAAAATATTATGTTGTCTAAACAACATTTCAAAGATTCAAAATAATTTTTAGATCAATCAGAGTTACCAAAAAATAAATAAAATTCAAATACTAGAATGCTATATCTCAGCCAAAATGCATGGTCAGTGAGTTTATATTGGGGAAACTCGTCCGATACCCCTCTCTATATCCATCTCAAATCATCCAACAATTATGCAAATTTAATAGATATCTAAAATGTACTTTTTCAAACTACAATTAAAATTTCAAATCAATTGGATGTAGCATTAAAAAGATAAAATTCAAATACTAGACTGCTATTTTCAACCTGAATGAATGGTCGGTTGAGTTTGTCCTGAGGAAACTCAGCCGAAAATTATGTCAAGAATTTTTTCAAGAATTCTGATATTTTAAAAGAGCACTATTAATTGATTTCCCCAAAATATATCCAAATTTCAACTAAATCGGAGCTATACGCAAAAAACTAAAAATCATTTACTATACCACTATATAAATCAATTTTTGTATGAATATGCTACCAAAGCTCTAAATTTTGGCAACTATGGTTTACAATTAGCAAACCCTAATTATTTGAAATAAAAATATTTATAATTTCTCATTATTTTAAAGAATCATAATTAGACTACCATAATTATTCAAGTTTAAACAATGATCAATCTAGTTAAGCATACAATCAACCAAGCAAACCCTAATTAGGTGGTTAATCTTAAAAATGGGTCGTTACAAAGCCGACACCACATGTTTTTTGTAGATATATGTTTTCACAATGGATGTGACATACGACGTCAATTTTTAAGGATTGCAACCGATGACAGAGATATTTTGGACGTAAGATATATTTCATAGGAAAGACTTTTTTGTGGTTCTTTTACAACCTATGCAAAAGGCATACATCAAAAATTTTCCCTAAAAACTTTAATTTTGCGGGGCTTTTGGGACATTTGGTTCTTCGCAAATAAATCAACATTCCAATAAAAGTGGTACCCATGTTTTTCTTAATCGGTAAGACTTGACTGGTAGCGACGCTTATACTTTACCAACCACAGATATAGGCATGTAGTGTCGATTTTCTATGAAAATGGACGTTAAGAAAAGTGAAACTAGATGTCAAAATGTACTAGTGGTTGGATGGCTACATCATGAAAAATGAGATTATCCGCTTATGTTCTGAGATGAAACAACATGTTCTCACTCTAATTCTTGACTTTGAGAAAGATTTTGATAGCATCAATCAAAATTCCTGATATAGAGTCTCCATGTATACAATTTTCCAAACATATTAATCTCGCATATGCATAACTACATTAGTTTGTGCCACTTTTGATTCTTATTGGCACTCATTTTAACTACTTTACTAGTTCAAGGGAAAAAATAGACCCCCTATCTCCTAACCTCTCTATTATTTCCACTTACATCTCAACAAGCATTAAGTTGTTCTACAAAATGGTAATTATATTCAGGTCATCGTCGGAGATTGAACCTGAAACCTCTTACTATCAAGCATTAACTGACTTGCTATCAAAAACAACAACCTTGAGAAAACAAAGGTGTTTGGAAATTAAGATAGAAACATGATTTTTTGGTAATACCATTATATTCATCAAACCTACTTGTAAAAATCTCATAAATGGCATACATATATTAGTCACCATGTAACATCTCTGTAGACTCTGGATCAACTTAAAAATAACATTTGTTAGTGGTGCTTATGCATTTGAACAAATGGTGACTAGAATTTTAAAATTACATGATGGAAGGATGATTTGTTTTCCCTCACATATTTGGAATTTCCAGTATCCCCACCTAGGCTTAGTCCTTTAGTCTGGAAGCTTAGATGTAGAAAAGGAATAAGCAAAGGTCACACATTGAATCCAAAATACCTCTAGAATATAGGATGTCACATCCTCATAATCTCAACTCTTACATGCATAAAGTCTTACGGCATTAATAGTCTACATTTTCATAAAAATAATAGAATTAAATCAACGTGATTATATATACCATTATAGGATCAACATAACTGTGTACAAAAAATATAACTTGTCAAGAATGTTAGTCTTATAAACACAAATAAGGTGGATTGGATATTAGGCTACATTCAGTTTGTATGTTTAGTATGGTCCTCTCATCCCTATGAAATAATGATATCTCCATCTATAGGGAGCCAATTCTTATCAAATACTACTAAAATACCTTACCTAAATGTTACTCACGCAGTCAGCCCTTTCGAAAATACCTTATACCCACATTGTACAATATCAAATTAGCGATTATCAACTCACTGGGATCACACAATACCATCACATTTAACTATTCCTTAATCTTATGGCAGTGGTATATCCAAACTAGATTGACCAGTAATGTAGCTATCAAAATGCAACTCTTTATATGCACAAACCACCTCAAGAGATTTCTCATTGCTATTGTTTTTAGGAACAAGATGGTCCTTAACCTCACAGGACTACTATCTTATCTAGGAAAAAGGGATACATTGTCTGTTGGATCTGAGGAGATAATTTCATAGTCATTCATGATTATAAATTCTTCTACTCGATATGGATCCACTCAGAATAAAAAGTAAAATTTTGGAGCTTTAAATGCCTCACAAAGTTAACATTTATAATTGGCTCAAAAATTAAATATTCTTCTATTAGGCTATACTCATAAATAGGAACGGTTACTATTCCTTTTATGTTTTTGTCAAAACTATGAACACTATGTTGATGGTACTCTTTTCTCATGCCAGTACACACACATGGGATCATTTTTACCATATTCAATACCTAGAGATTGACATTAAAAAAGTCATCCACATTGCATTTGACAATATAGGATGTAAATATCTCTATAGATGTGAAAGTTGATCTGGATTAACATCTTGCATTCTTTGGAAAATTTGGTGCAAGGAAAATAATGGATACTCATGTAATATTAGTTTTGGCCAAATTAGTTTAATTTCTAGAATTTTCTCAACATATGTCATTTGGATGTCTAAAAAATAGAGTGGGTGACTCCCTATTGCTCAAAAGAGAAGTCCATATTTACATAATTATTTATTTCAATAGGATGATCTAGGAATGTGCCGAAGGTGGAAATGTAGGGGTCCTCTCCTTTTCATGGACCTGACAAAAGGTTTCAAGGATGATAATGCGTAGAAAAGATCTCAACAAGGTTTGGGCACTTCGGGTGTCTATAGAAATCTCACCTCCAAACATATTGCCTTTGGGGGCCTTTGGCGGGATTCTCATCTAGTTTCTTTCTCACAACTCATTGGGTACTCTATATCCTCATAACATGCGTACATAAGTTCATTGGGTCATCTTATTTGTTTTACATAGGAGACAATCCTTAACCTCATAGAATTTTTACTTATCCTAGAAAGATGTACAAAGTTGGATCTGAGGAGACAATTGCATAGTGATTAATGCTTGTATGTCTTTCTATTTCATATGGACCCACTCAGAAGCACCGATGAAATTTTGGAGCATCAAATGCCTCACCAGTACAATCTTTATAATTGGCTCATAAGTCAATACAATCTTCTCATAGGTGGTAATTGAAATAAAAGGGGTCATTACAATCCCTTTATTCACTCAAACAACATGAGATTGCTTTTAGCATACTCAATACCAAGCGATCGATAGTAAAAACAAACTCATATGCATTATGTTTGACAATATTAATGTAAATATCCAAATTGATGTGTCAATTCGCCATTAGCGTATTGCATGCTTTGGATCAAATAGTGCAACCAAAACAATATACACTTATGTAATATAAGTTGTGACTGCCTGATCTTAATCGCTAATATTTTCTCATCATATATGATATCATTCTCTTAATATGATAATAGGTGATTCCGCACAACTCAAAGGTAAAGACCATCTTCACATTTTTTATCTGGCTAAATATGATGATTATGGGCTGCATATGCTAATGTATGTATACTCTCCTTCACCAATTACCTATCAGAAGGATACCATGATGATGAGGCATAGACAACATCTCATCAAGGTTTGTACACTTCACCTCATGTCTTCATTTTTTACTATGAGTTGTCTAAAGAAAATCCAATCCAAAACATTTCCCTTGGGGATTTTGGTGGGATCCTCATATCATTTCTTTCTCATTGGTCTTTGGGGACTTTATATTCATCACCGGCCCATACAATTGTTGTATTTTCTTGTTCCAATTTTTTTTTACAGCCATCAACTTTGTCCCATATTTTTTATGAAAAAACTTTATTTTATTTATTTTATTTTTCAAAAAGGCTTTTGATTTTCATTTTGCCTCACTTGGAGTTTGCTGATAGGCTTTAAGGCAGCAGTAGTTACCCCCTCTTTCACTACCATTAAGGTCACCCATTAAGCTCGACAATTAAAACACACATTGGGAAGACCAGTAATTGCAAGGTAAGACAACAACAATTATCCTCTCTTTGACTACCATTAAAATTGTCCATTAACCTCGACAATTAAGATATACATTGGAAAAACCAACAATTGTAAGGTAAGACAACCACAATTATCCTCTTTTTGACTATCATTAAAGCATCCCATTAACCATGACTATTAAGATGCACATTGGAAAGACCAATAGTTACAAAGTGGGCAACGTGTGCAGATTGTTACCATGGGGCATGATTGAGACACTCTCCTTAACAGAAGACATCCACTCTCCATTGGAGAGACACCAAAATACAGAGCAACGCAGATGCATACACATAAAAAGAGAGATTTTTTGTGTTCTAGTTTCTCCTAACTGGAACACTTCAGCTTCCTTCCACCACCACAATAGCCTCCGTTCATCTCCAAACCTTTTTGCTTGCTGTTTTTTTGTGTTGGTGATGCATCATGACGTTCTCTTTCTTATTTATGAAAAATGTCTAAAGGAACAAGTTTGTGTCAGTTCTCTCGCTTGCGTCGAGAGGCTATACCAAAGTTGGGGTGGCTGGATCTTGGAGACTGTTCACTGAAAAATTCACACTAGGAGTAGAAGAATCTGTCTTGAAGACACTATTTCACATTCCTGTTGACCTAACAGTTATACATTGTCCATATTTTCATTATGACTTAACTATTCCATTCATATGTATCTAATATGTCTATTTGAGATTAATTTCAGGCATTAGGTACATGAAAAGGATACATTAAATCAAGCCCTAGCTTGACCAAATACAAGCCAAAGTCAATGCAAATGCATTTTTTTTAAATTTCCCTCAAACCCTTAGGACAAACTTTGTAATCATTTTGATCATTACTATGACTTGTAATTAAGTTGAGAAAAAATTAGAAGCACTTAAAATGAAAGTTTAAGCACGCTAATGGCAATTTTTAATATTCATTACAGGGTGTTTTGTTGCGACACACTTGATGGTTTTTGGGAAATGTCAGGATCCACCGAGTTTTCACAGGAAAAACTCATACGACACCTCTAAACAAGAAAAACAAATTTAAGGCATCGGTCGAGTTTCATTAGGATAAAGTCGACCGACAATTTAATTTTTCTTTGTCACATAGTTTTATTGATCAAGTTTACTTTATTGAAATTCGACCGACCACATTGTATGGAATGTGTAGAAAAAGTGTTTCCAGTCGTTGGTGTGTCTGAAAACTCAAAAATAGATCTGTTGCAATACCCCAAATGACTAGAATTCATTCCCAAGTGCTTCTTCTAGCTAGTAGATACCCCCAAATATAAATAGGTACCCTTGGGCTTCATCCCAAGTTTGCTTCTTATGCTCCTAGGTATAGTTGAGTTGATTTATCTACTAAGAACTCTTTCCCTCTCTTACTTACTATAGATTATCATCAATTCAAGTGAGATAGGTTATTTGTTATAGAGATACTTCATTGTACTCCTTGTAAAGCTCTCAATCTTCCCTTTTCCTATCCCTTCTTTCAAGTTGTGATGGTGAAAGCTTCTCCTTGGTGAAGGTGAAGTTGACATCTTAAGATTCAAGAGGAGATTATGAAATTCCTTCAAGGTGGAAGACTTGTTGCAAGAGGGGAGTTCCTTGGTGAAGGTGTTTAGCTCATTGCAAAAGTGGGTAAGCCCTTGTAGAGTTTGAAGACTCTTGCTTGAAGGATAGGTAAGACCTTGTAATATTTATTGGCTCCTTTTGATCTTTAAAAAGGAAGGGTAGGTATCCTTTCTCTATAAAAGGAAGGTCATATTGTATGTCTTATAATGGAATATAAGTATGCAATGGTTGCAAAATCCTAGAGGTTGACCTCTCTAGGTAATGGATGTACACTCTCCTAGTTTGGAGTTTGGAGTTTGGAGTTTGGAACGACTATACATTGCTTGTTCTAGATCTTATTCAATCTCTCTTGTCCTTGCTATGTATGCATAGTTGCACATCAAATTCCATATTTGTAATCTTATCTTTTGAATTAATTTGAAGGTCCAATGAATTTGATTTAAGTGTTTTTACTCTATTCAACCCGCGTCTTCTAGAGCCCACTGATCCAACAATGCCTTCATTCCAGACTTTGGAGTTTGTATTCTATAACTAATTGTTACTTTCTCAAAATTCAAAACTATTGTTATTACTACTGCATATTTGGTGGTTAATTGTTTGCCTTAATATAATTAACTTTTGTCTATGTTTCCAACAATTTTGAGATAGATCTTATGCTCCATCAAATATGTCCAACAATTTTTGATAGATTCTTAAATAGTTGTTAATTAGACCTATTTGTTATTGCATATTTGTTTGATATGGATTCAAAAACCATGTTTTTTCTTGATGACATTGCTTTTGTTCACCTAAAACTATTTTTCTGATCTGCACTTTTATCCTTGGCAACAAAAAAACATGATTCTGGCTTACCTCTTTGGGTCTCATTTCTGCCATCTTACCCCAAGATGAGTCTGCTCCTATTGTGCATGAACCACAACCCACAAACCTCCTTGAAGGAGAAGAACAACCTACACCCATTATTCCCACTCTTGTCTCAAGCAAAATCAACTATTTGTATTACAAAAGGCTTCTTTTCAGCCTTATCTGATGAAGTCTAGGATATCTACCATAAGATCCCAACTACTCTGGAATTGTGGAGGGCTTTATATTCAAAGTTTGGACTAGAAGATACTGGTCTTGAGCGTTATGAGTTTGTTGAATGGATAACTTAGAATATGGTTGATGATAAACCTATTTCGGCTCAAGTTCTAGAATACCAAAACTTAGCTTCTAAATCCATGACCAAGGATTATAACCATGATGAAAATGTTCAAGTAGCAACCCCCATAAAGAAACTCCCACCTTCTTGGAAGGGTTTTGCCAAGAACCTTAGACATAGATAAGGGAATATTTCCATGACATCCTTAGTTAAATCTCTACAAATCAAGGATAGACATAGGGAACAAGATAGAGAGTCTAACCCTATTGTTAATATGGTCATAGGTGATAAAACTAAGACGAAGCATAACCATTTCCATCTCAATAAGAAATCCATCCTTCTTATAAGGGCCGCAAAAACCACCAAAATCATAGTAATAATAATAGTGATCTGTAGAAAAATGTCTTTGCTTTGTGTGTGTTAAACCTGGCCACTTAGTAAATGTGTGAAGATTTTGAAAATGTCAAAAAAAGTAGAATGTTTAAGATCTTAAAAATATTGAAGTAAATATGATCATTGTGGGGGCAATCCCCTCCTTTTATGTAGAAAGGTTAGAAAATTTGACTATTCTTTTTGTTGACTTATCTGATTGGTACATGGACTCCAGTGCCAACTGTCATATTTGCTTTGACCAATCCCTCTTTTCTACCTACTAGGCTGAAACTAGCAGAGTGATCAAGTGGGGAGATCATTCATTCATCATCCTGATTGCAGGCTATGGATGTGTTGACATAAAACTTACATCTAGAAATACTCTTAGACTACATGATGTCCACCATGTTCCTTCTTTTCGTAGAAATTTTATAAGTCAAGTTGTTTTACAACATTCTGGTTATATCTTTTTGTGTCAAGGCAATCATATTGTAATTTCTAAGAATGGTTCTTATGTTTGTCATAGTTACAACTGTGTTGGTCTTATTACACAATCTATAGTTTCATGTAATGCACCTTCTTTTAATGATATATCTTCTACTATTTTAGTTTATGAAACTAGTGATGTTTGACATGCACGCATGAGTCACGTGAATAAAAATATGATGAAATGTATGATTCATTTAGATCTAATTCCCAAGATTCATATTCATATTTTCAATAGATGCCAATTTTGTGTGCAAGATAAGCTTCCTAAGAATACATTTAAATCAGTAGATGGTAATACATCATTGCTTGAATTAACTCATAGACATTTGTGATTTAAATAATGTTCTTACTCATGACATTATGAGATATTTTGTGACGTTTATAGATGAATTTTCTCAATATTGTTCTATTTTCTTATTGAAAAACTAAGGATGACCAATTACAAAAATTTAGAATATATAAAACCCAACTGAAGAAACAATTAGATAAGAACATTAAGAGAGTGAGGTTTGATAGAGGTGGTGAATACACTTCTAATGAACTTAACAAGTTTTGTGATGGCCATGACCTTATACATGAAACCACTACCATATATAATCCTCAATCCAATGGGGTAGCTGAGAGGAAAAATAGAACGTTGATTGACATGGTCAATTCAATGCTAGCTGAGTCTGGACTTAGTCACATATTGTTGGGGGAAGCCCTTCATACAATCAACTACATTCTAAACTGTATACTTTTTTGACATCTTGACAAAACACCCTTAGAACCTTGTCTTAACAAAAGACCCTATTTAAAGTACCTCAAAGTTTGGGGGTGTTTGGCCAATGTTAAAATCCCTGATAATAAAAAGAGAAAACTAGGACCTAAAATTGTTGGCACTGTCATTATAGGATAAGTTGAAAATAGTAATGACAATAGATTCCTAGTAATAAAATTTGATATCTCAAACATTAGAGTCTATTGTATACTTGAGATTAGACTTGTAGGTGTTGTCTATTATGAAACCATATTTCTTCTCTAGGAAAAGATTCCTAGATAGGTTAGTGAAGATCCTTCTTCCTCTTCTCCTCAATAACCTCTTCATGTCCCACCTTCACATGAGGTAGAACATGAACTCCTTGTAGATGAACCTCCCAGTAACCTAGGTAGGAGTAAAAGGACTAAAGTTGACAAAAACTATGGGCCTGACTTCTACACCTTCTTAGTAGAAGAAGACCCATTTACCTATGCAGATGTCATGAAATCCATAGACTCTAGTTTTTGAAAGGAAGTTGTTGATAATGCAATAAAATCAATAGTGAGAAATCATACTTGGATTCTTACTGAGCTTCCTCCATGCTGCAAGACTATTAGATGTAAATGGGATGAGGGCACATGGTTCCATTAATAAGTTTAAGGCCAGACTAATAGCCGAAGGCTTTAGTGAAATGGAAGGATTTTATTACTTTGATACATATGCTCCTATAACGAAAATCTCTTCCATTCATGTCCTTGTTGCTTTGGCTGCAATCCATAAACTTGAAATCCGTCAAATGGATGTCAAGATAGCCTTCTTGAATGGAGATCTCAAAGAAGATATTTATTTGGATCAGTGAGAAGGTTTTGTAGCATTTGGAGTAGAACATAAAGTTTGTAGACTAGTCAATCCTTTTATGGATTTATACAAGCACTTAAATAGTGAAATGATAAATTTGATAAAATTGTTTAATCTTCTGAATTTATTGTGAATGAATCTGATCGTTGTATTTATTCCAAAATTGTTGATAATGCATGTGTGTTGTATGTATATGATATCTTGGATCTAATTCTGAAACTATAAATTAGACTAAATCTTTTCTTGCTAGGAATTTGGATATGAAAGATTTAGGACTTGTTGATATAATACTTGGTATTGAATTGAGTAGATCTTCTTATGGTTTTGTAATTAACCAGACTCATTATGTTGGTCAAATCTTGCATAGATTTGAAATTTTTTATTATACACCTATTAATACATATTATGATCCTAACTTACATCTTAAGGTACATAAGGGTACTCCTATGGATCAACATAGATATGAACAAGTAATAGGAAGCTTGATATACCTAGCTAACTGTACTAGACCTGATATTTCCTATATTATAAGTAGATTGAGTAGCTACATAAGTTGTCCTAATGCAGACCATTTGAATGCTTTGGTAAGAGTGTTTAAATACCTTAAATATAAAATAAAGTATATTCTCCACTACACTGGCTTCCCACTAGTACTAGAGGGTTATATAGATGCAAACTGGATCCCAGTGAGTACGTGTTTTTCCTTGGAGGTGGAGCAGTTTCTTGGAAATCATCTAAGAAAACTATGAGATCTATATCCACCACAGAGGTTGAGTTCATTGCTTTAGATTCAGCTTGTTGTCAGGATGAATGACTTAGAAATTTACTTATTGATCTACTAATTATTTCTAAACATTTCCTCATGTTTCTATATTATGTGATAATAAAGCAACCATTGACAAAGCTAAGCAATCTAAAGATAATCTGGAAAAGTGCTTTATGAGGTTAAGATATAAAGATGTAAGAGATCATATCACTCATGGGGTCATATCCATAGAGCATGTAAAATTTGTAATCAATATTGCAGATCCACTTACTAAGAGTCTAGCTAGAAAGATGATACTTAGTTCGTCGAGGGGGGTGGATTTCTGCCTATAGATTAAACATTGCAGTGATAACTCTACCATTCCACAACTAGAGATCCCATGAGGATTGATTCAAAGAGATAACTAAACTATCGTGTTATGCGGAAGTACACCTTGGAGTTTCACTCATGACCCTCCCTATGGTGCTAGTGTTTCATTCTATCTGAGTATAGAAAGAGTTTTGCACTGAATGGGTTCAAGGACAGTTATTGGCAGTGTATAATATCGGGCAAGACAACCTTGGAGATCCCTACTATATGAGTGTAACCCCAAGAGCCGAGGTTTATATGAGTTGGGCAAACTCGCTAGAGCGCTAATGAAACATGATTCTTGTGAAGTTCGTTTATGTACAACACCGATAGGAACTCGTTCTCGTGCCCACATTATGATTGTGTAATTTACTAAAGTCTAAATCAGAGTGTCTGGTTCAAGATGTAGTTCACCACGCCTCTCCGGATTGAAGTGGGTCACTCTAGTTTATGGTTCAAAGCCACAAACTATCAACGCTAAAAAATAGCAATGTCACAAACTTTTTTTATTTATTGATTTTCCATAAGATTTTATAGAATATGCGGGAAAATATTTCTTGTTCTAAAAAATAGTTTTACAACCATCAGTTTTGTCCCATATTTCTTTTTACGGAAAAATTTTATTTTATTTGTTTTGTTTTATGTAAAAGGTTTTTTATTTTTGTTTTGCGACATTTGAAGTTTGTGCATTTAAGGCAGCAGTAGCTACCATCTCTTTGACTATCATTAAAGTTGCACATTAACCTTGACAATTAAGACGCACATTAAGGCCAACAATTATAATGTGGAAAATAACAATTACCCTCTCTTTGACTACCATTAATGTCGCACATTAGCCTCGATAATTAAGACACACGTTGGAAAGATCAACAATTATAAGGTAATGCATCAATAATTACCCTCTTTTTGACTACCATTAAAGTCGTCCATTAACCGCGACAATGAAGATGTATATGGGAGAACCAACATTTGCAAAATGGACAACGCATGCGGGATGTTACCGCGTGACGTGACCGAGACACTCTCCTTATAAGGAGGTGTCACCATTGGAACACAACAAAATACAGAGCAACACGGTTGTATACACACAAAAAAGAGAGATTTTTTCTATTCTAATTTCCTTTCACCGCCACAATAGCCTCTGCTCATCTCCAAACCTTTTTACATGTTGATGTTCTTGCGCCGGTGATGTTTCACGATGTCCTTTTTTTTTACAACGAATGGTCAAAGGGACGAGTTCAACACACTCCTCTGATTTGCACCGAGCAGTTATATCAAAATTGGGATGGCTGAATTTTGAAGACAGACCGTCGAAAAAACTCGTACTGGGAGCGGCGGAATCTATCTTGAAGACAGTGTTTGATACGCCATCATCACAAGCTTTGGAATTTGAATTATCTAATTAATTGTTGTTTTCTCCGAATCTATTACTGCTGTATATTTAGTGGTCAATTGTGTGTCTTAATCTAATTAACTTCTGTCTACATTTGCAATAATAGATTGATTAAGTCATCTGGACGGTTTTGTTACTCACAACTTTACGGGGCCGTATGGATGGCGACATTTAAAGTCCCGGTAGTTATCCATAAATTTCCTATTGGTTTCAGCATCTCGGAGGTGAACACAGTATGATCTAATGGCCAAAGACAGGCTGCATAGTCGAAACTAAAACTAGAAGCAGTAAGCGGTCGTTCTAAATTCCTCGAGGCGTGACTGTTGTTAAAGCTAGTTTGTAGTCCAAATACGTATGGTATTAGTCACACTATGTCTGAACTGACATTTAATACATATACTACCAGAACTTCTTATCTGCCCAAATGACCCCAATACAAGTCTTCGTATTTATGATCACCTATTTATATGACGATTTGGTATGGTGGTTTGTAAAGAAAAAAACAAACAGGGGAAGCATTCGATCGTGCGCCCATCCACGGGAGAGGACGACTAGCACACATAGTTGTAAACTTGTAGTATACAAATATGCTTGCAACGTTTAAACAAGCAACACTGCGACAAAAACAAGGCTTAATGTATATACATTAACAGACGTCCATCGCCTTAACTGCTCCTCGCCGTTTAATTCCCAGACGCTAGTAGTCGAGTGCCGGCCGGTCGCGATCCAGGCAGCTCAAGAGAGGTAAGCCTCACATAGGCATCTTGGGTCACTGCAGGAAACAAAGTCGCAGCCGCTGCTGCCGAAGAAGCCAAGGCCATGGCGCGCGTGTCCTAGCCCCGCCGCGACGTCTCCTTCATCGTCCCCCGAAAGTATGACGGCCGATATGATGGAGAGGGACGCGATGATGACGACGAACAGAAACGCATCGCCCAAGGCAGCTGCGCTCTGTAGCTCCAGAAACACGGTCATCCGGCTCGAAGTAACTCAAATGTATCCCTACAGTCGGCTTTGTGGTTGGACAGTGGACCTCACAGTTCCTTTTCACAGGTATGCTTCGTTGGGTCGCTGGATTTTGAGGGATGAACAACAGAGTCGCAGAGGAGAGTTCGAGGCCTATTTATATCGGGTAGCTAATCTGCATCAGGTCAATATTTGGACATATTAAATAAATGCATGCCGTAATTGAGATATTCCTTCTCAGCTCCGAGGCTCATACATATCCAGTTGATCCAGTCCATTTCTTCAAGTCAATTTTGGTTGACTAAGAAACCAGCGGGATTAGTTATCTGTGTCCTGTTTTTTTGAGAGAGGAGCGGCCAGGAGCAGTTATACAAAAGAGTGGTCTTAAAGTCCACTCTCGTGGTTATTATCGTTGTTTTCTAAAGCCAAAGAAAAGCAGAATAGTTTTATTAGGCAATATAATTATATCTGGAAAGGTGGACATACCTCCGAAGACAAATTTTATGTGAAGTATATATACCGTGGTTTGGTTGCCGGCCACCGTTTCTTTTTCATTCCGTTACTTTTATCCTCCCGGGACTTAAACAAATATCCTCACTTTTGGGAAGTTATTACACAGCACCTAACAGCGACACTCCCAAATATATTTTCTTTTGGCCGTCATGTTTCACTCACTTCCCTTATCTTCAGTTGACCACGCCGGAACTACTGCCACGATGCTGGATTACCCTATTCCTTCGCCCTGGTTTTTACTTCCTCCCCCAGTTCCACCTTCTCTCGTTACTGCAAAACAGCAGCATTAAAATAGTGCTGCCACTGAAGTTTCGGCTTGAGACGTAGTAAATGATATGGTCGCAGCAGTTTCGCCAAAGATGAAAGATCCAACAGGGCGGCAACAGTTCTGGCGATATTTTGGTGACCGACGGCATAGCTTATTATTTTTCTAAAAAAACATATCTTAATTGTTTTCTAACAAGGACACGGCTCTCCCCAAAAGTTCAAAATGCTTTGATGAATGTCTTTTTAGCATAATAGTTGACGAAATGGAAGAAGTACGACATGATCGTTTTTCAATGTCTTCAAGCTAATCATGGTCAAGATTTTATTTTTCCTATCACTATTGACGGACTGGGCTTGCGTATCGCACCATCATCAAAAATTGTCTCATGGTTCCCTTATTTCTAGTTGATGAGATATGCCTGGAAATTTTTTAGGAGCATGCAGTACATTGAAGAGAGCTTCTAGGTTTTAAGTACAAGCATGACCTAGTTAGGGATTTTTTTTTATGTACTTAGACATACAAGTTTTGCTGCTAAGAAAGAGACACCTGTGAATTTTTTACAGATCCACAAGAAGGGAGATCGACACTCAGACTTGTTGATGTTCTCATTTTTGGATGAATTTGTGGGAAACATGTCTATGTGGATCTTGTTGACCTAAGTATTATACATTGTCAATATTTTGATGATGACTTAATCATTCCATTTATTTGTATCTAATACATCTATTTGAGATTGATTTCAGGCATTAGGTACAAAAAAGGATCAATTCAATCAAGCCCTAGCTTATCTAGTTCAAGTCAAAAGCAATGCAAATGCACCTTCTTGAAAAATGTCCTAAAACTCTTGGGATAATTTTTGTAACCATCTATGTTGATGTTATGATTTGTAACTAAGATGAGAAAAAGTTAGGAGCATTTAATTCGAACATTTAATCACTCCAATGACATTTTTCAAAATTGATCATAGGTTGTATGATCGGTTGAGTTCCCTTCCTAAAAACTCGACCGATGCCTTGGATTGATCTTGGCAAATGCCCAGGTTCAGCCAAGTTTATCCCAGGACAAACTCGATCTACACCTTGCACTAAAAAATCATATTTAAGCGATCGACTGAGTTTTATCCAGGGTAAACTTGATCGATGCT
Source organism: Alisma plantago-aquatica (assembly GCA_963693085.1). Classification (NCBI taxonomy): domain Eukaryota; kingdom Viridiplantae; phylum Streptophyta; class Magnoliopsida; order Alismatales; family Alismataceae; genus Alisma; species Alisma plantago-aquatica. Next base: position 1,357,768,726 of record OY856409.1, read on the forward strand.
TCAAAATTTCTTTGTCAGATAGTGCAATCGACTAAGTTATCTTTATTGAAACTTGACCGATTACATTGTACGGAGTGTGTAGAAAAAGTGTTCTAACCGTTAGAGTGTTGTAAAACTCAAAATTATACCCGTTGCAAGACCCAAATGGTTAGAAAACATTCCTTAGTGCTCCTAGCCTCTAATGGATACCCCCAACTATAAATAGGACCTCTTGGAATTCATTCCAAAGTTTCTCCTTCATGCTATTCAAGATCCTAGATATAGTTGATGCATTAAGTCCACTTGAACCACTTTTTGTTTCTTGTTTGCAAATCAAAACATCCATATGAGTGAGATAGGATATGTGTCAAAGAAATACGCAATTGTAGTCTTGTAAAGCTCTCAAAGCTTCCCTTTCCCCAACCCCTTTCTTGAGATCAAGTTGGTAAAAGTTTCTCTATGTGAAGGAGAATGTGCAAAACTTCTCCAAGTGGAAGGAGAAGGTGTAAAAGCTTCTACAAGGTGAAGGAGAAGGTCAAGGCTAAAGATCAGGGAGTAGAGTAGGTCAATCCTTCAAGGGAAAAGACTCGGTGCAAGAAGGGGATTTCCTTAGAGAAGGTTTCCAGCTGCTTGCAAGAGTGGTTAAGACCTAGTAGAGGTAGAAGACTCTAGCTCAAATAATAGGTAATTCCTTGGTTGGTTTATTGGCTTCTTTTGGTCCTTAAAAAGGAGGTTGGATATCCTTGGCCTAGAAAAAGAAGGTCATCTTGTATGTCTTATAACGGAATATAAGTATACATTGGTTGCAAAATCCTAGAGCTTGACCTCTCTAGGTAGTGGACTGATTTTCTCCTAGTTTGGAGACTATAATCACTATACATAGCTTGTTCTTATGTTTTTTCAATCTCTCTCATCCTTTCTACGTATGCTTAGTTGCACTATAAATTCAATATTTTCAATCCCATATCTTGAAGTAACTTGAAGATCTAATGAATCTTGTTTAAGTATCTTTTTGCTCTATTCACCCGCCCTCTGGAGCCCATTGATCGAAGTGTCTTTTAGCTCTATTCACCCCCCCCCCTCTGGAGCCCATTGATCCAACAAGTGGTATCAGAGTCATGGTATTCTCCAACAAATCTCCTACGATACGAGAAGATGGGCAACGACCTACTTGGGCCTCTCAACTTGGAAAGTGGTTTCTACATGAGATATCAAATCTTTGACGGCACAAACTTCCTCTATTGGAAGAGAAGGATGTAGTTCTACCTTCAAGGGATGAACTATGACATGTGAAAAGTAGTCGTCATTCCATATAAGGAACCGAAGGGAGATGTAGCTACTTAGGATGAAGCTACACATCAGAAGGCACAACTAAATGAAAAGGCTATAAGCATCATCTATGCATCCCTCACCCCCTCTGAGTTCAACTAGATCTCCTCTTGGGACACAACCCATGAGATATGAAACAAGCTATGTGTAAGACCTTTGACCTGGCTTAGTGCTTGATCTTGCTTGCTTTGATTAACCAGATGCTTAAACCTTAATCTGATCATGTGATGCACCTTAATAACTGTGACATGCCTATGTTATTAGTTTGGTCCAGTTTGGTGGATGTTTGAGCTAGTTATGTTATATGTATGCTTGTTTTGGACCAAGTTGCAATTTACACATGTTGAGGCTCTATCTTGCAATTTTTCTCATGTAGGTTGTGCCTCTTGTGTTTTGGCATCATGATAGAGAGATAATGATGTTTTGGGGTGCCTCGTTGGACCTTGGATGATGAGGTGGCATCATGTGAATCTATCTAGGGTTTTCATGGTTTTGAATGGGTGGTGGTGTCGATCATGTTGAGTTTATTGAGTGTAGCGACCTTGGTCTTGTGTCTTCTTGGAGTGCTTTGACCAAACCACCTTGCCTTGGTTGGTTTGTTTTGAACTATGTGCTTGTCCTTGGTTTTGGTCGCTAGGGTTGAATTGGTTCTTTGGTGTTTCGACCTTTGTCTTGGGTGGACATGAGTAGTAGTCACTACCATGTCATGCCTTGGTTTTGCTTCGACTTAAGGTAGGTAGTTGACCTAGTGGTTGTGTTATGACCCGTTTTAAAGCCTATTGGTAAGCAGTATGATTTGAGCCTAATTAAAGTTATTTGAGTTAATTTATGTGCTCATGAGGTAGTTAGTGAATCATTAACTTGATTTAGTTGAAACAAGCACATAAGATCAATTGGTGCATAATTAAGATGATTAATTTGAGTTAAGTAATAATTGGATGCAATTGGAATTTTGAACCAATAAAACAATATAATTAGCATGCTTTCATGCCTTGGGATTGTAGCGGGCCTCATTCTTGAAAAGATGCAAAAGAAAACACATGATTTGGACTTTCGAGTCATTAGTTATGATCTTTTCCGATTCCAGGGTCAAAATTGCAAAATTTCCAAAACTTTTCTTTATAAACCTTCTTTTATTTCCTGTTGATTATCTGTTTCATTTCTAGCCTTTGAAGTCGGCGCACAGAAGGTGCAGCCGCAAAGACGATCGCAAGGGGCGATCTCTTGGCCATCTGCCAGCAACTCGTTCTGCTTTCCTTCTTCTTCACTTCTTCTTCGCTTCTTCTTTCCTCCTTTCTTCTTCTCCCGCCACCCACTCTTCACCCGCCTAGCTTGCTGCCCGCCCTAACTGCTTGGCCGACGGCCAACAGCAGTAGTTGCGGCTGCGCACGGCAGCAGCTAAGGGGATACTTTGGGTGCCTGACGGCAGAAGAAGCTTCCCTTGAGCTCAGCTTGGAGATCCGAACGAGAATCAAAGGCCAGCACCAGTGATTTGGGCTTCGCTAGCCAGTCACCTAGCAACCGTGGCCAGCGGCAAGCACATCAGGTTACGGCTGCTTTGCTTGGCCAGGAGGAGGCTACTTTGGGGCGGCCAATACTTCAAATCCATGTTATGGACTTCGGCCGAGAGTTCTAAACCAGTACCCAACGCCAATTTAGCTTGGAGCAATACTTAGCTGAGTATCCAGTTGGGCGTGCGGCTGCTGTATGCAGCAGGACCGTGAACAGGAACAGTAAAAAGCTAAATCAAAGGTTGAATACGATCCAAAATCGCCCGCAATCAGGCCTTGGACGCATCTCCGGACGAATCCGGACAGTCCAAATCGCTGTGAGTGGGGTTTCATTTATTTATCATTAATAAACTCAGGCGTTTGAATATTTTCTGTTTTGTGCGCGAATTACGCTGATAACATGCGTTATCAGGCGTCGGGAAGCGTTTGGCGTCGCCCGACTTTTTATTTCATAAACTGCTTCTAGACGCTGTTATATGATTAAATTTAGCAATTGATCAGTGTGGATTGAATTGGTAGATTTATATGGTTCATTGGAACCTAAATTGCTTATTTGAATGTTGAAATTAGAAATTCATATCTGAAAATGGTATGGTTTGGGTATGAACCCAGACAATAGGGATTTCTGATAAATTATCAGATGTACGATTTCAAAGTTGATATGAATAAATAAAAATATGCAATAAAACCCTAATTGCATATATCTTTTGACGTTAATATGTGTAAATTGATATTTACATGAAATGGCACATTTCTCTGAATTATTCCAGAAATTCTCAAGTATTGTTATTAAATTGTGTTGTGATAGGTAATTAACTTTTAATTGAGTTAAGTGATGCACAAACCAAGATTTGGGTTAATGTGCACGTTTTTCGAGAATTTTAGAGAATTGACAAATGTTGAGTATGATTCTCGTATGTGAAGTAAATTTCCTTAATTTGTGCAATAAGATGTTCAATTGCGTATATTCGCTATGTATGTGCCAAATTGAAATAAGTTGGGTTATTTATGCATTTCTAATTTACCTAAATGCATGGTATGAGAATTTCTCAGAAATTACAATGATTTGAAATATATTGCTCTGTCAGTTTAGAATGACAGTGTATTGTGATCTGATATGAAATCAGTAAATGTGATTTTCCTGTTTAAATGTTTATATGTTAATCAGTTAATAAACTTAGGTGCCCTAACACCGTAGAACCCCTTTTAAGAGGTCTGCATCCAAGGGGTGAAACTCGTGTTACAACAATAACTGTGCGGAGTCACAGGCACGATGATAGAGAGAGGCAGTGTTCAACAACAACGCGTGCGATGTCACGGTGGCACTGGAGTAATAGGGGTTATTCAACATTAATCTGTGCTTGTGTCACGGTAAGACTCTCCGCCTGTGTGCTCAGGTTTGAGGAGGAGTCTAGAGTTCACTCTTTTGAGAGTGTAGTGAGGCCTTGTGAGCCTGAGGCCTTGTGAGCCTGAGGCCTTGTGAGCCTGAGAGTCCTGCAGCAGACCAGGGCTGGCAGTCAGACTTAGCATTTCCCGGGTGTGTCGCTAAGTCTTGTACGGTGGGATCGTAGTTCGCTACAGATCTTTATATGCAGAGTACACTGCATATATTTAGGGCATAAAATTAATAAATATATAATCATATAGGATCACAGTAAATTAATATATCCGAACTTTTATGCCAATTCTTTATATTTGTTTATTGGTTTAAATTATCGGTTGTTGCATAGAAATGCGATTATATTCTGTAATTTGCTATGTCATTTGAACTGCCCTGCTTGTATAGTATTTATGTTTATTTCAATTTTATAAACCTGATGAGTTGTTTAGTGATAGCTAAGTGAAATGCTATTCACTGAGTGAGTAGGCTCATACCTCTACTCAAAACATTTTCAGGTCATCACCAGCAGCAGGAATCTAAAGGATCCTTTCATCCTAACGCTTAGTCTGTAGAAGGTATATGTAGTTAGTTTAGTTAGAGGTCTCTTAGTCCTTTCCCCTCGATCCTTGGGACATGGTGTGGGTGAGAGAGAGTATGTATGGCGAATGTGTAAAAGATGTAAATTAACTGTTATGTTTTACTTTCTGTTAAACAATGTTACATGTTGTAAACTATGTTTATGTTCTCTAGCCAGTTTAATAAAAATGCTTCCGCAGATTGTTTAGCTTCATTTTACAGCATAAATCAGTTTATCTTTTTAATGTCTTAAAAATGGTTTAAAAACTTATGAGAGGTTTGGCTTGTGAGTAATCCCTCCGTCGCGCCCTAATCTCATGATTAGTGGTTAGTGTGAGATCGGGGTGTGACATCTTGGTATCAGAGCATAGGTTGAGTATATGAATACTCTAAGTCCAGGTCAGGGGACGATAAGAGACCAATAGGATTAAGGTTTAGGTGTCTTTCTTCTATCTGTAGTTTTCTAACAGGAAATATTCTGTTATATCATTGCAGATGGCAGGAAGAGGTCATGATCATGATGACCAGGCCGAGAGTCATGTTGGCCCTGATCCTCTGTACTTGGGTCCAGGTGGTGGCGACCACGTGGATGAAGCATCCCGGATGTATAGGATGTTTCTGGAGACCAAAGAGAGGTACAAGGCTGATAGGCGAGCTTCTTCTTCTACCAGCAGTAAGGATCTGATGCGATCTTATGAGCTTGTGAAGAAGCTTGGTGGTACAGAATTCAATGGTACTACAGATCCTGTGGAGGCAGATGAGTGGTGGAGACAGATAGAGAAGGTCTTTCGCTTGATGGAGCTTCTAGAAGAGAAAAAGATTAATCACGCAGTTTATCTTTTGACAGGTGATGCAGAGCTGTGGTGGCATAGTGTGGAGGAAAAGAGGAGAGGTACAGAGCTTTCTTGGCAGGATTTCTCTGAAGAATTCCATCTTAAGTTTTATCCACCTACCTTCCTTAATGAGAAAATTAGGTAGTTACAGAACATTAAGCAGGGGAACATGTCAGTTACTGAGTATGAAGCGCTTTTCACTCGGTTAGCGAACTTCTGCCCGCAACTTGTTCCCGACAACATAGAAAGATGCAGAAGGTTTCAAGAAGGGCTGAGGCCAGAGATTCGGCATACAGTTTCTGCTATTAGTAAAAGGAACAGGGAGAACTTTGGTGAGTTTGTTGAGGCTGCTAGACAGGTTGAAGAATCTGTGAATGCTGACAAGGTGCCTGAGTCTAAGAAGAGATCTGCAAACTTCAGTAGAGGACAGTCCAGTAGTGGATACAGAGGTGGAGGTAGAGGTTTCTTTTCTAAACTCGGGCGTGGCTTGAGTTGTTTCAGTAGACAGAGATCTGAGGATGTTACTTCTTCTAGAGGCAGAGGGGGATACAACCCAGGAAGATGGGGCAGTGCCGCTAGTGGACAGTCATCTGGATCGTCAATGTCAGTGACAGGTCCCCAGAGACAAGAGATACCGCCATGTAACAAGTGTGGAAGACTAGATATTGGACAGTGTTGGGGTCCAAGTTGTTATGTCTGTGGACAAATAGGACACCTCAAAAGGGAATGTCCTCAGCTTCAACAAGCAGCATCACAAGCTTTCCAGCCTCAGTACCCTGATGTTCCGAGTTCTTCTGTGGCTTCTGGTTCCAGAGGTGGCGGAGTGCCTAGTGGCAGGAGTGGTCAGAGAGGACAGCGTGGCAGAGGGAGAGCTTCAGCACGTTTCTTTTCTTTGACCCCTCAGGAAGGTATAATCTCTTCACAAGTTGTTACAGGAGAAATGCTTTTGTTTAATAGTATACCAGTCTCAGTTTTGATAGATCCGGGTGCTACTCACTCTTTCATACGACGTTCTTTAGTTGGTAAACTTAATCTGTTAACTCAAGAGTTGGTAGATGAGTTAGTGTTGAGGGTTCCACTAGGTGGACCAATAGTTTTATCCGAGTTCTGTCCCGGATGCTTGTTATCTTTTGGAGGTTACACCTTTGCTGCTAATCTCATACCCTTGGATGTCAATACTTTTCAAGTCATCCTGGGTATGGATTGTCTTGAGACATATCGAGTGCAACTCGATTTTTGGAAAAAGGAAGCTACCTTTCAACTAGGTGAATTTTCTTATGTCTTCACTGGAGACAGGAAAGTTCTGCCTACGTGCATAGTATCAGCTGTTGTAGCTGATAAGATGTTACCGAAGGGATGTGAAGCGCTCCTTGCTCATGTGGTTGACACCAGAGCAGAGAAGAGCACCGCCAGTGTTCATGATGTGCCTGTGGTTCGTGAGTTTTCTGATGTTTTTCCAGAAGAGTTACCAGGCTTACCTCCTATCAGAGACATTGATTTTGAGATCCAGGTATATCCAGGTAGTCATCCAGTGGCACTGCCAGCCTACAGAATGGCACCTGCAGAGTTGAAGGAACTCAAGGTGCAGTTGCAGGAGTTACTGGATAAGGGTTTCATTAGACCCAGTTCTTCACCGTGGGGTGCTCCAGTCCTGTTTGTTAAGAAAAAGGATGGTACCATGCGTCTCTGTATAGATTACAGGCAATTGAACAAGATCACTATTAAGAATAAGTATCCATTGCCAAGAATAGATGATCTGTTTGATCAGTTGCGTGGAGTGACGATCTTCTCTAAAATAGATTTGAGATCTGGATATCATCAGCTCAGAATAAAGGCTTTTGATATTCCCAAGACAGCTTTCAGATCTAGGTATGGGCATTATGAGTTTTTGGTCATGTCGTTTGGGCTGACCAATGCCCCAGCAGCCTTTATGGATATGATGAATCGAATTTTCAAACCGTTCTTAGATCAGTTTATTGTAGTCTTTATAGATGATATACTGATCTACTCCAGAGATGATGTACAGCATGAGCAACACCTGAGAGTAGCGTTGCAGTTGTTGAGGCAACATCAGCTGTATGCTAAGTTTAGTAAGTGCGAGTTCTGGTTGGCTAAGGTAGCATTTCTTGGACATGTTATCTCGAGAGATGGAGTTAGTGTTGATCCTAAGAAAGTTGATTCTGTGCTTCAGTGGGAACGGCCTAAGACTCCTACTGAGATTAGAAGTTTCTTGGGATTAGCAGGCTATTACAGAAGGTTTATACAGAACTTCAGTGTGTTAGCATCACCCTTGACACACTTGACGAGGAAGGATGCACCGTTTGTTTGGTCTGATAACTGTGAGAAAAGTTTTCAGATCTTGAAGAGGAAGTTGACTTCAGCACCAGTGTTGGTTTTACCAGAAGCAGAAAAGGGTTATACATTGTTTTGTGATGCTTCCAGGAGAGGTTTGGGCTGTGTGCTGATGCAGGAAGACAAAGTTGTGGCTTATGCATCTAGACAGCTTAAGAAGAACGAAGAGAATTACCCGACTCATGATCTGGAGTTGGCTGCCATAGTTCATGCTCTTAAGACATGGCGCCACTACCTGTATGGTGAGACATGTCAGGTGTTCACGGACCATAAGAGCTTGAAGTATATCTTCACTCAGAAGGATTTGAATTTGAGACAGCGCAGATGGCTTGAGCTGATCAAAGACTATGATGTGACAATCGATTACCATCCTGGTAAAGCGAATGTTGTGGCAGATGCCTTGAGTAGAAAGTCAAGTTCAATAGCTGATGCATTTTCTATGGCATGTTTCAAGAGAGACTTGCTTGTAGATATGCGAAAGTTGAACTTAGACTTGGATGTGTCTGGACAGAGTGGGTTGATTGCTCAGATGCAGGTCAAACCTACTTTCTATGAACAGATTAAGGAGTTGCAACAGAATGATGACGAGTTGTGGCAGGTTATGCAGGATATGTCAGAAGGTAAAAGGTCAGAATTCAGGTTTTCTGATGATGGTGTGTTGTATCTTCATGACAGGTTGTGTGTACCTGGGAACAGTGAGCTAAAAGAGCAAATTCTTGAAGAAGTGCATGCTTCTATGTATGCTATGCATCCAGGTAACACAAAGATGTACAGGAACCTCAAGGGGCTGTACTGGTGGTCTAGTATGAAAAGAGATGTGGCTGAATACGTGGCTAAATGTGGAGTGTGTCAGCAGGTTAATGCTGAGCATCAGAAACCTGCTGGTACTTTACAGTCGCTTCCTATACCTGAATGGAAATGGGAACACATCACGATGGATTTTGTGGTAGGGTTACCCAGAACGCCTCGGGGTTCGGACTCGATATGGGTGATTGTGGATAGACTAACTAAGTCTGCTCACTTTCTCCCTGTCAAGTCAACCTTTGATGTTCCAAAGCTAGCCAAGATTTATGTGGATGAGGTAATCAGATTACATGGGATTCCAGTTTCCATTATTTCTGACAGAGATCCTAAGTTTACATCTAGATTCTAGAATCAGTTACATCGTGCGTTGGGCACAAAGCTGAGGTTTAGTACAGCGTTTCACCCGCAGACAGATGGTCAATCTGAGAGGACCATTCAGACTCTTGAAGACATGCTGAGAGCATGCGTTCTGTAGTTTAGAGGTAACTGGGAAGAACACTTAAGCCTGATGGAGTTTGCATATAACAACAGCTACCATTCTAGTCTTGGAATGGCCCCATATGAAGCTCTATATGGCAGGAAGTGTAGATCACCAGTTTGTTGGTATGAGGTTGGTGAGAAGGAAATTCTTGGGCCTGAGATAGTTGATATAACTACAAAGAAGATATCTGTGATCAGGGAGCAGTTGAAAGCTACTCAGGATAGGCAGAAAAGTTATGCAGAGAGACGACGTCGACCTCTTAAGTTTGAGGTTGGTGACGAGGTTTATCTGAAAGTTTCACCATGGAAGGGAGTGTTGAGGTTTGGTAAGAGAGGCAAATTGACTCCTAGGTTTATGGGCCCATATCCTATCATTGAGAGGATTGGACCTGTAGCCTATAAGTTGGATTTGCCATCTGAGTTAGCTAATCTTCATGATGTGTTTCATGTGTCTATGCTTAAGAAATGTTACCCTGGTACGGAAAAGATAGTTGACCCAGAACCTGCACAGCTTAGATCAGATGTGTCCTATGTTGAGGGACCAATCCAGATAGTTGATCAGAGGATCAAGAAGCTTAAGAACCGTGAGATACCATTGGTGAGGGTTCTGTGGAGGAATCATAACCTTGAAGAAGCTACGTGGGAGCTTGAATCTGAGATGCGTAGCAAGTTTCCTTTTCTCTTTTAGGAATTTCGGGACGAAATTCTTATAAGGGAGGGAGATTGTTATGACCCGTTTTAAAGCCTATTGGTAAGCAGTATGATTTGAGCCTAATTAAAGTTATTTGAGTTAATTTATGTGCTCATGAGGTAGTTAGTGAATCATTAACTTGATTTAGTTGAAACAAGCACATAAGATCAATTGGTGCATAATTAAGATGATTAATTTGAGTAAAGTAATAATTGGATGCAATTGGAATTTTGAACCAATAAAACAATATAATTAGCATGCTTTCATGCCTTGGGATTGTAGCGGGCCTCATTCTTGAAAAGATGCAAAAGAAAACACATGATTTGGACTTTCGAGTCATTAGTTATGATCTTTTCCGATTCCAGGGTCAAAATTGCAAAATTTCCAAAACTTTTCTTTATAAACCTTCTTTTATTTCTTGTTGATTATCCGTTTCATTTCTAGCCTTTGAAGTCGGCGCACAGAAGGTGCAGCCGCAAAGACGATCGCAAGGGGCGATCTCTTGGCCATCTTCCAGCAGCTCGTTCTGCTTTCCTTCTTCTTCACTTCTTCTTCTCTTCTTCTTTCCTCCTTTCTTCTTCTCCCGCCACCCACTCTTCACCCGCCTAGCTTGCTGCCCGCCCTAACTGCTTGGCCGACGGCCAACAGCAGTAGTTGCGGCTGCGCACGGCAGCAGCTAAGGGGCTACTTTGGGTGCCTGACGACAGAAGAAGCTTCCCTTGAGCTCAGCTTGGAGATCCGAACGAGAATCAAAGGCCAGCACCAGTGATTTGGGCTTCGCTAGCCAGTCACCTAGCAACCGTGGCTAGCGGCAAGCACATCAGGTTATGGCTGCTTTGCTTGGCCAGGAGGAGGCTACTTTGGGGCGGCCAATACTTCAAATCCATGTTATGGACTTCGGCCGAGAGTTCTAAACCAGTACCCAACGCCAATTTAGCTTGGAGCAATACTTAGCTGAGTATCCAGTTGGGCGTGCGGCTGCTGTATACAGCAGGACCGTGAACAGGAACAGTAAAAAGCTAAATCAAAGGTTGAAGACGATCCAAAATCGCCCGCAATCAGGCCTTGGACGCATCTCCGGACGAATCCGGACAGTCCAAATCGCTGTGAGTGGGGTTTCATTTATTTATCATTAATAAACTCAGGCGTTTGAATATTTTCTGTTTTGTGCGCGAATTACGCTGATAACAGGCGTTATCAGGCGTCGGGCAGCGTTTGGCGTTGCCCGACTTTTTATTTCATAAACTGCTTCTAGACGTTGTTATATGATTAAATTTAGCAATTGATCAGTGTGGATTGAATTGGTAGATTTATATGGTTCATTGGAACCTAAATTGCTTATTTGAATGTTGAAATTAGAAATTCATATCTGAAAATGGTATGGTTTGGGTATGAACCCAGACAATAGGGATTTCTGATAAATTATCAGATGTACGATTTCAAAGTTGATATGAATAAATAAAAATATGCAATAAAACCCTAATTGCATATATCTTTTGACGTTAATATGTGTAAATTGATATTTACATGAAATGGCACATTTCTCTGAATTATTCCAGAAATTCTCAAGTATTGTTATTAAATTGTGTTGTGATAGGTAATTAACTTTTAATTGAGTTAAGTGATGCACAAACCAAGATTTGGGTTAATGTGCACATTTTTCGAGAATTTTAGAGAATTGACAAATGTTGAGTATGATTCTCGTATGTGAAGTAAATTTCCTTAATTTGTGCAATAAGATGTTCAATTGCGTATATTCGCTATGTATGTGCCAAATTGAAATAAGTTGGGTTATTTATGAATTTCTAATTTACCTAAATGCATGGTATGAGAATTTCTCAGAAATTACAATGATTTGAAATATATTGCTCTGTCAGTTTAGAATGACAGTGTATTGTGATCTGATATGAAATCAGTAAATGTGATTTTCCTGTTTAAATGTTTATATGTTAATCAGTTAATAGACTTAGGTGCCCTAACACCGTAGAACCCCTTTTGAGAGGTCTTCATCCAGGGGGGGGTGAAACTCGTGTTGCAACAATAACTGTGCGGAGTCACAGGCACGAGGATAGAGAGAGGCAGTGTTCAACAACAACGCGTGCGATGTCACGGTGGCACTGGAGTAATAGGGGTAATTCAACATTAATCCGTGCTTGTGTCACGGTGGTAACCCGGTAAGACTCTCCGCCTGTGTGCTCAGATTTGAGGAGGAGTCTAGAGTTCACTCTTTTGAGAGTGTAGTGAGGCCTTGTGAGCCTGAGAGTCCTGCAGTAGACCAGGGCTGGCAGTCAGATTTAGCATTTCCCGGGTGTGTCGCTAAGTCTTGTACGGTGGGATCGTAGTTCGCTACAGATCTTTATATGTAGAGTACACTGCATATATTTAGGGCATAAAATTAATAAATATGTAATCATATAGGATCACAGTAAATTAATATATCCGAACTTTTGTGCCAATTCTTTATATTTGTTTATTGGTTTAAATTATCGATTGTTGCATAGAAATGCGATTATATTTTGTAATCTGCTATGTCATTTGAACTGCCCTGCTTGTATAATATTTATGTTTATTTCAATTTTATAAACCTGATGAGTTGTTTAGTGATAGCTAAGTGAAATGCTATTCACTGAGCAAGTAGGCTCATACCTCTACTCATGTCTGTAGAAGGTATATGTAGTTAGTTTAGTTAGTGGTCTCTTAGTCCTTTCCCCTCGATCCTTGGGACATGGTGTGGGTGAGAGAGAGTATGTATGGCGAATGTGTAAAAGATGTAAATTAACTGTTATGTTTTACTTTCTGTTAAACAATGTTACATGTTGTAAACTATGTTTATGTTCTCTAGCCAGTTTAACAAAAATGCTTCCGCAGATTGTTTAGCTTCATTTTACAGCATAAATCAGTTTATCTTTTTAATGTCTTTAAAATGGTTTAAAAACTTATGAGAGGTTTGGCTTGTGAGTAATCCCTCTGTCGCGCCCTAATCTCATGATTAGTGGTTAGTGTGAGATCGGGGTGTGACAGGTTGCTACCAAGATTTGTTCTTATCATCCTTTCTTGCATGCTTGTTGTGAGTGCTTCATGGTCGTGGTTTTGTGAGACATGTGTCCTTTTAGTTCTCGTATATCTTATCACCTCATGATCTTTACCTCCCTCCTACCCTTGAGTATATATTCTCTTCCTTTCGCATGCAAGTATCCCCTTTAGCTCTCTTCTTTCTCTCTTCTTCTTTGTGTTCAGCCTTAAGCTTGGTGGAGTAAGAGAAGGTGTTGACCTTGGATCTTGGTGGCTGATCACCATTGCATATGGTGATCTAGGGCTTGATCATCTCCCTTGTGGTGGTTCTTGGTGATCCTCGGCCTTGGTAAGTTGTTATCTTTCTTTTTCTCATGTCCTTTAAACCTTATCTCCTTCTTCCTTCTTTTAGCTACGAGACTATGGATCACCATGGTGGCCATGTTGAGGAACTTCTCTCCATAGATGTCGAGACTATGGTTTGACCATGGTAGTACCTAAGTGAGATGAAGATTCCCTCTTTACCCTTCCTTTTTCAGACTAGGGTTTCTACCCTTTCTCTTTTGATCTCCTTTGACCTTGGTGTGTTCTTCTTCTCTTGAGGTGACCTTGTTGGCCATGGAGTTAATCCTAGTTGGAGCTTCCTTTTCTCTCTCTTAGAGCTTGTGGCTTTAGAGCTTGACCTTCATCCTAAGGCGGGTTATATAACTTTCCCCTCTACTATTACTACACCTTTATCTTGATTGCATGCTACTGTTTAATCTCTAAAACGTGATCATAAGTTGATGATAATGCTATCCAGTTCTAGGGTTTAAGAAGTATTCTTGCATAGACTATTTTTTCTCTTAGCCCTAACTCATGTAACTGAAATTTAAGTAGATAGTAGAGTTGATGGTTCTTGCATGCACCTTGATTGTTGTTTTACAACCATGTTTATGCTTCAACCATCATGTATTAGATGAAGGTTTTGGTTCTTTTGTGCATGTGTTAAATGATGGTTTTCTCTCCTCTAGCATGGTTTCCTTGTTGGTTTTGGTGATGATCATTCTCATGGTTTTGGTGTTTATCATCTTCATGAGGTTTCATCTTGGTGACGCTTGTGTTCTTGATGTTAAGCTTTTGATTCGATCAACATGCTTTCCTTGGTTTCTTAGAGTTGTTATGACCATGTTGATGGTGTGCTAGGGTTGTGGTTTTGTCCCCATGATCCTAACCCTAAGCCACTCTAGTCTCTACACATCATTCTTGTGTTGGTCACTACACCTGGGTTTTGGCTTGTGTTGGTTGCTACATGTTTATCTCGAGGTCGCAATTCTTAATATGGTCTCTTGGGGTCACTACAACTGATGGTGGTGTTGTGGTTGCAATGACCTAGTAGTCACCATAACCCTAACCCTATGTTGAGGGTCACTACAAGTGGTGTTGATGTGGAGATCACTACATGGTTTGGTCACTACATGGTGTGGTCTCTACACTTTATTTTTTCGAAGTCCCTACCCGTGTGGGTCATGAGGTCGCTACACATGTGAGTCATGTGGCCATTATGTGGTTTTGTCTACACATGTTGTTGGTCTCATGAATGGTTCTTTAAGGTAATAATTCTTACCCCTAATTTGTTCCAAGAATGTGGGAAGTGATGTACCTAGGGTTTGATGTTGAGTGTGTGATGAAAACCCTAATAGGCTATCTATGGAAACCCTAACCCTAATTCAAGTGTAAGATGTAATTACTTATCTTGCTTGAAGTGATTAGCATGTAATGATGTTTTCTCTCTCCTACATGTGTAACCCTTATGTTGCAGGTTGAATCTACATCATAGCTAGTGATTTCTATGGTATATCATATATGGCACGAGATGATGATTATGAGCCTTGATGAGATAATGTTGTTATGCAGGAACTAAGATTGGGCCTAATGACCCGGCAGAGGCTGAATGCCTAATGTGAGGTGATATCTTCCAGTGATGTGATGAGGGATGGTTATCCCGGGATGATGTGATAATGGTGATGGCCATGTATGACAGTGATATCATGTGATGATGTGATAGGTTTATACCTCATATGTTTCATATCTTCTGACGTTGCAACCTACCCTTATCTTTATAGAGCTTGTTTTGGGTTTGTACGTTATTACTTTATTGATGTACTAAAAGACACCCAATTGGCAATAATTAATCAACTGAAACCCTAATCATGTAGGTTCACCTGAGTCATAGATCCATCTTCAACATCAATACTCACTGGATGGAAAAATGAGTAATTCTTATTGGAAACTCAGAGTGCATATTTTTGAATATGCGGGGGTGCAAGTTGAGGATATATCCTTGAATCCACAAATATAGATTTGGAGGATGATTGTGGTCATACCCCGACAGGAGAACGGTTGAGGATGTGTCTCAGATGATATGTTTTCAGGAGTGGTTACGATCATACCCCGGCATGGGAACGGTTGCGTTTGTATTTCACTTGTGTCATGCCTATATACCAAGGCAAACTAGGCTGACTTGTAGTTTGACTCTATATGTCATTGTGGTGGACTCAGACTGACCGAGGGTGTGGGAGATAATAGGATTCCAACTCTCCTAGATCTTGTATGGCATTGATTTTGACTTAGTAGTGGCTAGTTGGAGCATGAGTGATATACCTCATCTCCACAGGGCATAATAAAAGATGTAATACAATTGTGTTGTATTTTTGCCTAGGGTTAAATGTGATTCACATTGGATGACCCCTTGCCTTGTTCTTATACTACCTAGATGTTATCTTCTGTGCATGTTCTTCATATTCCTTCTAAGAGTATAAGATGTTATATTGATTAGTCTAGCTGCTCAAATTGCTTAAATAGTGTGAACTGCTTTACTTATATCTTTTAACTGAATCTTCTCATCCTGATAATAATGATATCTTCATGCTTTACTATATATGTTCTTATAATAGTTGCTGACGGAGAATTATATCTCTCTCTGGGACATTGGTCTCACCCCATGGGTTTCCACATCTTTTAGGTGGTCATGCACGACGAGGTACAGATCATGCGGTTGAGACTGAGCAACAAGTGGAGCAGTAGCCGTTGAAGGTTGTATATGCTACTAGTGTTTCGTAGTAGAGTATTATGTGTCGTCCCTATACTCTCAGATCCTTGGGGGTGTTTTGTAGACAATGTACATAAATATCATTTTTAGGCAGTATGCCATGGTTGTACAGATATGGCTTGCATATGTGAACATGTTATCATATGTGATAGGGTTGTGACAAGTTAGCCACTAAACAGTGATATGTAATATCTTTTGGCATGATATGCGATACAAGTGGTGTAGTTTTGTGGACCCAAATGTAATATGTTTCTTCTTTCATAGTTATATGAAATTGGTTTTAATTTACCCTATTTTGTGGTAATGTGGTTGTTAGTTGGTAATTCCACACTTTGTTTTGAGTTATCTTGCTCATGTGGTAGTGTGTTGTCACATGAAAAGGTTGGTATCAGAGTTGTAGGTGTGCTGAGTCTACATGGACATAGGACTAGGGTTTGTGTCTATTCTAGTGTCATCCACCATATCTGATGGTAACTTCTTCTTATGCATAAGAAGAAGAAGGGAAAACATATGTCTAGAGAACACGAAGAACATGATGAGAGTAGTGTTGTAGCACCAAGAGGTGGTGCGAGGAGGCATGTAAGGGAAGATGGAGTGCTTGAGGTTCCTTAGTTTGACCCAACAACTGTAGCCAACCCCACCTTTTAGTCCATGTTTAGACAATTTATGGCTATGAAGACACATATGGTGGATAGAATGCTTGTACCCCAAGCAAGGGCAATTATCCCCAATTAGGAATCCTAAGGTTCTGGGAAGACAATCGATAGGCTTCGACGTGTTGGAGCATTGGAGTACATTGGTATGACTAATTCGGTAGATGCAAACTTGTGGTTGATAAAGTTGAAGAAGGCTTTTAAGATCCTCAACATCCTTGAAGAGGATAAGGTGAAGCATGCGGTGTACCGGTTTAAGGGAAGTGTTGGCTATTGGTTGGTCATTTAGGAAGAGAAGAGACCCAGTGTAGTGATCATTTGGGAAGATTTTTGGTGGGAGTTTGTGAGCCATTACATCCCAGAGACCTATCTAGATGAGAAGATCTCATAGTTTGAGAAGATTCGATAAGGATCTATGATGATCAATTAGTGTGAGGTCAAGTTCATGGAACTTCTGAGGTTTTTCCCACATATGGCTGTGACAGACAACAAAAGGATCTGAAATTTTGAGAAAGGTTTGAGTTTTGAGTTGACGACAATGGTGTCAGCTTTAGAGAATAGGGAGTGGTTTGCCACATTTGAAGAGTTTGTGAGGTGGATAGAATGGTCAGTTGTGGAGAAGCATGAGGCAAACATCAAGAAGAGATCAACATAGTATTAGGGGCAGTTTTCTAGAGGCTTTAAGAAGACTAGGATTTCAACACCTTAGTCACAACAAAGGTCAGTGGTACAGTCACAGTGGTCACCAAGCAAAGGCAGAGGCTACAGTTTCTTCCAGTTGGAGCTCACAGTGAGGCATCAATATCAATGACAGAGTCCTTGAGGCCACAATTTGACATGAGGACTTGTTATAGGTGTAGATAGCAAGGACATATGAGTTCATTTTTCCCAATAAAGGATGAAGAGGTGATGCAACAACTAAGACAGAGTCAGCAAGGGTCACAACAATGATAGTTTTACAATGGCTTTGGCAGAGGACGCAGTCAGATGTCACATGCTATTTCTTCTAGACAAGCGAGTAGAGGATGAGAGTGACAATAGGCAATGGATCGATTCTACACCATGAGTCATATGAAAGGAGTAGTCAACCCTTGAGTTGTGATAGGTCAGATGGAGTTATTTCATTCTAAGTTGTCTTCTTCTCGCTTTATATTTATTTTAGTTGACCTGGGTGCGACACACTCTTTAATCACTAGAGAAGTGATAGCTAGATGTTCTTTTCCTATTAGTCATAGATCTGATAGTCTCCTCTTAGAAACCCCTTTGTTGGTTCTACTGAGCTATGGGGGGTGTGTCCACCTGCGTTCTTTCTTTATCATGGCACAACATTGAGTTGGGCCTTATACCACCTTATATGCATGAATTGGATGTGATCCTTGGAATGGATACTTTGGAGAAGTATCGAGTTATCTTGGACTATAGTTCCAAGGTGGCTACGTTATGTGATGGTGACATTTCATGGGTCTTCTAAGGAGATAGGAAGATTCTTATGACGTGGTTGGTGCCAACGATGATACTAGAGAGGATGATGAGGTAGGGTTGTCAAGCATTCTTGGAAAATGTGGTAGATACCAAGGCAAGGAGTCTTAGTACTCAAGAGGTAACAGTTGTTCATGAATTCAAGGATGTGTTTAATGATGAGTTTCCTGGTGTTCCCACACCCCAAGAGATTGACTTTGAGATCAATCTTGTTCCTGGTAAACAACTAGTAGCATAAACACCATACAGGATGGCACCAAGTGAGATGCAATAGCTGAAGAAGTAGTTATAGGAGTTTCTTGAGAAAAGCTTTATCAGACCGAGTACTTCCCCTTGGGGTTCTCCTGTGTTGTTGGTGAAGAAGAAAGGTGGTTCCGTGAGGTTGTGTATCAACTATCAATAATTGAACAAGGTGACAATCAAGAACAAGTATCCTTTGCTGAGGATAGATGATTTGTTTGATCAGTTGAGGGGTGCTACAATGTTCTGCAAGATAGATATGAGGTCATGATCTCACCAATTGCGGATTAAGGTGAATGACATACCCAAGTCATCTTTTAGAACTCAGTATGGTCACTATGAATTTGTGGTTATGCCATTTGGGCTAGCCAATGCACCATCCACATTCATGGACCTAATGAGTTGGGTGTTCAGGCTTTATCTTGATCAGTTTTTGGTGGTGTTCATCGAAGACATTCTGATCTACTCCTGTGACAGCCAATATCATGAGCAACACCTATGACAGACGTTGACCTTGTTGAGACAGCACAAATTATACACCAAGTTCAGCAAGTGAGAGTTTTAGTTGAAGGAGGTGTCTTTTCTTGGGCATGTGATATCTTCTGAAGGTGTTTGTGTGAACCCCAAGAAGGTTCAGTTTATGTTAGATTTGGAGCAGTCAAATACATCTACGGAGGTTCATAGTTTCCTTGGTTTGGTAGGCTATTATAGGAGGTTCATTAAGAACTTCAAATGTAGTGGTGTTACCCCTAATGAAGTTGATAAATAAATGTGTGTCGTTTGTCTGGGATGACAAGTTTCAATGTTCTTTTTAGATTTTGAAGGAGAAGCTAACCGGTGCACCATTGTTGGTTCTACCAGAGTAGGGAAAAGGATACATCATATTTTGTGATGCGTCAAAGAATGGTTTGGGTTGAGTGCCGATGCAAGATAAGAACATGATTTCTTTTGCTTCGTGACAACTTAAGAAACACGAGGAGAGTTACCCTACACATGATATAGAGCTTTCAACGATGGTCCATGCTTTGAAGATTTGGGGACATTACCTTTATGGCAAGAAGTGTCATATGTTCACCGATCACAAGAACCTATAGTGCATCTTCTCAAAGAAGGAGTAGAATATGTGGCAGTGATGTTGGATGGAGTTAACCAAGGACTATGGCTACACCATAGATTACCATCCGGGGAAGGCTAACATGGTGGTAGATTCTTTGAGCAGGAAATCTTCCTCATCAATACTGAATGATAAGGCACAGTTGTGTTATTTGGTGTGCTATAAGAAAGACATGTTAGTCTCCCTTTACCATATGAATGTGAAGCTGGAGGTCTCCTTGTTGGCAGGTTTGTTGGCCCAGTTATAGGTGAAACCTACACTGAGGTAGCAGATCAAAGATGCATAGAGTAATGATACTGTGATACAATAGATCTGAGCAGAGTTTGGCAACAAATAGTGTGATGGCTTCCACGAGTCAGAGGACGGGATAGTGTGTTACAACAGTAGAGCAGTGGTTCCTAATGTTGATAACTGAGGAAGTTGGTTCTGGAAGAGGCTCACTCTTTGATGTATTCCATGCATCCAGGTAGTACCAAGATGTACCATAATCTGAAGGATCTTTATTGGTGGTCTGTCTTGAAGTGAGATGTAGTTGATTTTATGGCAAAGTGTCTTGTGTGTCAGCATGTCAACGTAGAGCATCAAAAACCTATAGGGACTTTGCAATTGTTACCTATATCAAAATGGAGATGGGATCATGTCAAAGGGACTTCGTGGTTGAACTTCCTAGCATAGACAATGAACATGATTCCATATGGGTAATAGTGATAGGTTGACCAAGTTAGTGCACTTCCTCCTTGTGATGACAACATATACCACGGAAAAGTTGGCACAGGTGTATGTTGATGAGATAGTCTATTTGCATGGTATCCTAGCTACCATTATGTCTGACAGAGGTCCTCAGTTTACTAATCAATTTTGGGAGCATCTGCACACATCGATGGGTATGCAATTTGAGGTTCAGTACATGGTTCCACTCGGAGATAGATGAATAGTCTGAGAGTACTATATAGACTTTAGAGGAAGTGTTGAGAGCTTCTGTCTTATAGTTTTTGGTCAGTTTAATTGTACATCTCAGTTTGATAGAGTTTTCTTACAATATAGCTATCAAAGGAGTATCGATATGTGATTGTATGAGGCTTTGTATGGGAGATGTTATAGGTCTCCATTGTGTTAGTATGTGACCAGTGAATATTAGCTTTTGTGGCCTGAGCTTGTAGAGTAGACAACAGCAGGCAGAAATGTTATGTTGATAATCGTTGAAGGCCGTTGGAGTTCCAAGTGGGAGATAAGGTGTATCTCAAGGCCTCTCCTTGGAAAGGCATGCTGATATTTGTGAAGAAGGGTAAGTTGGCTCCCAATTATATGGGACCTTATCCTATGGTGGCACGTGTTGGGAAGGTAGCTTATAGGTTGGAGGTACCTCCAAAGTTGAACAGGTTGCATCCAGTGTTCCACGTTTCTATGTTGAGGAAGTGTCACCCTGACACAGAGTTGGTGTTGCAGCCAACAGAGGTTGAGCTGGAAGATGACATTTCATATTTCGAGGGTCCTGTCTTGATCCTTGATATAAGGGTGAAGAAGTTGAAGAAGAAGGATATTGTGTTGGTTAAGGTTTTGAGGAATCATCATGTCATGGAGGAAGCCACATGGGAGCTTAAGGAAAAGATGTGTACGAAGTATCCCTCTCTTTTCGCGTAGGATTTCGGGGGCAAAATCCTTGTTAGGGGTTTATAGTTGTAGTACCCCTAACCTAGCTTAGTGCTTGACCTTTATTTCTTTGCTTATTAAGATGCTTAAACCTTAATCTGATCATGTGATACACCTTAATAACATGTGACATGCTTATGTTTTTAGTTCGGTCCAGTTTGGTGCATGCTTGAGCTAGTTATGTTATATGTATGTTTGTTTTGGACCAAGTTCCAATTTACCCATGTTGAGGGTCTATCTTGAAATTTTTCACATGTAGGTTGTGCCTCTTATGCTTTGACATCATGAGAGAGAGAGAATGTTGCTTTTAGGCTCCTTGTTGGACCTTGGATGATGAGGTGGAATCATGTGAATCGGTCTAGGGTTTTCATGGTTTTGCATGTTTGGTGGTGTCGACCATGTTGAGTTTCTTGAGTGTAGTAACCTTGGTGTTGTGTCTTCTTGGAGTGCTTCAACCGAACCACCTTTACTTGGTTGTTTTGTTTCAACCTATGTGCTTGTCCTTCATTTTGGTCGCTAGGGAAGGCTTGGTGCATTGGTGTTTCGACCTTTTTCTTGGATGGGCATGAGTAGTGGTCGCTACAATGTCATGCCTTGGTTTTGCTTCAATTGAAGGTAGGTACTGGACCTAGTGGTTGCTACCAATATTTTTTCTGATCACCCTTTCTTGCATGCTTGTTGTGTGTGCTTGCATGGTCATGTTTTTGTCATATATGTGTCCTTTTGGTGCTCTTATATCTTGACACCTCATGACCTTTACCTCCCTCCTACCCTTGAGTACATATTCTCTTCCTTTTGCATGCAAGTACCCCCTTTAGATCTCTTCTTTCTCTCTTCTTCTTTGTGTTTGGCCTTGAGCTTGGTGGAACAAGAGAAGTGGCTGACCTTGGATTTTGGTGGCCAATCACCCTTGCATGTGGTAATCTAGGGCTTGATCATCTTCCTTGTGGTGGTTCTTGGTGATCCTTAACCTTGGTTAGTTTTTATCTTTCTTTGATCTTATTTCCTTTGAACCCTATCTCTTTCTTCCTTCTCTTGGTTGTGATATTATGGATCACCATGGTGACCATGTTGAGGAACTTCACTCCATAGAGGTTGAGACTATGGTTTGACCATGGTAGTACCTAAGTGAGATGAAGCTTCCCTCTTTCCTCTATCTTTTTTGGCCTATGGTTTCTACCCTTTATCTTTTGAGATCCATTGACCTTGGTATGTTCTTATTCTCTTGAGGTGACCTTATTGACTGTGGAGTTGATCCTAGTTGGAGCTTCCTTCTCTCTCTTGGAGCTCATGGTTTTGGCGCTTGATCTTCATCTTAAGGCGGGTTATATAACTTTCCCCTCTACTATTATTACATATTTATCTTGCTTGCATGCTATTGTTTAATCTCTAAAACATGATCATAAGTTGATGATAATGCTATAGTTCTAGGGTTTAAGAAGTATTCTTGCATAGATTGTTCTTTCTCTAAACCCTAACTCTTGTAACCTAAATCTAAGTAGATAATGGAGTTGATGGTTCTTTCATGCACCTTGATTGTTGTTTTACCAACATGTTTATGTTTTCACCGACATGTATTAGATGAAGCTTTTGGTTCTTGTGTGCATGTGTTAGACATTGGTTTTCTCTCCTCTATCATGGTTTCCTTTCTTATTTTTGTGATTATCATTGTCAGGGTTTTGATGTTTATCATCTTCATGAGGTTTCATCTTGGTGACGCTTGTGTTCTTCATGTTAAGCTTTTAATTCATCCGACATGCTTTCCTCAGTTTCTTGGAGTTGTTATGACCATGTTGATGGTGTGTTAGGGTTCTAGTTTGGTCCCCATGATCCTAACCCTAAGCCATTCTGGTCACTACACATGATCCTTGTGTTGGTCGTGACACCTGGGTTTTGGCTTGTGTTAGTCTCTACATCTTTATCTTGAGGTCACTATCCTCAATATGGTATCTTGTAGTTGCTACAACCGATTGTGGTGTTGTGGTCATAATGACCTAGTAGTCACCATAACTGTAACCCTAGTTTGAGGGTCGCTACAAGTGGTGTTGATGTGGAGGTCGCTACATGATCTGGTTGCTACATGGTATGGTCTCTACACTTTATTTTTTGGAGGTTGCTATACATGTGGGTCATGTGGTCACTGCACATGTGATTCATGTGGTCGTTATGTGGTTTTAATCAACACATGTTGATGTTATCATGAATGGTTGATTAAGGTAATAATGTTTAACCCTAATGTGTTCCAAGAATGTGGGAAGTGATGTACCTAGGGTTTGATGTTGAGTGTGTGATGGAAACCCTAATCGGCTATATATGGAAACCCTAACCCTAATCCAAGTGTAAGATGTATTTGCTTATCTTGCTTGAAGTTATTAGTATGTAATGATATTTTCTCTCTCCTACTTGTGTAACCCTTATGTTGCAGGTTGAATGTACATCATAGCTGGTGATTGTTATGGTATGTCTTATATGGCATAGGGTGATAATTATGAGCCTTGATGAGACATGATGAGATAATGTTGTTATGCATGAACTATGTGATTGGATCTTATGACTTGGCAGAGGCTTACATCCTAATGTGAGATGATACCCTCCAGTGTCGTGATGAGGGATGGTTATCCCAGGATGATGTGACAATGGTTATGGCATTGTATGACAGTGATATCATGCGATGACGTGACATGTTTATACCTAATATGTTTTATATATTCTGATGTTGCAACCTACCCTTATCTTTGTAGAGTTTGTTTTGGGTTTGTATGTTGTAACTTGATTGATGTACTAAAAGACACCCAATTGACAATAATTAATCAAGTGAACCCTAATCATGGAGGTTGTCGTGAGCCATAGATCCATCTTCAGCATCAATACTTGCTGGATGGTGAAATGCATAATTCTTGTGGGAAACTTGAAGCATATATTTTTAATATGCGGGGGTACAAGTTGAGTATATATCCATGCATCTAAAAATATAGATTTGGAGGATGACTTTGGTCATACCCCGTCAGGAGAATGGTTGAGGATGTATATCAGATGATATGTTTTTAGGGATGGTTGAGATCATACCCTAGAAGGAGAACGGTTGCGGTCGTATCTCACTAGTGTCGTGCCTATATACCAAGGATGACTTGCAGTTTGACTCTATATGTCACTGCGTAGGACTCAGATTGACTAAGGGTGTGGGAGATCATAGGAGTCTGGCTCTCCTACATCTTATATGGCACTAATTTTGACTTAGTAGTGTTTAGTTGGAGTAGGAGTGGAATACCTCATCTCCACATGGCATAATAAAATATGTAATGCAGCCGTTTTGGTATATTTTCCTAGGGTTAAATGTGATTCATATTGTATGACCCCTTGCCTTGTTCCTATACCACTTAGTTGTTATCTTGTATACATATTCTTCATATTCCTTCTGAGAGTTTAAGATTTTCTATTGATCAGTGTAGCTACTTAAATTGCTTAAATAGTGTCAACTGCTTTACTTATATCTTTTAGCTGAATCTGCTCATACTAATAATAATGCTATCTTCCTGCTATAGTATATTTGTGCTTATAATAGTTGCTGGAAGAGAGTTATATCTCTCGCTGAACTTTTGGTCTCACCCCATGGGTTTCCACATTTTTAGGTGGTCATGCATGATGAGGTAGAGATCGTGTGGTTGAGGCTAATCGGCAAGAGGAGCGGTAGTTGTTGAAGGTTGGATATGCTTGTAGTGTTTTGTAGTAGTGTTGTCCCTGTACTCTCATGTCTGTGGGGGTGTTTTGTAGACGTTGTACATCAATAAGAGTTTTTTGGAAGTATGCCATGGTTGTAGATATATGGCTTGTATATGAGAACAAGTTATCATATGTGACAGAGTTGTGACAAGTTATCCACTAAATAGTGATATGTAATATCTTTTGGCATGATATGTGATACATGTGTAGTAGTTTTGTGGACCCATACGTAATATGTTTCTTCTTTTGTGGTTATATGAAATCTGTTTTAAATTACCCTATATTGTGGTAATGTGGTTGTTAGTTGGTAATTTCGTGCTTTGTTTTGAGTAATCTCATTTTTCTGTGATTGGTTTGTCACATTGTGCATTGCCTATGAAGGCACAAAGCAATTCAAGGAGTCCAAGATCTACATGCTCAAGGGTCTCCTTGAAAACTTCAAGGTGGGCAAGAAGGAGAGAGTGGTCGAGATGTACACAAGGCTCAACACCATCATGAATGGATTGATTCTTTGGGCCACACCATGGATAGAGGGACCATCAACTCCAAGATTCTAAGGTCTCTCATCCAAGGTGGCCTCTATTGAAGAATTTAGAAGCCTTGGTGACATTTCCATTGAAGAGCACATTGGAAATCTTCAAGCTCATGATCCAAGACTTGACAAGCAATAGGAAGATGACAACCAAGAAGAAAAGGAATCAAAGAAGATAAAACATAGTGCTTTCAAAGCTCAAGTGGAGGCACTTGTTTTCCAACAAAAACTTGCTTGCCGATCCTCTTTGTTGGTATAGTATGTTCAGAGAGCCAATCATATGATGATTGCAATGAGGCATGAGACACTTGATTTCATAATAATAAAGGCAATTTCCATCGATATATTTTAACTATTTTGAGATAATATTATTACATGATAGATGTCTAGAGAATGACAATGCTCAATGACATATGTCTTCAGGTTAAGGACCTAAACAATGAGATCATACAGATGTTAAGAGTATACAATCATGTTATGTCCCTAGTGAGTTGTTATTATGGAAATAACCATAGACATCAATAACACAAAAGACTAGAGTATGTGTTGTCTCATTAGTCATTATATATGATATCAAACCAAGAACATAGATACATGTTAGAGAATAGTGTATCGGACAAACCCACCGTAAGAGTGATGCATGGAAACCACACTTGGTTAATCAGGATCATCTCTTATAATATTGGTGGTGACTGTGGTTCTTAGACTTGAAATCACCGCACTCATCACATGTTGTAGGGTACACTTTGACATCATCAAACGCAGTCATGAAACATGGGTTGTTATAACGATGATGATTGGGTGACTTTAACACATGGGGACTTGACTGTGAGTGATAGATATGGGATTTGTCCCTTCTAAGGGAGTGTGATATCCTGGCCACTTGAGGAGTGAGACTAAAAAATGCATGGCCATGCACATGTAAGTCAATAGATGATATTGAGCTTACATATATCTCAGACCGTCTACTCTGAATAAAGAAACATGGATTAAATGTTTGTAGAGGATGACAAGTCCATGCCTCGAGTTCAATCTGGATATCAGTGACAAAGGAACTATACATTCACTATAACACCAATAACAAATTGTAAGTTGAAAGTTGTTCTCCAACTTTCCTCTTCACTTGGGTAGCACTAATGTGTGACTAGGCACCACTCTTTGCTTGTGATGTCATAATTTAGTTATGGACATTCACTGTCAACATGAAATGGAACCTATAGGGTCACACACATAGGATTAACCAGGAAGAGGAGTTTATTCATGAATGATGTTTCGATTGATTACTAAAGTGTTAGGTACTCAAGTAAACATTCAATCAATAGACTTGACTGAGAATCATCAAGTTCAAGTGTTGAACCAACTGATTAGAGTGTCAGATTGATTGAGAACTGCATTGACTGAGTTTTGAACAACATGGACCACCAACCGACCGATTCACTGGGTAAACCGATTGGCTCATGGTCTGTGAGATGACCGGTTCACTCTAGTTAACTGATTGATTCACATGGACCGAATGAGTAGGTGTTGGGTTTCTCGATTTGTGAGAAAAGATTCTCATTTCCCTTGTTCAATTCGATTAGGACATGAATTAATCTTTGCATTAATTAGAAATGAATAAGGAAAATCAATTGTAGGAAAGTACGAGAAGTAAAATGACCAATTCACTAGGTGAACCGATTGTATCACCTTCCCAAATGATCAGTTCAGTTATGAATCGATTGGTTCACCTGCCCAAACGATCGGTTTAGTTGTAAAATGATCGGTTCGTCTACCGCGGTGCAATTAGTTCATGGAAATTTCAGACCCTTCTACTCCCATACAAACTGGGAACCCTAACCCTACCCTCTACTATAAATAGAGGGATACATGGGGCTTCTTAGAACACACAAATCAGA
The DNA here is from genome assembly GCA_963693085.1 of Alisma plantago-aquatica. NCBI lineage: Eukaryota > Viridiplantae > Streptophyta > Magnoliopsida > Alismatales > Alismataceae > Alisma > Alisma plantago-aquatica. Next base: position 1,357,796,048 of record OY856409.1, read on the forward strand.
ACATCAGTTACTCTACAAAGTTGTTGTCCTCTCTAGTTTTGGTAATCGAGAAAGCCCAAGTAAGTTCTACCTGACCATGGAGGAACAATGAGGGAAAGACAACTACAGAAAAGTGACTGGTGGTGGGAGAGTGTGTCGGTGACTAGTACGCCGACATAAGGGGACAACTCCTTCCACTCTATCCATCAGGATGACTAGATTTCTCGATGGTCCTTGTAGACTATCTTTAGAGGCGGGTGATTTTTGACGCTCAGGAGGACGACTATCAACTATAGTCTGGGTCAAGACCAGGAGCTTCACAGACGTCATCGAAGACTAAGTGGTTGAAGACCACATTAGTTGTGAGGTATTGTCATTGAGCAAGTCTCAGGACTAGGTATATCTCACTAAACCATGTTTCCTATTGCATAGTTGTTGATGTGATCTACTGGTTATGGGTTTGTGGTTAGATAAAATTTTGTTTCTGTTTCCCGTTCTGTCCCACAAAACCCAACAGTGGTATCATAGGCACATCAACATATTATGTTTTTGGATTAATCGATATGATCAATTTTTGGTTTTTCACCATTTATTTATTGCATGTGATGCAAATACTTTAACTGGGTAATGTGCATATCCGATTAAACACCACAAATTCCTACATACATATATGATATGGTATATATATGCAATTGATATGTGTCACCCTAAAATGGTTTTGATGGTGGGTGTGTAGCGTGGTTATGGCCTATAAACCCCTATGTGTGCTCTTAGTTGGTTGTGGTTGTTTGCATCTCTGTCTGCGTACCGAGTCATTTCTTCTATTCTAGATGTAACTCGAGATAACTCGAGTCTTCTCTTCTACCTTTGCTCCCCCCAAATGTAACTCGGGGTTTCCCAAAGAGATATGTAAAAGTACGATAGTTTTATTTCTTGGTATGTCGAAGAATGATGGGTGTCCAGATGAGCGATCAGAGGACCAAGATGACCGAATGATGGTGCAAGATGAGCATTTGGTGGACTGACGAGGAGCACGTTGACCTGAGGAACCGACCGTCTAGAGGAGCCAGACGATCGGTTGGTGACACCCAACCGACCGACTAGGAGGCGAGCCGATTAGTCATAGGATGAGTTGATCAACCTGGAACGGCTCAAGCATATCTCTTCATCAATTACAGATTGATGCATATGATGTAGACCTAGATGACAGTAATTCCTTGTGGCTCAAGAAATTACAAATAGGATGGCCATAATCATCGCTTTATTGCTTCGTATGTTTTATTATGGAATATAGCATGTATATGCACTACTACATTTTTGGCCAGTAACGTCACTGCCCATACCGTCATTTTTATTAGAATAACTGACCTAATAGACTATTGCATCAGTTTTATCATAAAAATTGACCTTATAGGTTTCCCGCCGTGAAAATTCGTGCGATTTTGGCTTCACACCTCGATCTATTGGGTCGGTTTTTTAAAATAACCGATGCTATAGGGTCAACAAAAAATGCGGGCACCGCTTTGGAACTCTAGAGTTGGTTTTTATATATAACCGACCTTACAGATGCTGACATATAGCGTCAGTTCTAGTGCAAAACTGACCCTAAAAGTATATTAAAAAAAGGTGCCCGGACTTAACCTATAGCATCAGTTTTTTAAGATAACCCACGCTATAAGTCAGGTCTATAGGGTCGGTTATCTTAAAAAACCGACACTATAGGTTAAGTCCGGGCAGTGTTTTTTTAGTAGACTTTTAGGGTCGATTTTTACCCAAAACCGACGCTATAGGTCTTCTATTATTGCACATAGCAGCCCGATAGTAAGGCTTAGGTTTCCATTTGCCGCTGCTTCTTCCCCCTTCTCGCTCCCGCACCCGAAGAAAGGCAACGCCGCCTCTACAAAGGTGACCTCTCGCAACCATCTCCTTGTCTGAAAAGAGGCAAACTAGTGTCGTTTTCCTTGGATGATGACGCCCAAGTTTCTTACCACCATCTCCGACGACGACGACGCTCCTTACCACCATCTCTGGCATCGTTTCCTTGGACGATGACGCCTTAGGCGTTGCGTCTCTATCTAGTGCTTTCTTCCTTGAAAGGCGACAATGCCTTAGGCATTGCAAAGGCTGTGCACATCTCTCTCCGGTTCTTTTCCCGCACAAGCTCCCTCACCGACCAGTTCTTCTCAAGGTATTTGTCTCTACCACCTCATCACTCCTCCGTTTACATTTTACTTTCAAGCAACTGACTAGGTAGCACGGCCTTACTGGGCAGCACGACCGTACTGCCCAACACGACTGTGTTGGCTGAGTTGCAGAATCATTAAAATTTGTCAATTTTGAATTTGTTACTGCTCCTATAAATTGATATATATTGACCCCTAATTAATACATTATAACAGAATTGAATCGTGCATTTGTGTTGTTGCAGGTGCTATTGACTTGTTGTTGACTTGCATATATTTCTTCTCAGCTTACAAGTGAGGTATAATATTCTCACTCTCCCAATGTGCCATTTTATTTGACTAGTAAATCAACCAATAATAAAAATATGTATTCATTCATATCTACATTTTGTTATCAATCACATATGTAATCATTATATATACATTCCAGAAATATGAGGGTAGACATTGTGTAGTCTCATATTGACACTTTAGGGTTTATATATGAGATCATCGATGCATGATTTTTAACTTAATATATAAATATGACAATAATACATGTATGCATGTATCAACTTAGAAACCCGTTCAAAATTTACTCATAGGAGTAAATTTTGGATAGTCCCCGGTTTGGGACTTTTTTGGATATTTAATCTCACTTAGGATGTAACTGTATAATGTATGTTTAGTTTTGAAGAAAATTTTAGTAGTATTTCCTCATTTGTTCTCAGGGTACATATGTGAGTAGTTATTTATCATTTACATTGGTGTACTTGGAGAACTTAGGGGAAATGCTACTGAAATTTTCTTCAAAACTAAACATACATCATATAGTTACTAGTCAGATAAAATATTAAAAAATGGGATAGGTGGTACACTTTAGTATAAAAGTAATTAACTTCCTATAAAAAATGGGATAGGTGGTAGACTTTTAGGGTCGGTTTTTACCCAAAACCAACGCTATAGGTCTTCTATTATTGCACATAGCAGCCTGATAGTAAGGATTAGGTTGCCATTTGCCGCTGCTTCTTCCCCCTTCCCGCTCCTGCGCCCGAAGAAAGGCAACACCGCCTCTATAAAGGTGACCTCTTGCAACCATCTCCTTGTCTGAAAAGAGGCAAACTAGTGTCGTTTTCCTTGGACGACGACGCCCAAACTTCTTACCACCATCTCTGGTGACGACGAAGCTCCTTTCCACCATCTCCGACATCATTTCCTTGGACGACGATGCCTTAGGCGTTGCATCTCTATCCAGTGCTTTCTTCCTTGAAAGGCGACGACGCCTTAGGCGTTGCAAAGGCTGTGCGCATCTCTCTCCAGTTCTTTTCCCGCACAAGATCCCTCACCGACCGGTTCTTCTCAAGGTATTTGTCTCTGCCGCCTCATCACTCCTCCCTTTACGTTTTACTTTCAAGCAACTGACCAGGTAGCACGACCTTACTAGGCAGCACGGCCGTGCTACCCAACACGGCCGTGTTGGCTGAGTTGCAGAATCATCAAAATTTGTCAATTTTGAATTTGTTACTGCTCCTATAAATTGATATATACTGACCCCTAATTAATACATTATAACAGAATTGAATCGTGCATTTGTGTTGTTGCATGTGCTATTGACTTGTTGTTGACTTGCATATATTTCTTCTTCAACTTACAAATGAGGTATAATATTCTCACTCTCCCAATGTGCCATTTTATTTGACTAGTAAATCAACCAATAATAAAAATATGTATTCATTCATATTTACATTTTGTTATCAATCACATATGTAATCATTATATATACATTCCAAAAATATGAGCGTAGACATTGTGTAGTCTCAGATTGACACTTTAGGGTTTATATATGAGATCATCGATGCATGATTTTTAACTTAATATATAAATATGACAATAATACATTTATGCATGTATCAACTTAGAAACCCGTTCAAATGGATAGTCCCTAGTTTGGGACTATTTTTGGATATTTAATCTCACTTAGGATGTAACTGTATAATGTATGTTTAGTTTTGAAGAAAATTTTAGTAGTATGTCCTCATTTGTTCTCTGGGTACATATGTGAGTGGTTATTTATCATTTACATCGGTGTACTTGGAGAACTTAGGGGAAATGTTGTTGAAATTTTCTTCAAAACTAAACATACATTATACAGTTACTAGTGAGATTAAATATTCAAAAATGGGATAGGTGGTACACTTTAGTATAAAAGTAATTAACTTCCTATCAATAAAAACTTACAGCTTATAGTATCAATATTAAATTCTTAGTTTTATAATTAATTTTTAATGTGATATAGAAAATGGATCGAAGTTGGATGTCTATCAAGAACCGTTGTAGTCCAGAGTTTGCCAAAGGTCTTGATGAATTTATCAGATTTGCTGAGGAACATAGGAAACTACCTACATATATTTGTGAGTGGAAGTGATATTATTTTAATATGTTTTTTATCTATTGATTCTAATTTAGTTTGCTTGGAATTAATTGCTTTTCAAAACAACATTATTAATTGCTTCTTTTGTATGTATAGGGTGTTTTTCATCTAAATGAAAAAGATCACAAGAAAAGAGTGCTACAACATTGTGGTGTACGATGGAGGGGTTTTAAGACATATCTCGCAAGGGAATTTATAGATAATCCTAAACAAAAGAAGAAAGCAACAAATGTATATATTTTTATAGATCCTGAGGTGTGGGAAACATTTGTTGCATCTAGGAGATCGAAAGAGTTTTAGGTAATAAAGATTGTGATTATTGTATGAATCTTTAATTTTATACAATTAAGGAGGTGAATCTTTTTATACATGTTTGCCAAGTCTGAATTGCAATATCTCATTTTAAATGATCAGGCTATCCACCAGGCTCAAAAGTAAAGACGGGCCAAAAATGTGCATGACCATCGCTTGGGGCCCGGTGGTTATGCCTTCCGCCGCCAACTATAAGAGAATAAATCCTCTTTTGGAGAATAATCTAGTACAACTCAAGTTGAGCGTCCACCTCGACACTTGACATGGATTGATGCTAGAAAGAATCGAGCAAGTGAAATTGTCAACCCTGCAACTAAGGAGGTGGCACAAAAGATGGTAGGTTTATCCCAACTAAGTGAAGAGTAACTCCCAAAAACTTAGATTTATTTATATATAATTGATATTGTGATTTAATATTTTTATTAACTATGAATAGATTGATCTCCACGAGTAAAGGAAGGAAGGAAAGTTCATCCCAACTGGCCACATGGATGAACTATCAGTTGTTGTTGGTACGAAGGAGCATCCTGGCCGTGTTAGGGGATTAGGAGCTGGCATAGGATTCAAGTCTTATTTTGGCCCTTCATAATCTAAAAGAGGTCGTACAGGAGGTCTTACATAAGAGGAGGTTGAAGCATTAGTAGTGCAGAAAGTACAAGAAATAATGTCTTCATTTCAGCCTACTCAACCTTCTCAACCTATTCATAATGTGTGTCTCTCAAGTGATGAGGTACAAGCCCATGCTACAGTTGTAGAAGGTCATGGGAGCACTCCCAATGACCCACCACAACAATCTGTAGTAAATTTTTGTTCTATATGTTGTGTTATTAGTATGCTATATATATGATAATATATATAGTTGTAACAGGTATCTGCTCTACTGCTTCTTATATAACCTATATTATTTCAATCTAGGTTGGTATGAACTGTAAACTTGCAGTGGAGGTTCCATAATATAATGTTATGACAGCGGGCAAGGTGTACAACCTTGGTGGTACATTGCATTGCCAACAAATTACTGATGACATTTGTCGTGTGTCCATCCATCTTGTGTATGACAGAATGGGGGACAAACCACTACTCATACCTAATCCTGAATATAGTACAGTTGAAGAAGCAGAGGGTGCTATGGTGGGTTGGCCTAGACACTTGGTTATCAATGACAAGGTATACTTGAATTATACCATGTTTTTCATATTTGACTGCATATATGAACTCATGTAATAGATGTAATTTAATTAACAGGTTTACAAACCAAAAAGTAAAAATTCTACTAGTCGTCCTCCTATTCCCAAGCCATCTATTATTCCAGAATCCACATTTGACGAGTTGGGAAGTAAATGTAAATGTTTGTGTCGATACTTAGCCAACCAAAGCTCTGGACTACAAATGTTGATCAATTTAATAGAAGATGTAACTGGGAGGGACTTTGACAATTATATTTTTCTTGATGATATTATAGAGTTGTTCCGTTATGATTGGCTGAATACTTCGATATTAGAAGTATGGATAAGGTAAGGATCTATCAATATAGAAAATTCCAATACACATTTTTAGCTTATTTCTACATATGAAAATAATTACAAATGTTTAACAACCATTTATATACCGAGGCCACAAACTTTGATATAAAGAATGTTGGATTCTTAGTTCCTTCGGTCACTAGTCAGGTGGAGACACATATTGAGGAAGTGAGTGAGTACTTCTCTGATGCATTCAAATATTTTGCTATTGTGGGAAAGGAAATTATCCTAATATCTTTTAACATCCAGTAAGTATTATTATTCAATATAATTTTAATAATGAACAAATGTATTTATTTTTATGTTTGTTTTATTCTTACTCAGATCTAGACATTGGGATCTAGTGGTGATTGTCTCAAAATTGATGACTCTTTATTATCTTGACCCAATGGGAAAAACAACAATGGGTCACAAACTGAAATTGCCAGCTATGGTGTAAGAATAAATATAGTCAATGCTTCAACATGATATTTCTGTTTAGAATTTCTATTTTACCAACTATCATTTAATTGATGGGGGTATAAAAGCTTTTCGTGAAGGCGGAGGACAAATACCCACAAAATTAAAGACATTGACTTTGAAAAATGTCAAAGTAGCTACTTTGACAACTGCTTAGTCTTATATGTATTAATTTTCAACTCTTGTATGTCAACTCTTATAGTCTTCTGTTTATAGTAGTTACTAACATTAAGTATAATTCGTTATTTATAGTGTCCTATATAAAATAATGACTGGGCTTGTGGTTACTATGTAATGAAATATATGCAAGCTATTGTCAAAAAAACATCAAATGACATTCAGACTATAGATCAGGTAATAAAGAATAACATCATAAATTTATAAGTGAGTTGTAGTCATTTTATAAAATATTAGCATGTGCATTTTCTGTTACAGATCTTTACAACTCATCCTTACACAAGTGAGGACTTAAATGAATTCCGAGAAGAGTGGTCAGATGCTTATCTAAATGAAGTCAATATAGCATTGGAATAAATATGTCAGTTACGTTCCATTTATGTATGTAGTTTCAGTACTTTTTCATATTTACTTTTGTATCTGACATTTAATATCATCTCAGACTTGCAATCTATCATTTTGTAAATTATGATGTGACTATGTGTACTCAACTCAATATATGAATCATTTTTGTTATGAATGTGTGGTTTGTAATGGTGACGGTTGAGCATCAATGCTCCCCTCTCCCATATCTTATTCTTGTTCTTCTGTTTTGTTCTGTTCAGTTTCTACAGAAATTAAAAAAAATTGACTCTATAGCGTCGGTTTTCTTAAAAAACTGACCTTATAGGTGTCTTGGTCGTTCCGCGTAGAACGACCGTACCGCATAAAACGGCCGTGTTGGGATGAGGTAGAATGGTCGTGCTGCGTAGAACGGTCGTGTTGAGATATGGTAGAACGGTTGTGCCGTGTAGCATGACCGTGCTAATATAGACCAACACGTCCGTGCTAGGCGGCACGACCGTTCTACCTCATCCCAACACGACCGTTTTATACAGCACGACCGTTATACGCAGAACGGACAAGACACCTATAAGGTCAGTTTTTTAAGAAAACCAACGTTATAGGTCCTTAGAAATAATCTTTAGAGTCATTTATTTATTAAAAAATCGATGTTATAGGGTTCAGGTACAGTTTCATTTCTCATTTGGGTTTAGTTTTTGAGAGCCTATATGGTCAGTTTTTACTATACAAGGTCGGTTTTTTTGGGTTAAAAAAACTGACGCTATAGAGCAATTTCTGTAGCGATGGCCACATAGGCGTCGACTGAAAAGTGATGCTATAGGCTTAAAAAAACCGATGCTATAGACTATTTTTGTACTAGTGATGATACGTACTATATATGTGGTGATTTGATATGTATATATATAAATACCAAACCCCTCAATATAATATTAAGTCTTAAATGCTTTCCATAAGCAGCGCACATGAAAAGCTTGATCGACAAGTGTGGGCATCCCAAGGGTGGTGTGTTGTCTATCTTGTGGAAGTGTGATGGTAGTTGTGTGGGCCCACCAAGCAGGGTGCACTCTTATCGTGTTGGCTTTTGGGTCAAGCTTAATTAAGTGGTCTCAATGAGATTAAACACTTAGAGGCATGCAAATGACTATGGCAAAGAGTTTTGCATATCATCTATCCAATAATTGCATAAGATGCAATTGGTAAATGTTACCTACCTTAATAATTGATTATGGACGCTGGCGTTGGATGGGTAATAACTCAATTGTTTTGGATCTTGGCTCACTAGAAGGTTGTATGCTACAATCTTACAAATTGATGGTGAGGGCTATCAATTTGATTAAAATAGTGGGAGCGATAATTAATTAAAGACCTAATTAATATCGTCAACTTTATTAAATTTAACAAATAAAAAATGTTTTGAAATGTTGCAAAATTCTTTTGTAGAATCCAAATGACACACATAAATACATTATCATTGCGATTAGTTCATAAATGAGATAAACTTTAAATCTGGTTTGAGACCTTTGAGAAGTGTTCTCAATAGTGAGTGTAAACTCTAAAGTCCTTAAAAGACCAGAGCTAGTAGAACCAATCCAAATGCGCCTATGGCTAAAATTGGATGCATACTTGAAGTATGCCAATGATTCCTAAGACATCAAGAACCTTATACTGAGCTATATGAACTATGAGTTCCATAAATAGCTTGAAGCACGCACATTCTTGAGCTGGTTATAAATCTTAAGAATCATGTAAAGAGTGAAAGGTATAATGTCTTCAAAGCAATATTTGAGTATAATCAGACAAATGGAGATCAAGTGTAATCTCATAAGCTCAATATGATTGTGCATATAGATCAAATGTGATTTCTTATAGGTCAAGAGTTGACCAAACATATGATTCTACAAATCGTTGTGTGAATCAAATAGATAGTTTATCAAATGTTGAGAAACTTGGCCAAACCATTATCTGAAGTGCATGGCATATTGATGCCAAAGCTTGAATGAAGAAAGGACAAAACATGTGATAATGATCAACATAGTGAAGTCCATAGACTAAAGCAAGGTTAAGAAGTGTTCTGAAGGCAAGCTTAGGTCTAAGTCTTCATCACTCAAGATATGTAGAGGAGTAAGTTGGAAAGGGAAATCACTTATTTATAGAGGATCTTAGGAAGATGAAAGAGAGACATATATCTCTACTTCAAGACCTAAGAAGAAGTAAGCTAGAAACTATACGAAGCAAGAGTTGCTACCATTACAATTACAATATGACATTCATGGGAATATAATAGAATTAGTGAATTGCTATTATACATCTACCATCAATGAAATTGTCATACATCTTATATGGACAAGAGTGTAATGAACTGATGTTTGATGGCAATGCCTATGTCTCATCAACTATACTTGATAGTTAAAGAGACAAATGTGTGTGACACATGTAATGAATGACATGATAACTCAAACCTGAATGCCTATAGCATATTCATCTGTAGTTCATAAATGAGAATTGCATTTCTAGAAATCCATATGATGGTTATCTAGACTCATTCTGGTTATTGAACCAATAGAGACATGCTAATATCATTCATTGTGCAATATGACAAAGGTTCTTCACTAGATGTAGTGGGAGAACGATTATTCTATTAAGGATTATACATATTGATGTATATATACCTTTTAGAATAAATGCTAAATATAACCAATTGTACTTCAATATATTTACTAATGACCTTAGTAGATATGGTAGTTTGTATTTAATAAAATATGAACATGAATCTCTTGAAGTGTTCAAGGAGATCATAAATGAAGTACATAACAAACTTGGTATTAGTATTAAATTTCGATATGATCGATATGGAAATACTTTGAACCAAGAGTTTGAGAACCTTCTAGAAGATCATGATAATGTTTCATGATGGACTCCACCTAAAACACAATGATAGTGTATCATGAGAGGTGTATCAGAAAGAAGGTATCACACCTTAATAAGTTAGAGTGTGAATACCAGCTAAACTTCAAATTTCCTTTTGGGCACATTCCTAACACTAAAATAATGTATCATTAGTTCAAAAGACACCATATGAGATATGGAATGAGAAGTGTCCCAATATGTCTTTATAAAGATTAGGATTGAAAGCCTAAATAAGAAAAATGTTTCTTAAAAAGGTTTTGTCCACAAATCTCATAAATGTTATTTTGTTGAATACTACTTTGATATCCAAATCCAACAACAAAGGTGTTTTGGATGGCTGCATTCCTAGAGGAGAACCTAGTTCTAAGGAATTAGTGGGAGAGAAAAGTAGAACTCAAAATGTTCAAAACAAACAAGAAAAACATTGAACTTAAAGAGGTACAATGGGAATAAAAAGAATCACAAAATGTTGTGGAATCTCAAAGTTCTTTAAGTAACACACATAACTCATGGTTCTGGTAGAACACGTCTAGAGCTTGAATGATATATGATATCTTATGGACAAGAAGGTGATGAGTTGATCATATGATGAGTCAACAGTCTACCTAGAAGCAAATGAGAGCCAGAAATTGAGATATGGCTTGAAGACATGAAATCCAAGATGGACTCCATGTACATCAACAAAGTATGACCTTGGTTGATCCACCTGAAGGGGTAAAACCCATAGGGTACTTTTGGGTCTTCCAAAAGAAGATTGAAATGGAGGGTAATTTGGTTGCAAAGAGTTTCTAACAAGTTCAAGGTGTTGAACATGATGAAATCTTTTCAGCAGTTACCAAGGATAAATCCATCAGGATAATGCTTGTTGTTGTTGCTTAATGGAAATAAAGTCCATGAACCTGCATAGATCAATCTTTGGATTGAAGCGGGCACCTCAGAACTGAATAGGAGTTGTCAACCGTAGTCTGAGTCAAGACCAGGAGCTTCACAGACGTCATCAAAGACTAGGTGGTTGAAGACCACATTAGTTGTGAGGTATTTTCGCCGAGCAAGCCTCAGGACCAGGTATATCTCGCTAAACCATCTTTCCTATTGCATAGTTGTTGATGCGATCTACTGGTTATGGGTTTGTGGTTAGATAACATTTTTGTTTCCGCTACCTATTATGTCCCATAAAACCCAACACTCTCCTACTTCCTCAAGTGAAGATGAAACCCCTAGTGAGCATGAAGATAACTACTCTAAGGGGAAGAGCTTTAAAGGAAAGTCATCCTCCTCCTCTACTCCAAGGTGATATGAATGTGGGTAAAAGGGACACTAAAAGAATGAGTGCCCCAAGACCAAGAAGTCCTACCACAAAAGAAGCTCCATGAAAAGGGAGGACTACAAGAAGGATGGTAAGTAAAAGAAGAAGGACAAGAAGGAAAGAAGAAGTATGGATGCATCTCATGCCATGTGGGAGGAGTCTTTTTCTCGTGATTGCAGCTCCAATGAGGGAGAATGTCACCTTGCACCCATGGTGTCTACTAGTAAAGACATTGATGAGGTAAGTGAGGTAAGTGAGGTAAGCCTACATGTGTTATCTAAAGAAACCCTCATTCATATGCTTAATGCTTCCCGCTCTTCTCTTTCTGAATGCAAATCTAAGAAGAAGAGGTTAGGGAAAATCATTGATGACTTGTATGTTAATCTTGATATCCTTGATCAAAATGAGAAAATACATCTTGATATTATTGATTCTTTGCAAGGGAAGTTTCTTGATCTTGAGCTCTAATACAATGGAGTTGAAGTAGAGAGTGGTATTAAGAACATCAATAGTCTTAAAGAGGAAAAACACGCCCACCTTGATGAGCTTATTTTATTAAGAATTGAAATTGATGATCTTAGACATACTTGTGATGTGATTAAAGATGAAAATAGGATTTATCTTGATGAGGTTATCTTGCTTAGAACTAAAAATTCTAGATTGCTTGCTCAAGTTAATGATCTTTCTTCTAGACCTCTATTTCCTAGTAATGAGGTAGATAGCATTACTCTTGATAGAGATTCTTATCATACTAAAGCCCTTTATTTGGAGGCCAAATTACTTCATGCACAAGATTATCTTGCTAGCTTATCTTCTACTGTCATTACTCTTAGTGATGATAATCACAAACTTAGAGCTTCCTTGTAGAAATTCCTTAAAGGGAAAAAGTCCCTGAATGAAGTTCTAGATCACTCTACCAAACAAGTTGGTAGTAGTGGTTTGGGATATGTAGGGGGAGATCCAAAGAGAAAGAGCAAGTGAAAGAGTAATAAAATTAGGAAGGAACCTCATTTCTTCCATGGATAGTCATACGACTCTAAGAACCCTATGGTTTGTGTGCACTACAAGAGTGATGACCATTACTCTACTTATTGTCCTTATAGAGAGAAGGGGACCAACCCAAAGATGAAATGGGTCCCCAAGCTAATACCGGATCCCAAGGTTCGATTTGGGCACTGACATCTTCCTTTCTTGTAGGTAAAAGGAAAATGGATTGTTGATAGTGATTTCTTAAAGCATGATAGGTGTATCAACCACTTCAACCAATTCGCAAAGAAGAAAGGAGGATCGGTGACATTTGGTGACAACAACAAAGGTAACGTGATAGGCGAGGGTGATGTAGGTGACTCACTATGCATCAAGAATGTTCTTCTTGTGGATGGCCTACATCACAATTTAATTAGTGTTACCCAATTATGTGATCATGGTTATCTCATTCTTTTTACCTCACTAGAATGTTTGCTTCTAGATTCCCTCTCCTACAATATTATATGTAAGAGAACTAGAAATGGTAATCTCTATGTTATTGTTATTGACTCTATTAAGCCTATTGTTGGTACATGTCTTGTTGTTAATTTGAATGATATATCTTTATGGCACTGTAGGCTTGATCATGTAAATATGCATTAGTTGAAGAAGTTGAGCAAAAAGGAATTGGTCAAAGGACTTCCAAAACTGGTTTTTGAGAAGGATGACGAATGCCAATCTTTTACCCAAGGAAAGAAAACCAAATCCTCCTTTAAATCCAAAGGAGTCCTTAGTACCAGGATAGCTCTTGAACTTCTTCACATTGATCTATTTGGACCAATGAGAACTTAATCAAATCGTGGTAGCAAGCATTTTCTTATGATTGTCAATGACTTTTCTCGATATAATTGGACTTTCTTTCTTGTTTCAAAAAGTGATACTCTTTATGTTTTCTCAATTTTTTACAAACAAGTTGAAAATGAAGCTTCTTGGCGGATCGTCTCTATCCATAGTGACCATGGGGAGAATTTGAAAATGACTTGTTTGAACATTTTTGTGAGGAATCTGGGTATGCACATAAATTTTATTCACCTCAAATACCTCAACAAAATGGGGTTGTAGAGAGAAAGAATATGTTGCTATAAGAAATGGCTACGATCATGCTTCTAGATTATGGTACTCCAAAGAAGTTTTGGGCTGAATCTGTTAGCACTTCATGTTTTGTGCAAAATTGGGTTTTCACTCATCCATCTTTAAAGAAAACCCCCAATGAGTTATGGCATGGTAGAAAGCCTTCTTTCTTATCTATAACACCCAATAGAGCTTATAGAGTATTTAACATTGAATTTCTAAAGTTGAAGAATCTATCAGTGTTAAATTTGTTGAAACTAACCCCTCTATTTCCAAGAATAGTTTAAATGATGATGTTGCAGATGAGGTGATCCCTCACTTGAAAGAGCTCAACATCATTGACAAAGGAAAAGAGGTGATAGTTTAAAAAAGAGAAAGAAGAAGAAAAGAAGGATCCAACTCCTCGCTTTGCAAAACATCATCCTAAAGAGCTCATCATAGGTAATCCTTTTGAAAGAGTGAATATGCGAGCTACATACAATAAAGAACAAGTCGAAAACACCTTCATCTCACAACTTGAGCCCAAGAATGTACAAGAATCTCTTAAAGACGATGTATGGATCCTAGCTATGCAAGAAGAGTTAGAGAAGTTTGACAAGAATGAAATGTGGACTCTAGTGCCAAGACCAACTGATAGGAAGTTCATTGGAACCAAGTGGTTCTATCAAAACAAGTTGGATGAATGTGGAAAATTGGTAAGAAACAAAGCAAGGTTAGTTTCTCAAGGCTACAATCAATACAAAGGTTTTGATTTTGATGAAACTTATGTTCTTGTTGCTAGACTTGAATCTATTAGAATGCTACTTTCCTTTGCTAGCTATAAGAATTTCTTGCTTTATCAAATGGATGTTAAAAGTGCATTTTTGAATGGTACAATATAGGAGGAAGTCTTTGTGTCTCAACCTCCCATCTTTGAAGATGATAAATTGCCTAACCATATTTATTTGTTACAAAAAGCTCTACATGGACTCAAACAAGACCCTAGATCTTGGTATGAGAAACAAGAGAACTTTTTGCTTGACAATGTCTATATCATGGGTAAAGTCGATTCTACTCTATTTCTTAAACACACTTCTAAAAACTTTTTATCATTCAAATTTATGTTGATGATATTATATATTGCAGAACTGATCTTGATCTTTGCAAGGAGTTTAGTTCTATTATGTAGAGTGAGTTCGAGTTGAGCATGACGGGGGGTCACTTTCTTCATTCGCTTCCAAATCAAGAAAACTAAGGAAGGTAAATTCACCAACCAAAGAAAGTACACAAGTGAACTCTTTAAGTGCCTTGGGATGCAAAACACATAGCCGATGGACAACCCCATGTCAAACACCGCCAAGCTTGACAAAGATGAAGAAAGTGAGATAGTAGATGAAAAGCCCTATAGAGGTATGATTGGTAGCTTGCTTTATTTAGCTTCCTCTAGACCTAACAAAATTTTTAGTGTTGGCTTGTGTGATCAATTTCAATCAAGCCCTAAAAAATCACATCTCGTAGGGGTTAAGAGGATTTTGAGGTATCTAGCCAAAACTTGAAATTTTGGACTATGGTATCCCAAGTCAAGGGACTTTACTCTTACTACCTATAGTGATGATGATTATGCAGGGTACTTGATTGATAGAAAGTGCACAAGTCGCAGTTGCTTCTTCCTAGGACCATGTTTGGTTTCTTGGTTCTATAAGAAACAAAACACAGTGGCTCTTTCAACTACTGAGGTTGAATACATTGCAACTGGGAGTTGTTGTGCCCAAATCCTATGGATGAAGCAAATGCTCTAAGACTTAAACATTCATTTTGATGTTTCTCCTATATACTATGATAAAATTAGTGTAATAAATCTCTCATATAATCCTATATTCCATAGTAGAGCGAAGCATATAGAGGTATGTCACTCCTTCCTTTGTGATTACATTGCCAAAAAGGATTTTTGTATCACACGTGTGGACACAGAGAATCAACTCGCAGACATTTTTACAAAACCTCTAGCTAGAGAGAAATTTACTTGTATTAGATCAAAATTTCTCATAACTTCTCTTGATGATGTTGATATGCCTTCTAGCTAGTGGTTCATACATCTATATGTTCTTGCTCACCTTATACTCGCTAAGTGATTAATTTGACTAGTTTTAACGCCTTTTATTTGCTTATTTTGGCTATTTTTTGCAAACACATGTTTTACTGCAAAATAGTAGCCAAAGATGAGTAAAATGTGCTCCAATATGTTCAAAATGAATGAAAAACTAGAAAAGAAAATTTATATAGCACTCTAGAGGCCTAGAATTAAATTTTCTATCTTTTGGACAGACTGGCCAATTAATCGAGTTTGACCTGGTAGAAACTCAACCAATCCCTGGCCGAGGGTTGGACTAAAATGTAATATCGATAGAGTTCCCAAAACACACAGAACTCGACTGACAATGCTGCTAGGCGCATTTTATAAAGGGTGTCAACTGACTTTTATCCCTCTCAACTAGAGGAAGTCGACCAATAGCCATTCTCTAGCATTTGTCTTCCAACCCTAGGGCTAACCCAACCTCTCCTACACCCTTCCTAGCCTTGGATCAACCCTCCTTTCCTCTCCCAACCTTAACTTAGGTGGTTAGGCAACCTATTGCTTGTGTTTTCTCCTTCATTGGTGGTCTTTTCTTCTCAATCCGACCACCATGGCTTCCAACCGTAGGAATCACATCGGACCGGCTGGATTTCCATCCTCCTACACTGACCCTAGACACGTATACTTTGATAGCACCTCTTTCATCTCCACACAAGTTGTGAATAGGTACAAGGAACTCCTTCCTAGGAATCCCTTTCCTTTTCGTACCTTGTTTGAACCACATTTTGCAACTAGTGAGGTGATAAAAGAGGTTGCTAAGGTTTTCAAAGCACACCATCTTAGTGCTTTGTGTGTAGAGCGTTTGTGCTTCTCAAATTCCATGTCCAGCACAAAGATAGTCCATGGATTTTATTCCAATCTCATGTGGAACTACACTACCAATGTGCCACCACCTAATACCCAAGTCATCTTGACTTCCATGATTGTCAACAACAAGATTACACTCTGAGGATTCTTTAAATACCTATTTCAATGGAACTGACTTGGTTCATGGATGTCTTCCTATCCTAGATATCATGACCTAGTTGACCCTAAAGGTTTCTACAAAAGCTTTGACCTTGTGCTTACCCTTCCTGATATCCATAAGTTTCTGAAGAAACCTAACATTCTATACATGAATAAATGCATCCTATCCTCCTCTTCCCTCGACATCAAGAATCGTCTTATTGCATTAGTTGTTAACTGCAATATCCATCCCAAGAAAAATCAAATGGATATTGCAG
Source organism: Alisma plantago-aquatica (assembly GCA_963693085.1). Lineage (NCBI taxonomy): Eukaryota > Viridiplantae > Streptophyta > Magnoliopsida > Alismatales > Alismataceae > Alisma > Alisma plantago-aquatica. The sequence continues at coordinate 1,357,813,082 of OY856409.1, forward strand.
AGAACACTGCTACGATAATGTACTGTCTCTTGAATAATGTCAGAGTCAAATGTCCTTTTTATATTCTTCACCATATGTCTTTTTCTATTCAGATTAGAACACCACCGACACCCATACCCCCTATCCTAACTTGAAATGTGGTATATTTTCTTACGATGTTGAGAAATATCTTTTTCATGACCTTGGATACAAGCCAAGCCGGAAAGGGATTTTCATCAGTGAGACCACCATCAAGAAGTCCTTCCATCCTACTTCCTCTACCACACCATGTGCTTCCACCTCCACCCAGGCCTCTCCACCACCTCCTAGACCTGACCGTGCTTTTTTGCGATGTCCAATGAAGCCCTTTTGGGATATTTGATACACCAACAGGCGTATAACCTTTAGTTTCAGGACCACATCCACCGTGACTTAGTTCAGATCATCTCACACATGAACCTATCATGCAACAATCCCTACCCACCTACCAGCCCTACCCTGGTGTTGACTATGCTTCTTATGAACATAGTTAGTTCTACCCAGCCCCTCCACTTGATTCTCCGTTATACCTCCTACTTATGATGATAGACCTACCCTCATTTCCTCTCATCCTGCTTTTCCTCATCTTTTGGCTTTGCCTCCTAGCCCCACTTCCACTTTGTTATCTAGCTTTGATGGGATTTCCATTCCCAACTTGGAGCAAGCTAAGTCTCTTAAAGAGTGTGGCATCTGCTAGGCAGAGCAAAACCATCGTTGGCCTGGTGCTCACTCTTTTGTTCTTTTAGACGATGAGGAACTGGCTGATGAGGAGGCTGATGATGTTGATGGTTCTGATGATGGCTCTTATGATGATGGTGATGGTGTTGAGGCTAGACCTACTGGAAAAGATGCACCTTCTGACGACGATGAGGACTACCAGCCTGAGGAAGATGAAGAGGATGAACTAGTTGACATAGATGTCCTAGATCTTTATCTCTTAGTCTATAGCATGCTTATCTAGATATATCTTTGTAGACTTTTTATGAATTAAACATTTGGGCACTATAACTGAGGCTTACGATTTTTCATATCTTATCATTTTCTTTGATGCTTTGTAGTTTTCATCATGAGAGGAAATATCTTGTGTTGTAATCTAATCTTTTGTACCTGAACTATATGGTTGGTTATATCTTATGAGTTCTTGGTATGCACTTCCACATTTTGATTATGACTCTAGTATGTGTGTTCTCTCTAATTTGTTGGTTGGTGCTTGCTTTGGTGGTTGTTGTGTAGTTTGTGCCTATGGATTAGACATGTGTTTTATAGCTCTTCTACCCCCTTGCCTTTTTAAAATGACAAAGGGGGAGAGAAAATGAGTATATTCCAAGGGGTTAGAAGAGCTATGGGTACAATAGGGGAGGTCGTGAGGTAAATTACATATTGAATTGGGATCCTTTTCTAGTTGATTATCTATTATATAATGTGACTATGTAAAAGGACTCAATATATATGTGTTGTATGGTTGGGCTTTTTGAAGAACTAACCATACAAGTGAAAGAAAAGAGAAATTGAGGTAATCATGAATTGAGAGGGAGAAATTGCAATTGTTCAATCATGTATCCCCTTACAATTCACAATGTAAAAGTTTTAAATTCTAAATCCTTTTTCAACATGTTGAGGAATGGTTTGTCATCTTCAAAATGGTGGAAGTGTTATACATTGTCCATATTTTGATGATGACTTAACCATTTCAGTCATATGTATCTAATATGTCTATTTGTGATTGATTTCATGCATTAGGTACAAGAAAAGGATCAATTTAGTTAAGCCCTAGATTGATCTAGTTCAAGTAAAAAGCAATGCAAATGTACCTTCTTGGAAAATGCCCTAAAACCCTTAGGACAATGTTTAACCATATGTATTGATGCTATGACTTGTAAATAAGCTGAGAAAAAACCATGAGTGCTTAATTGAACGTTTAATCACTCTAGTGACATTTTCCAAAATTGATCACATGTTGTATGATTGGCCAAGTTCCCTTCCTAGAAACTCGACCGATGCCTTGGATTGATCTTGGAAAATGCCCAGGTTTGGCCAAGTTTATCCCAGGACAAACTCGACCAACACCCTACACTAGCAAATCAAATTTAAGAGACCGATCAAGTTCCATCCAAGATAAACTCAATCGATCCACTCCAAATTTTCTTTGTCAGATAGTGCAATTGATCGAGTTACCTTTATTGAAACTCGACCAACTGCACTGTGCATAGTGTGTAGAAAAAGTAATTCTAACAGTTAGAGTGTTGCAAAACTCAAAATCATATCCATTGTAACACTTCAAATGGCTAGAAAATGGTCCTTAGTGCTCCTAGCCTCTAGTGGACACCCCCAACTATAAATAGGACCTCTTAGAGTTCATTCCAAGGTTTCTCCTTCATTCTATTCAAGCTCCTAGTTATACTTGAATGCATTTAGTCCACTTGAGCCCCTTTCTCTCTCTTGTTTACAAAATAAAATGTCCATATGAGTGAGATAGGATATGTGTGAGAGAGCTACTCCATTGTAGTCTTGTAAAGCTCTCAAAGCTTCCCTTTCCCCAAACCCTTTCTTGAGATCAAGTTGGTGAAAGCTTCTCCAAGTGGAAGGAGAATGTGAAAATGCTTCTCCAAGGTGAAGGAGAAGGTCAAGGATTAAGATTTTAGAGTAGAGTCGGTAAATCCTTCAAGGTAAGGGGATCTCCTTGGTGAAGGTGTCCAACTGCTTGCAAGAGTGGGTAAGACCTGGTACAGGTAGAAGACTATAGATCAAAGGATAGGTAAGTCTTTGGTTGTTTTATTGTCTTGTTGTGGTCCTTAAAAGGATGTTGGGTATCCTTTTCCCAGAAAAAGAAGGTCATCTTATATGTCTTATAATGGAACATAAGTATACATTGGTTGCAAAATCCTAGAGCTTGACCTCTCTAGGTAGTGGACTGACTTTCTCCTAGTTTGGAGATTGGAACCACTCTACATAGCTTGTTCTTATGTTTGTTCAATCTCTCTCATCCTTGCTATGTATGCTTACTTGCACTACAAATTCATTATTTGCAATCCCATATCTTGAAGTAAATTGAAGGTTTAACAAATCTTGTTTAAGTGCCTTTTATCTCTATTCACCTCCCCTAGAGCCCTTGACCCAATAGATTTGATAGGAGTTCCTCCACTGGTGGGTTTGGGGAGTGGGGATTTTACTGTGGGACAAGTTTACCTTAAAGTTTCCTCAGTCAAAGTGGTCAATCATGAGAAAGTATGCTTTGATAACCAACACATTTTTATCCCTTTTGGGTTTGACAACTTTGGATTCTTAGCACTAGAGGTAGTAGAGCTCCTCAAGAGGGTTCAGAAAGTTATGAATAGTAATGGTATGTCTCCCAAATCAATAGATATAGTGTTTCAAAGAATTAATTTTTCCATCCAAAAAGAACTAGTGGCACAATTTGTTTCCTGCTTGTATTCTTCGATATAAATATCTACTTTTGTTCCAAAATTTGCATCCTAGCATATACTTACAAATGAACGAAACAATCATTCAGAAGAAAAACTTTAATGAGAAACATAAAGAAAATGATAAATATTCTACCTAATTAAATTTCAAGCATATTTTTATAATGAATTAATTTCAAAAGAGGTGGAGGGTGAAGACGTTTAATTATTTATCATCTCGAATCCTATTAGTTATAATTTTAAATTCAAGTAGTAATGACTTTTGAGGGTACTATCTGTGCCACATGGAACCTCCACGAAAGAGAGGTTAACTTGATCTACATCTCCATCTTGGAGATGGCAAATCATTAGATGCCTCCCTCAAGATGCCACATGGTCTGAGGGTATGCATATCGTTATCAAAATTTCTCATCCTTGTCGTGAGCCCTCTGTTCATTTGCTTTCCAAGTCAACTTTATTCAGTGCTTTGATTTTTTTTAGTTGTATCTTCTATCTCTTGTATACTGTTGCTTGGTAGGTAATTCATTTTTTATGCATTCAAATTTTAAGTTCACTTTCAATATAAATTGGTATAATTGTATTTCATTGAGCATGGAAAATTTTATAGTACATTTTCATCCGCCTCCATGAAGGTGTGTATATAGTTTCAACATATATGAATGAGTTAATGCAACATATGACTATATTATTATACTAAATTTTAAAATATATTTAATTCTCATTCAGTTATGTAACACTGATCTCTCATCAAATGTCTCACAGAAGAACATGGATACCCACAATGACAAATGTCTCAATCTATATAGCATGCACATAATGTGAACAAATATGACCCATCATATTATTTAGACAATGACTGGAATACATATTAGATTTCGTATATATCACTACTTGTGTGATAGTGACAAAACAAGAATAAGGGTTTCAAGGACAATCATTATAATCAAATGTATTATTTCTTATCCAATGGTTTGTGTCTTTGATCCCCATTGATTCATGATTATATGGTTTTATCAATGAAAAGATTGTGTCATTTGTGCAATGCATATACATGTGTATGATCCACACTCATATACATGTCAAAAACGTTTATTTATTTATTTCCTATATGGGTCTAACATAAAATTAGGGATTAAGATGTTAACCAATAACTCAACACTCCCCAAAAAAGGGACATGGGTTTGACTATGACTCCACTCAAGATGAATGCACATGCAGGTCAACTGACCTCTGATCGACTTCAATAGGTCATGCATGCATGCAGATCGAGCGGTGGGGCTCCTTAGGCTTACACTGTCGGGATGGGGTTGCCAAAGTGGATCCTCCTTGGGGTGGTTTCCATGTAAATAAAAAGTATTAATCCATGATAATGGAACTTACTAATGTTAAATAGATTGAACAATGAACAACTTCCTAGTAGAATATAACAAAGTTCTAGATGGAAGTATGTAAATAATGGGACCCAAGAGAGGATCCACTCAAATGGTATGCTACAAAGATCCATGTAAAGGTAAAGCAGTGGAAAATAACTATTACAAAGTTACAAAGTGTATCATTGTACAATCATTACTCACCATAAATGGTGGTATTACAAATAAAAAAACTTCAATTAAGTACACTTAAGGTCAATTATAGAGGGCAACCCATTCACTCTAAGATATCCTCATGTTCACAAACATGTATGCCACCTTCCATAGTCTATGTACTCTAAGGCACCTACAATGGGGAGGGTTGGGAACAACACCCAAAGAAGATGAAGAAAATTACATGTCATTAAATACTAAGTATGATCATAATATATATATTTAGGCATTTTGAAATAAAAGATTTATAAGAAGGGGGTTCTAATTTAAGAGAGGGTTATTAACAAGTAGGTAAGTTCAAAAGAATTAACCAGGAGAATGAATTTCAAATGAATGAGACATTGGCGAATAACACAATTTCATAATGTGCTTTGCCATCAATCAATTCATAAAATAAACAAATGCATGTATATAATGTACACTAGAGATAATTAAAGTAGGGCCCAGACACCAAGAATCAATGGGCTAAAATAAGGATGGAGGAATTGCATGCACATGTGGAATATCATGCATGCCCCTGAATTTATAAGGATGGAATAGCGCACCCCAGACAGAAAAGCACGTCCTTTTAAAAAACATGATTACGCAAAAGGATTTATGTTAGTTAAATTAGTTTAGAATAATATGCAATATAGAAGGCAAGAATTATTTCCATCAATTATCAATAAGATTAAATAACACAATAGAAGGCATTATAAACCCAACATAATGTGAATAAACAAAGTATCAGAGAACTAAAAGTTTCCATTATAAGGCATGAAATTTCAAATGAGGAGTAAAGATATCAAGAGGTGCCTCATTATGGGAAACCATATATTATGACCAAATAAATGCCTAAATATGAAATAAGGATTGCACATACCTGATCATAGTTAATTTTTAAGTTAGTATATATGCCTAGTCTTCAATTTTGAGTATTCATCCTAGCAAACATTGAGTATGTTAGTCAAACCACAATAAACATGTTTATACATTCCTACTATTGATTTTTAGTGTTTTATTATCATAATCCTAATCACCTAATGATATGACAGGGTCTTTAATCTCGTTAACTGAATCCATTATATATCTATATTAGTCATAATATCCATTTTCAGTCACATAAGTCAAAGTATATATGTGTTACATATATGTGTGGGTAATAATATGCATTCATCCAATTTAGATCTTGTAATAGTATTACCCCTCTCTCACTAAAACCATATTATTCCCTATTATTCCTAGTATTAAAATTTGGCATGCATATTAATGTGTTTATGCAATTTATTATTAATTTCTTGAATATTCCTTAATTACAAGTATACATTGTATGGATGATTTGTCTTAAATACTGATGTAGCCTAGACCTACATGCCCTCCATACTTATGTTCGTAAGTATATCATTTCTCTAATATTCACATTCATTTCACATAGATCGACCTCAATAGAAGTATTTTATTTATCCATACGTATATCTAATCACCATAGAAATATATAAACATACATATATATAAGTTTTTTTCATTTATGAAAGCAAGTAGATTATCATGTTGATTTTTCTAAACTTTTGAATCACCACTTAACAACTTATATCATGTACAAATATACATATAAATTAGTACTAGTATAACAAATATTAAGATAATAGATCACTTAGCAAAGTTTTCATCATAATCACGTCTATATATCCTAATCTTCCAAGGTCTATTAAGAGTGCAATCTCTTGATTATTAACATACTAGTAGAAGTAATGTCACATATATGCATGTATAAATTCATGTATGTATACTACAATACTTTTTATTGGAAAGAATCACTGATATAACCAATTAAAATTAAGCTTAGATCTTATGACCTAATCCACCTTTTCATTCTTAAGTACCTTGTTAACTAGATCCTCAAGATCGTGTTGCATGAATAGAGTGGCTCACCTTCAAATAATTGGTTTTCTAATATACATGTGTGAATGAGTGTAGATATTTGATGTGCAATAGATCAAATTCACATTGAGTTGACCTTGATCCTTTGACATAGAGTAGAGGCAAGGAATCTATTTTTCCCAATGATGGTCAATTGTTTGCATCTACCTCAAAGTGTATGATAGGTTAAGGAAGGATCTCACTACTATTACAAATCTTTAGAGATTCTAAGCCTGGTCGTGGTATGTTGGGTAATAATATGGCAGGATTGATTGTAAGGATGTGGCTGACAGTAGAGAAGTAAGGGTTGCATAGTTGTGGCGAGTCACATCAAGGTGTCTAGATCTCTAGAGATACGAGGGGGAGGTACTGAAGGCTCTAGTTGAAGGATGACAGGTGATGTGCGGCATTCCGATCTAGAGATGAGAGATTAGAATTGGTGGCATGAAAAGGGAGGAGAATATGTTTTGTGGCCCTGGTGGAGGAACAATGTTGAATAAGAGGGTAGGTAAATGGTCATGTGAAATGGAGTTCATGTGTAAGGATGGTTGTAGGTTTATTGGTCTAGTACGCCATTGAATTTTAGGGATTCAAACTCAAATCGTCGGGGAGACCTATCACTTTGGTTTGCAAATTGATGCCAACTAATAAGGTTGTAGACTTGATGTGGTTGTAGTCCACGAGATCTAGGTTAGTTATATGTATATGGATTGTCATTGGGACTATTCGGGGAGAAAGAGGAGATCACAACTGATTGTGTTCTCATTCATCTATAGATTTGACTGAACACCCGACCATATATGGTTTTCAGATAATCCAAGGAGGCATTGATGATGAAACTTGTTTAAAGATTCATGTTTCTTACCATTACATGCAGAATTGGAAGTCGAAGGGGAGGGACCATGAATAGACATCTAATGTCATCATGAGGGATAGCAGAGACATCATCTCCTTCTCTGTAGATGCCACTACAAGCATAGCCCTAGAAGGAAGGTCATTTGCTTACAAGTGGTAGTGGTTCTAGGCTGTCATTGGATCAGGAAAGATGAAAGAGAAGTGGTAGAAGAATAAATAGGGGAACAGAGGGAAGAGGATAAGAAAAGGAAAAGGATGGGAGAGTTATGCATCACTTCCAACCACATCTAGTATGAGGAAGGCACCGGTGAAGGGATGCAATAAGGGGTTTGAGGTTTAACTAGTAAAATAAACATTAACAACTTAGGTTTTGAATTAAACAATAAAGGAATTTTATATGTATTTAAGTGTTGTGATTTAATTAATTCATTGAGGGGGTTAGAAAATGCTTGTTTGGATTTCATTTTGACCTATTGACTAAACAAGATGTGAGGAACCCCAATTTTATGTTTCATTTTTTCTTTTGATAGAATTTAATGTTTTCTTCCTTTGTGTAACTTAATTTTTCAATTAATTCATTTGATGTATTTCTTAATCAATTTACCACATTATTTTACATTTTATTATGTTCGTTCATCAACTAGATTTAGAATCATTCTTAAAGAGTCAATTTCATGTCAAGATTAATTAGTTCATATCATTGACTCCCAATTGTATACCTAATTCATTAATTTTACCAATAATCTTTTACATTAGATGATTTGTTAGAATAATATATTTTCTTGGATTATATCACTCTTAATGTAATCCAATTTAGGGAAAAGGGGTTTAATACTCATATAATTAAGAAGTACCTAAGAAAAAGGGAAATAATTCTATATACTCAAATTCAAGTATGTTACAACACTCCACCCCTTAAAGAGGATTCTATCCCTAAAATACAACCAATCATAACCTAGGGCAACATTTGACTAGCATAAACTAATAGGGCTCTATCAATTTGGAAACTTACCCTTCACTAATGAGTACGACCTTTGTATTGATTTATTTTAGGTTATCTGATTAATGTCCATGGTATCCATCTTAGCAAGATTTAATCATCCAAATTAGGGAGTGGTTTTACTTGAGTGACATTAATTGAAAATTTTCCTAAGGGTTACCCAATTCATTCATTTTTAAGTTCAAACAATGTTTAACTTCTCTCTTGAACTACTATGGTACAAGACTACACCCCCTTGAAAGGATTAACCTACCATATTACTAACCACTTAAAGGGGTCAAATGGGGTTGATCTTGTATATTTACAAAAATCTAGGGTTATGGGTTAGCCTACCCAGTTAAGGGTGCCCATTTTGGGTTTTCTTCACTACTCAAACTTTCTTGTGGTGTTGACTTGGTTCTAAAAATAGCCGATAAAGTTTGAAAATATTTTCTTATATACACACTTTAATAATAAAAAAAGTTTGACGATGAAAAACTCTATGATGGAAATAAAAAAATTGGTTCCAAAATCAATTCAAGAACCAAGTCAACCATAACTCCACAAAACATATTCTATTATCCTAAAATCTCTTCATTCTGCCAAAAGAGTTTCATTCTTCAAACTTCAGAAGGACATGTTGAAAGCATCTCTAACTTAGAGGATATAAGGGAGGAAAGGCTTCATACTTTACATAGTCAAATTCTATCATATTCCAAGAAGCTAAAACATCCACAATTACTCATTTCTCTATAATCCTAGATTACTATGCATGATTTCAAGACATAGAGAGTTCATATGACTGTTCAACCAGTAAAGGAAGAAATCATGATTCCTTCTTCACTTGATGGGTTATAACCCTGGTGTCATCACTAGACAAGGTGAACTATATAGTAAAATTACCCTTTATCTCAATCACTAAATGACCTAATTACAACATGAAGATACAGAGGTGAACTCCTAATAATATGAACTAAAAACTTCCATCAACCAACTATCATGCATGAGGCATAACAAGCCAATGGGATCAACTCTTAGGTATGAATTTGGGCAAATTTATATTGAGATACTCCACGTTGAAGGAAATGCATGCCCAACTGAAAACAAAGCTAGTTCAGATTGTCATATAGCATCAAGGGAATCATTTTAGTTCTTAAAACTTATGTTAGGGTTTTTCATTTGTCATTCATGCATGCTCAGTATCCAAATTGGACTTATGTTAGGAATACTAGAAAGACAAGAAAGGAAAGGGTTTAATGTGAGAACTAGGGTTACACCTAGTTTTGAGTGTTCAAGTCAAGGTACACTTCATAGTGGTCCAACTATCTTTCTAGAAAATAGTACATATAAACTATTCACTATCAGGGTCAACTCTTCTATAGGTGACATTTCCACTTCTGTAAAGAGGGCATGGGTGTCTGAACTGTATAAGTGGTGTGAGGGTGCAAAAGTGAAAAAATTGGTTTGGGATTGAAGCCATAGTTGGTATTCCATGACTCAAGGATAGGCATAACTACAACATAAATAGGGGTACTTAGCTACTTACATGAGATAACATGATATAGTCAAGTCATGGACTGATTGGGCTCTGATACCACATTGCAAAGACTGGGACCTGAGAGGGGATCCACTCATGCTACAAAGATCCATGTAAAGGTAAAGGAAAAGAAAATAAATATTACAAAGTTACAAACAATATCATTGTATACTTGTTCCTTACCATAAAAGATGGTATTTAATAACCAAAAACTTTAAGTACACATAAGGCCAGTTGCAAAGTACAACCCATCCACTCAAAGCTATCCTCATGTTCACAAACATGTACTCCAACTTCTTCAGTATATGTACTCCAAGCCACCTACAACTAGGTGGGTTGGGAACAACAACCAGTGAAGATGAACAAAAGTATAGGTCAGTAAAATTCTGAGTATGTGCATAGTAAATATATTTGGGCATTTCGAAATAAAATAGTTATAAGAAGGGGGTTCCCATTCAAGAGAGGGTTACTAACAAGTAGGCAAGTTCACACAAATTAAGTAAGAGAATGGATTTCAACATAATGTGGCATTAACCAAGAGTATAATTTCATAATGAGTCTTTCCATCAACCAATTCATAAAATAAAAAAAAATGCACATGATAATGTAGTGTAGATATAAATTTAAAGTAGGCCAAGACAATAAGAATCATTGGCCTAAAATAAGGATGGTGGAATAAAATCCCCATGTATTCATTAAGGGTGGAATAACGCATACCGAACTACAAAGAAATCCTTTCATAAAAAATATGGTTATGCAAAAGCATCTCCACGAGTTAAATCTTTATTGAATGACATGAAATAATAGAAGGCAACACTTATTTGCTTCAATTATCAGTAAGATTAAATAACATGGCAGGTAGGGCTACAAACCCAACATAAAATGAAGAAAATAGAGTATTATAGAATTAAGAACAATTGCCATTTGAAGGAATGTAATTTCAAATGAGGAGTACATATATCAAGAGGTGCCTTATTATGGGAAAATATATATTATAGTCAATTAAATGCCTAAATATCAAGTACAGGCTACACATACATGATCGTTACATCTAATTATTAAGTCAATAGATATATTGGGTCTCCAAAGTCAAGTATACATCCTAGTAAACATTTAGTATGTTAGTCAAATCACAACAAACATGTATATACATTCCTACTATTAATTTTCATATTGTTAATCATGATCTTCTATTGACACATTAGGAATTTAATCTCATTAAGTAAACTTATTGTCCATTAGACATCTATATTAGTCCTAATATCCATTTTGAGTCACACATGTCAAAAAATGTCTAAGTTACATATATGTGTGGGGCTCCATTGTGAGAGGACTAAGCGTCTCTCTCTAGGGTTTCTTTCTCCCGCATCTCTCTAACTGGAGACGTCGCTGGGGGGAGGGGTGTCATCTCTGGCGTGCCCTCCCCTTGGATTCCAACCTACCTCGGTGACTGGAGCAGAGGGATCGTCATCCTAGAGAAGAAGGCGTCGAGTGGATCCAACTGCCCCGACGGTTGCTCCTATCGAATTGTGGATGTGTCTGTGTGAGCTGCCACCTGATCGAGGCATCTGCGAACCAGGGAGTATTGCTGGCTGCTTGTCCGAGGTAGATCACGGTTTGGCGGAGGGGAAGGCGTGACGAGAATCCTGAAGCTCGGATCCATAGTGTGTGTGGTTGTTTTCGACTTAGTCGACTCCTGTCCGTTATAGGGATGGACAGAGAGGTGCCGCCATCTAGGATCCAGCGTCTTGCTCGACCGATCCGCCGCTGCAGGCAGAGAAAGGGTGCCCCTCGACATCCTTCTTCTTCCTACCCCTTTCTCCCCGAGCTACGTTTCTGGCCTTGTCCAAAGCATCGACAGCGTTGTGTCTTCGTTGACTCCGCCTCGCCATGCCCAACCAGCGGCACCTCCTTCCTGATGGCGCCTACGGACCGGGGGTGAACCGACACAGAAGTGGGAGTCCTCTCCTCTTGGCTGTGCGATGGGTCACCCTCTCTGGCGCCCTTTGTTAGCTTCTGTGAAAACATGGGCAGCTTGTCTAGTTATGGCCTCGGGCCATGTATCCTCGGTGATGAAGCAGCCTCGCGGTTGTTGGTCCTCGGCGTGTGGGCGCAGTTCGACACTGGCGGCAGGGCCCTGCTGCTCCGTTGTCTTTGGTTTGACGCAGTTGCTTGGACGCCATCTGAGTGCTCAATGGAATGCTCATGTGCAACAGGGGCATTGAGCTCTTGTGTGGCCGGCTCATGCTGCTGTGAGGTAGAGCATCCTCAAGATGTTCGACCATTTTCTCAACTGAGCCTGCTCCTGGGTTAGTCAACAACAAGGAACTACTGGGGTAGGATCGTTCTTCCTGTCTCTATTCATTGCTGGATGTAGGAACACCTCCAAGGTGTTGGCGAGCAGCCTCTTCGCAAGATGTTGGTTGCTGTTTTCTATTGCAGGATATCAACAATTGGTTGTGTGGCTTCGGAGTGAGTTGAATCCTCTGTTTTTTTGGCATAGGACCACACCTTGTGGGTGTTTCTATTAGACAGTTGGTACCGTGCCAAGAAGGATTGGATTGTTTCGAATCTCTTAGGATAGCAGCTCTCTGTTGGTGGCTTGCGATGGTTCTGTGATCTGAGAAGGTCTGATGTACAGGTAGGGTTACCAGGTGTTGTCTTTTTGTAATCTGTAGTTACTATTTGTGGGTGGGCTTATTGCATGTATCTGCAGGTTGTAAATCATTCTCCTGGTAAGATTGCCTGGTATTTTGATGTTCTTCTTAGTGATTGTTATCCTTAGTTGTAGTGTTACACCCCCTACGTGGGGTATATGTTCCTGGTCGAGCTTTTTAGCTCCTTGTGATGTAATGGGGTACTCTGTGCCTAAAGTTTTTGGTTTTATAGTAACACGCTTTTTTACCGACCAAAAAAAATAGTATTACCCCTCTCTCACTAAGACCATATTATTTCCTATTATCACTAGCATCATATAATGTGTTTATGCATTGCATTTTTTTATTGAATATTCATTAATTACAAATGTACATTATATGGATGATTTGTCTTAATTTTCTATGTAGCCTAAACCTACATGCCCTCAATACTTATGTTTGTTAATATATTGTTACTTTCATATTCACATTCTTCCACATAGATTGATCGTGATAGGTGTATTTTCTTTATCCATATGTATTTCTAGTCACCATAAAAGTACATATACATACATATGTATCTAAAGTTTTTCATTCATTAAAGGAATTATATTGTCATGCTGATTTTTGAAATTTTGAATCACCACTTATCAATTTATAACATGTACATGTCCCCACCTCAAATTTTAACTATGATCCTCACTAATATACACATCTAATCTTGGCCCTTCATTCCTTGCGACATGGATATCACCTCGATCCAATGGATGTTTCTTCATCTTCTAGCTCTGTACAATATCCATGCGACATTGTAGCATGAGTTGTAGAGAAAAAGGCAATCCAAGAAAAACACCACCTCGAATGATTTTGAAACCCCCTTTCAACTCATCTCTTCCCACTCAATTTGTTCCCATCTTTTCATTCATTTTGATGCCCTAATTACCCCCATAGCTCACTTTCTTCTACCTCATGTTCCATGGTAGCAACAACCATGAGAGAGGTGGAGGCCTCCACCTCCTCATGTTCCTAGGAGTTGGAAATACCCCCTATCACATCTATCATGGTTTTCCTTGGCTAACCGGTGTGTTTCAAGTCATTTAGGTTGCACACTTTCTATTTCAACATGGAGAGTTGGCGATTGTCGATCTGTTCTAGAAATAGCCCTAGGTGGAAGTGATGGCCTCCAGCCAACAGATTTTGGGTGAAGAGCCCACTTGTAGCTCGTATGTGTTGCACAGACTCTCAGATAGTCAGACTCCCTCTCCCACACTGAAGCTCAAAGGGCATTGATCCATACCCAACAATAGCCAGTTGCACCTCCCTTATGCCAACCCTTGGAGTAGGAGGGCACATGATCCCCATATGTTGGATGGATCGCAATTCATTGATGAATAATATGGTAACACCCAAACAATATAAATTATAGCCCCAAAATATATAAAAATGTATACCAAATTTCCAGTAGCGCGATGGGATCTACACATTGAACTTATTTGTAGATTCTAAGTCCACTTGTGCCCCAGTTTTCTTAAAATTTCAAACTTAGTCATATTGATGATTATGGATGCATGATTATAATAAAAATCTTTATTGATCATCTACCCTCCTAATCCTTAAATTAGTAACATTTCCACACTTTTGAACTAAATGGTGGCCCCAATCACCTTCCATACACTCTTGATGTCTCTAATGTACATTTGTGAATTATTTTGAATATTGTTGATTTTTTTTGCCTAAATTGCTATCCTTGTTTCTAAATGACATATAGACTCACGATAATATTCAAAATCAATATCTTTGTGCCTATCCATGACACTAACATCAACCCTAAACCCTTTTTATCCTTTCTTAGTCTGTATGGCCTATTATGCATGAATCTGACTTGCTTTGGACTTTAAATATATAACCTTGATTGAAGTGATAATCTTGCTTCTGTATGAGATCAAACCTCATCTTAACCATGGAAATCAGTAGCCTTGTGATGTAAAGTCACAAGATCACACCTTAACATTCTATGTTGGTTCATGTGACATCAAAACCAACATATATGACCTAGTGTGACACATAGCTTGCTTGCTTTGCTTGTTCCCTTATCTTAATTTGAATCTTAATCTTAGGTCTTCCTTATCAAATTAGAGTTTTTCTCAATCTTTGTGACCCCTTTTATGTGGATGGCCCACCTAATCCATATGTTGAGCACTAATGTCATAAGTGATCTATGTTGAGAATAACATGTATGTTAGAGATGTTGATTCCAATGTTGGATTATGAACCTAGAATTAGTTCAAATCCACCTAACTTTGGGATATTCTTTTATCCTTATCTTTTTGATCTAATCTGATATCTTACCTAGATCCCATGACTTGATGAACCTATTTCTTATTTGACCTATTGTGAATCTTTTGAGCATAAATGCATGTAAATGATTCAAATATCAAGATATACATACAAATTAATGGATCCTGGAAAGGACTTGAAACTTTGACCATAGCTTAATGCTGGATCCTAAATCAGTAAAAGATCATCAAATGTATTAATAATCAACTTGGAACCCAACTTGACCTAAACCATAAAATAAATCTATCTAGGATTAGTGATGAGAATCTAATGCTTGTATGTGAACTTGTTCTTAATAATGAGTTTCTTGTGACTAGATGATCAAGGATAAGTTAGGTTAAGAACCTATGAATCATCTACGGGATTTAATAATAATATGACCATGGCTTTCTTAGTTTAATGATTGATATGTATATATGCTTGTTTACTTGCTCAAATATTACCCTACAGTATTGTAGTATTGTACTCAATTTTTTGCTTCACTAATTTCATAACTTGAACACATAATATAGATCTCCATCGTACAAACCTTGTGCACATGCCTATATTCTTGGTGAAATGACAAAAGGGTGGGAGTCCTACTTGATTTTTCAAGCAAGGGCGGACCATGTTGATAAATAGGGTTAGCTAAAGGCATTCAACCTTAAGCACCCTCACAGATCCCTTCAAATGAGAAGTTAGTCAAAGAAATTATGATATAAGATATTGTTGAGACAATGAAGTAAAATGACTAAAATATAGGTTTTCAATTTACTAAGTATTTACTCTTTTTCTCTTATTCATGTACTTCTGCAAAACTTTTCAAATTATGAAAACTTTAGATATATGTTCTTTCTACCATATACTAAAACAGTTGTGTGTTTATATGCTTGTTTATCATATGTATTAGGATCAAAGATAGCTTCAAAGAAGTTGACATGTTAACTAGCATTCAGTTTGTACATGTTGTAAGATCCTATTTAGTTTACATGATTAGACATGTATAATGTACTCTTAAATGTGTAGTTGTATCTTTTAGAAAATGATGTTGTTGTTAGTAATACTTGTTAAATGTTGAGAATGTGTTGGCTTACTAATCTTTATGCATTCTATGATTTTATGCTTATGCATTCAAGCTTTGATAATATCATTATAGGGATGCCTGATTCCTTTCCTAATTGACTTACTAGTCATTTGGAATCTTTATTCAAGTAATAAATGGTTTCGTGACACATTATATCATAGCGTAAACTATAACTACACCAAACATTTACACACATAAAACACAAATTAACTCAACATCACATCTCAACTCTAGAAACTTAATAGGTTGTTCTTTTTGTACTAAGTTGACTTATCCTCTAGGTTAGAACCTAGATGTTCTACAACTAGCTATAGACTCATGTAATTCTTGAAGCCTTTTTTTCTCATCTTTCTATCATGTAGTATGGGTTGTAGGTTCAATAGGATGAGAAACAAGATATTGTAGGATTATGAACGTAGACTTGTGTTTGCGGCATGTGCTTACAGTAGATACACAAGTGTGCACTGTGTTCTTGCTAGTTCTCTAGGTGTCATGGCACTAGATTGCCTGATGAGTATGGTAACTCATTTTGGTTTTTATTTCTTCCAAAGGGAGTATGGTTATTTTTTGTTACATGTTCAAATGTTGTAGAACAACTATTTCAAGTATTAGTATACACGTATATATGAAAAATATTACACCATGTAAAAAGTCAGTGATTATCCATGTAACCTAAGAGAAAGAAACACAACACCACTCTAACGAGAGTGTTTGGGTGATATTTGTAGTCTCTAATATTTGTCTACAACCATGATAAAGGTTAGGCTAGTGGTTAGCCTAGATGGTCTTAGATTTATATTGATGTTGATGATGATGATATGAGTTGCCTCATGGTGATTTAATTTGATGTTGGAAAATGCAAGTATGATTTGATAGAATCAGACAAGCTTTAACCATGCAATGCTAGCTAGTCTAGAACCATGTATGGTATATGTGTCTAGTTTGATGTGATACACATAGCTAGTGGATTGGCATTCTTGAATGTGCCCAATGTCGTATATATTGAGAATGGTTAGTGAGATATGGTTTAAGACCTACATGGGTCTCAATATCTTTATAGGACTTCTAGCATGGGACATATGATAAGGGTGAAGTCTTGATGTGGGTAAACCAGACACGAAAGCAGGTCAGGGTACCAAACCTATAAATTATGTGAAATTCAAAATATGCACATTATGAAATATATGATGATGAGTCTGTATCTAGACTAATTCTGAGTTTTTGAGTTGAGTCCCCTAGTAAGAACTTCTTTGATGATGTTGAACCCTAGATTCTCCTATGAAAGATCTAAACTTGGATAAGAAGGCCTTTGGATATATGCATGATTTCCATCTAGATGAAGGAGATGTCTCAAAATCCTAAGATGATGTAAGTGATGTGTGATCTCCATGATGAGCCTCATACTAGGGTTAGTGGTTCCATATGAAGGAATTTAGTGGTTTCCCTTATATTTGAAATTTGGGTAAAAGTTTGGTAAGGGTAGTTGTTGGTGGTTAGCACATTTTGCCTTGACAGAGACATGTGTTAGCTTGATTTGCTCGAGCTTGTGAAGATCTTTTAAGTACAAGTGAGGTAATTACAAAACCTCAATATCCATGATAATGTTGTCCTTCAAATAGTGCATGTACATGATATAATCTCACTAGAGTTGAAACTTGATATATGAATGATGATTCACTCGCATAAGCATGACCTGACATGAAAACCATACTATACACAAATAAGTTTAAAATCATGAACTTGATATGATGATGCTTTGAGACTTAGCTTGAGTAATCATGAATATAATGCTTAGTTTCAGACCCTAAATGAAAAGTAACAAAGATAATTGGTGACAGATGGTAGAATCTTGGGGGGAATCCAAACCATACATGTAATTTCAAATTGATGAAGGAGCATTAGGGTAAGGATATCCTTACTTGAAATTCATGACAATGAACACTATCCCTTGAGAAATACATGACATTGATTTTGATAACATACCTTGATCTTATATGAGTACATCAACAAAACCCTAATGTAGTGGGGATAAGTAATCTAAACCATAAAGTTTAAAGAATGTCTTACTATGATGAGAAGATTAGTAATGCCCTAACCTATGAATTAGGATGGCTACACCCTTAATGTTTCAAAAACACATGATCACAACCTAGTGTGCACCCCATGATACTGGATGCCTTGACACTTAGGTCTAGTTTCCTACACATAATGGATATCAATTTTGACTCTTGATTATGATCTTGTACAAATTTTAAGTATGAAAATTTCTTTTTAAGGAGGGAAGGTGTAAAGATGCTAGATCACCTCTCTACTGAAATCTAATGGAAAATACACACATCCATCTTTATATAAAAATTTGAAGATGAAGGATGATAGTATGATAATTCCATTTAAATAAGCATGGACCAAATACAATTAAATGTCAATAGCAGAAGTAGAAATGTAATAAAAAGACATATGCTATTACATAGCTTTATTTTTGGAATAGAAACTAAAATACTAAGGATCTAACAGTAGTAACCTAGCCATCTCCTTCTTATTCTCACACAGGATCAGCTGCACCACGAGCAGGTCCTACCTCTCTTCCTGGTTCTGGGTGGTTGGGTTCACCCAGTAGAAGTAGATAAAAGGTATGTGTCAATTATATGGGTAAGGACATTTCAAAAGTTTAAGTATGACAAAATAACGATTTTCACTAACTAACAGATGTCAAGAGTATGAGGCAAGTATAATAAGAAAAGAAATTCCACCTAGTAGAATAATAGAAAATTTGCATGCATGATTACATTCGACTAAATTAAACTAACATAGGGCAAAGGCACCTACCAGACCTCAACCTCGGGGTTAGGAAGTGAAAAACATTCCCAAAACCCTAATATTTAATAATTTGGGAAGAATAAACACATTCCCCTAGGCTCATGCACAATTACATTGGGTGGTTTGTACTCATGTACACTATATTAGTTAATTAGTCATTTTCATCATCATGCTAAGTTAAATCAATGGCATATATAAAGATGGTTTTCAACAATTGCAAGTGGGGTCCAAGACCCTTTATCATGCCTCAAGTGGCATATATAGAAGAATTTCCAAGAATAATTAAAATAGGCTCATGCCTCATTGGGAAACTAGGTGTGGATAAATAAGCCCAACTTATAGGGTTAGAATGCGCATACCTCACTTGAGTATTTATAAATTTGTATCATCTTCAGTAATAGTTGTCCAAGATCCTTACACCCTAGATTCAAGTATTTACCACAAAGATTAGGGTTTTGATATAATTTCTAGGGTTGAAACCCTAATTTTCTAATTCTGAAACAAAACCTTGATTTTGTTTTGAAAATGAGTCTAATTGATTGGTGATGTTTTTATAACAAGAAAACATATTTATTTTATTGATTTGAGGTTAAAATGTATTTATTATCAATTTTAGAATATTTTATATAACTAAAGTGTCATTCGAGACAAACATAAAAAAAAAATAATAATCGAGGCTCAAAAACCCTAAAATTGGATTCTACGTGAAACAAGCTTTCCAACGAGTATTTATTTATATTTTTCTGATAATCTATTGATTTTCTATGAATTAAATAAGATCAACCATTTAGAAAATAAAGAAAAGCCATGTGTGCTAAACCGCAAGCAAAGGAGCGGGCCACGTGGACATCGGAAAGACCTAACTGCCCCTGGTAGAAAAATGAAATGAAGAGGATGCATGGGGGTAAATTCATCAATTGGTTGGTGAGCTTCTTCTCCATGCTACTCCTTGCCATGGAAATGGAGTTGGAGCTGCCCGATTGGGCATTTTCACAAATCACAATCAAACGAAGAATGTGAGTACTCGAAATGAATGGAAATGGATTTCAGACTCACATGTCTACTCAATTTCTATGTTGGTATCTCTGAGATCCTAGTGGAAGAGTCGTAAGGGTTGGCAAAAGGTTGGGCAGTAGGTGGTCGTCGAGATCTCCTCTGACTAAATTGAAGGTAGAGAGTAGTTTTGGGTGCCTTGGAGGAGCTATGGGGGTTGATATTTATAGGTTTGTTGGTGTACCTTGGTCTCTGCGAGTTGGAGGTGAGAGGGTTCGGGGGCCAAACTTGGCATTTCATCATTTGGGGGAGGTTACTGGTGAGTAAGGGCTCGAGTTGAATGGAAGATCATCACGAATTCAATGGGGAAATAATCGCTTGATTTGGTTGGGCGAGGAGAGAGAACTGGTCTGAGAGAAAATGCCAGCACTGCTCGTGCGTTATAGGCGAGTGGCCGAAGCTTGAGGATGAGTGTGGAGCCGTCTGATCAAGTCTTGATCCTGATGATGGAATCTTGGCTGTCTGATCGCGTGCCTGGGTGAAGGGTGGGGTAGGACAATGAGAAATAAATGTAACCTTAGGCTTGATTGCTCCATTTAATGTATTCGATTAATCTCTTTGATTAAACTTTAATGTAATCTTTTAAAAGCGATTTGAGGGGTCAAACAGTGGTCAAATGACCCCAAATTTGAACCATTGGTCCTAAATTAAATCTAGAATATTCTTATTGCCATAAATCTCGTGTTTCTCCATCTTTTGGCCATTAATCACCATACTTGGTCTTTAATGTGTTACTTAATGTATATGATTTTAAGTTTATTTGAAATTGGTTTTTCTCTTAATAATTTGGACGAGAATATGAGTTAACTCTCCTCATTCATTCCAAGGCCTTCAATGGAGTCATTACTCCCAATTTCAAGATTTATTTACCTTTTATGAGGAGAGAGGTAAAAGGGAGTAATGATGGTTGTTATAACCTCAATTTCTTGAATATGTAATGTAAAGTGTATTTCTCTTTTAATGAATAAATGAAATCCTTTTCTTTTATTTGTGAAGAATTTCATGTGAAATGGCCTTGCTTGATTGATGGTGGGCTTTGTTGACCATTGAGCCCAATTGAAAAGAAAAGAGAATTAAAAAGGAAAAGGAATTGATTAATAAAATGGAAATATGAGAAATTGACAATTAAAAGAAGATAAAGGCAAACCAATATTCCCCAATGTGGGAATTCGTGCCTTTAGGATTTCTTGAGGTCCAAGGGACCCAAAATAACAAGATAATCACAAAGGAAAAAGGAATATAAATTAATTTTTAATAAATTAATGAATAACTTGGGAGAGAAGGAAGTCTTCTCATCCATTGCAATTGGCTTCCCAAATTTCTTACAAAGCTAGATAATGCCAAGGCAAACCTTCCCTTAAAATTTGAGAAAGAAAGGAGTTATGGTTTGGGAGAAATCGATTTTGCAAGTTATCTTCAATTTGGGAATTAATTCTGAATTAAAAGAAATAGATATTTCCTTTGTTTGAGCGTGAAGTATGAGGTCCGTTGGATCTTAATCCAACGATGGATGCTCATCATCTAGTCCCAAGCGGACGGGGACTCTGCAAGTTCCAAGGGAACTTTCCCACCCATTTTTCTCGTGATCCAGTGGATGAGCCATCCTGGTTTTTGTCCCATTAGATTCGGGAGAGAGCGACGAAGGGAAGCATCCCTATTTTGGTTGAGTTTTGTCGCCAATCCAAAAAATGCCCAAACCAACAGGGACTGCCTCGACCCTATATATAGGGGAGGGTGTGTGAGGGCACCAGTGTCCCTCTTTGCTACACAAGCCTCTACGGAGGAGAGCAAGGAACACTTGCGTGCAATCAATTGCTCCATCCCTCTTGACCTGCGACCTCCATACCTCTGTGAGTCGCGCCGGAGTTCGGCGAGTAGAAGAGGGTTGTGGGCGACCTGGGTGAGCAATTGAAGGCTTCTTCATCCTCGACGAAGGGAGGCGGAACTCCCTGACCCATCGATGCGAGCAAAAGAGTACAACAGCCTAGAGTCAACCTCGCGGTTGACCATCATTGCTACATCAACGAAGTCGAGAGGTAGAAGAAGAAGAGAACCGTAGATTGACCGATTTGCCCCTCACCTCCTTCAGTAGCATCAAGGTTAGAATCGTCTTTTGCTTCTTTTGATCGCACATAAAAGGTGCACGCATCCACGACCGTTAGATCCTCAGTGGATCTGCGGCCCATGGATCGGGCGGTTCTGCTTTTTCCAGTAAAATAGCAAGTAAACTATTAAAAAGGGTTTTCTTGTTAAAAATCATATCTTGAGCTAGGAAAGTCGTATGAAGAAAGTTGATACATGAAAAATGATCAGAAAAATACAAGGAAATTAAAAATGGTTTGGATACCTAAATATGCATATTTTTGCAAAAGTGCCTATTTTGATTAGAAAAGGTATTAATTTGTGGTTAGAAACCCTAATGGTTGATAAAAGATATATTTAATCTTGCAATTAGGATAATTCGAGCATGGTTAACTTGTTTAATGATTAAGATGGTTTTTAACCTGTTTTGATGATAGAATTACAAGGTTTAGGGTTTTTAACTCAATGTGTTGATTAATATGTTTAGAAACCCTAAATTAGAGGAAAAGAAAAGAAAAGTGCTCATAATCTAAAATTAGGGTTTCCTATTGCTAAAAGATGAATTTAGAATCTTTTTTAAAATAAAAATGAAATAGTTAGGGTTTGTAAGTGATTTTGTGAAATTAGGGTTTAAAGTAATAAAGATGAAGTGGAACCCTAATTATGCTCAAAACCCTAAAAAGGGCAAATAACCTAGGAAACAACTAGGAATAATGGATCAAGATGACATGATTAATGATAGAGAAATTGGATGCCATTTTTAGGATCAACCTGTGTGCACTTGTTTGATTTCTTGATTGGTTATTTCTGCATTCAAGTTTGCTTAACATGTATGTGGTTAATTATGAATAACCGATTTAGTTTCCCGAAGGATTCCCAGATGTTTAATCGCATTGAGTGCAACTAAACAGTTTGGATGTTCATATTGCAATTATAAAGTGACTATGGTTATTGAAATTTAATATGAGTGTGTATTCACGCACCTACATGCCACCCTATGGAAGATGCCATAAAGGTCAGGCCCAGGAGGGTAGATCAATGGGCACCATGAGAGGTGACCCCAGACACCAAGCTCCG
This sequence comes from Alisma plantago-aquatica, assembly GCA_963693085.1. NCBI lineage: Eukaryota > Viridiplantae > Streptophyta > Magnoliopsida > Alismatales > Alismataceae > Alisma > Alisma plantago-aquatica. The sequence continues at coordinate 1,357,836,440 of OY856409.1, forward strand.
GAATGAGAAGGTGGTCTATGATGCATGACTATGGAGCACCATGAGAGGTGACTCCCAGGCACCAAGCTCGGGATTGAGAAGGTGGCCTTAAGTCAATGGCAAAAGAGAAACCCTAAAGGGGGTAATTCCAGGGTTAGGGAAAAAGCGGTGGGGAATGTCACATGCAAAATGTAAATTGACTTGCTAAATATCTTGATTTCAATATTTAAATTGTTAGACTTAATTGTGAAATTTTGATTGCCTCTACATACCAGCAATTGTTGATCGACGTTTTGTTTGTCGACGTTTTAGGTGTAATCCTGAAAGCACAAACAGTAAAGTGACACATCGTGAAATTAAGAAATAAGGTGCAAGGAGGATTAGATAGAATAATTTAAGCTGTGGATAGATAGATTTCCAAAGTTTTAAAAAGGTAAACAAAGTTTTATTTTTCTACCAAATTTCAGTTTAGTTAGTACAATTTCATAATTATAATTGATTATTTGTTGAACCTTTGATCCTGTTAATTGAATAACGGCTCTAACCTTTGGGTCTCCCTTAATTGGGGGTTATCAGGAGGTGGGGTCGTTACAATTGGTATTAGAGCATAGGTTCTTCATCTAATCATTAATAATTATTAAATTTTACAAATTCCATAGAACCGAGGGAGTTATTAGAGGATTTTCTGAAAGACTGAGGTGTCTAGAAAAGGATCACGTCTGGGGCCTGGAAAAATGTTCCTCTACACTGCTATTCGGAATACGAGGACCCCCGGATTGTGTGACTGCCTGGCCGATGTCCTAGGATTTGACTCGAAATAAGATACCTTTAGGACTCTCTCATCTTGTTCATCTCTCCTCAACTCAAAATTCTCATAAGGATGTTAAGGATTAGGGTTTTTCTCTCTCTTCCTCACCCTCTTGAGGTATGGGTTAAGGTTGATAAGGTCTAAGGGATCCTCCACAAAATTAATAAAAGATATGTAATTAAGATGTCATTGACATAAGTGTAATTAGTTTAAAGATAAGCTAAAAGTCTGTTTGTGTACAGATGGCTCGCACAAAAGTCGTGGCTATCCCTTTTTCCACCAGTGGTGGTGGACCACCCTGTAAGGAGAATGGATCCTCTGAGAAGAGGAAGCAGAACCATGGCAGAGAGACCTCTAAGAAGAGAAAGAGGCATGAAGAAGTTGTGCACGAGGCCCCAAACCCTGAACCTATGCCTGGCATCAACCGAGAGCAAGGGGAAGAATCAGAATATGAGGAATACTAGGTGTATGAAGAGGAAGCCCGAATGGAGGAGGACCAACCTGGTGGTCAAGAACCAGCCATGGTGGTTCACACAACAGATGTAGTTTGGAAGGAACAACAAAAGCAACAGACTGAAGCTATTCGTGCCCTGGCCCTTAGGGACATAGCTAGGGCTGATAATGGTGAGCCACTTCCAGTTCGTCCTCGACTTGGAGCCACCATCCTAGACTTCGTCAAGCTGAATGTCGAGAAATTCTGGGGAGAAGACAAGTCTGAAGTGGTCGAAAAGGCCGAAGCTTGGCTGCTTACAGTCCAGAATGGTTTCTGTATGCTTGAGGTACAGTCAAATAAGAAGGTTATGTTTGGTACTCACCTTTTGGAAGGTGCAGCGAAGATATGGTGGGAAAACCATATCACGGGAAGAGACTTAAGCAAGGAACCGATGGTGTGGAATGACTTCAAGACCATATTCACCACCAGATTCATCCCCGTCTCAGCAAAGAAGGAAAAAGAAAGAGAGTTCACTAACATGACCCAAGGAAGCTCTTCAGTTGCGGACTTTAGTCATAGGTTCCGCCTCTTGGAACGTTTTGGACACATGTTGGATGAAGAGAGGAGGGTGGACCACTTTGTAGAGTGCCTGAACCCTTCCATCAAGCCGCATGTGATGGATAGTAAGCCAAAGACCTTCGTTGAAGCCTATAACACCACCTTAGATATGGAAAGGATGGTGATGCCTTCACAGAATCAATCCAAAGGGTACTTGGGTTTCACTAAAGGAGCTCAAGGGCAGAGGAATGAACATAAGAAGGGACAAGGACGCAACCAAAACAAGAATAAGCATGGGCACAAAGGCAAGCCCTGTGGTCGCCTCCAGCAGTGTCGCACCTGTGGACGGGCACATCCTGGGAAGTGCCGCTTTGAGAACAAGGTGTGCTTCAGATGTCAACAAGAAGGATACTTCATCGCCAATTACCCTCAGCCTGACCCAAGAGGGCCTTTAGGGTCACAGCCGGTGGCAGCACAACCAATAGCTACAGCATCCCCAGTAGGAGCACCAGCTGGAGCACCTCCAGTTGGAGAGAGGAGACAAGCTAGAGTGTTCACCATTGACAATGCAGAAGCTCAGGCGAATGCTAATAGGCTGATTGAGGGTAACAACCCATAGAATTTTTCTTTTAGTTCAGTAGACCATGTAATAGCTTTCTGATATGGAATAACTATGTAGGCTTGCTGGAAGTCATGGGATAAAATTTAAAAGCATTCTTTGATTATGGTTCTACTAATACTTTTATTTTGAGAAATCTGGCAACTATGCTTGGTTTGGATATCAATGATTTGGGTTATGTTTTGGATGTCGCAACCCCGAGTGGTTGTATTTATACCTCTCTTTTGAAAACCCTGGTCTTGCCAATAAAGTATCTGAACCATGAGCTCCCCACTGACTTTACCCTTCTCGATATGAATGATTTTGATATAATCATCGGTATGGATTGGCTTTCCACCTACAGATCCCAGATTGACTGTAGAGAGAAGAAGATCCTCATTAGGAAAATCAGCTATCCACACTTCACCATTCGAGGAAGGAAAGATGTGACGACCAACCTTTATGTGTCCGCTTTGAAAGCTGAACGGATGCTATCCAAGGGTTGTCGAGCCTACCTAGCCATAGTTACCGCACCCGAGGTTAAGGGGCAATCCTTAGAGGATATAGAGGTGGTTCGGGAGTATGCGGATGTGTTTCTAGATGATCTACCAGGGATTCCCCTTGAGAGGGAGGTAGACTTCTCTATTAAGCTAGCTCCTGGGACAAACCCTATATCAAAGGCACCCTATAGAATGGCCCCTGCAGAGTTGCTTGAGTTGAAAACCCAATTGCAAGAGTTGTTGGATAAAGGATTCATCTGACCCAGTACATCACCATGGGGAGCACCAGTTCTCTTTGTGAAAAAGAAGGATGGGTCGCTTTGGATGTGTATTGATTATCAGATGATCAATCAGGCAACCATTAAGAATAAGTATCCTCTGCCTATAATAGATGACATGTTCGACCAACTCAAATCAGCTCGAGTCTTTTCCAAGATCGATTTGAGATCAAGATACCACCAGGTAAGAGTAAGGAGTGAGGATTTACCTAAAACGGCTTTCAGAACCCGCTATGGCCACTATGAGTTTGTGGTCATGCTGTTTGGATTATCCAATTCACCGACTGTCTTCATGAACCTCATGAACAGTGTGTTCGAGCCTTTCCTTGAATCTTTTGTGATAGTGTTCATAGACGACATTTTGGTGTACTCATATGACCTAGCCCAACACTGTGACCACCTGGGTAGAGTCCTTGATATCCTGAGAAAGCATAAGTTTTTTGGAAAGTTCTTGAAATGTGAGTTTTGGTTGGACCGAGTCATGTTTCTTGGACACATCATCTCAGGAGGAACAATCATCATAGATACAGCCAAAGTATCGGCACTTCGAGACTGGCCGGCACCGAAGAACCCCTATGAGATTCGTAGCTTCTTGGGGTTGGCCGGATACTACCGTCGCTTCATCAAGGATTTCTCCAAGATTGTTTTACCGCTAACCATGTTGACCCGGAAGGATGTGAAGTTCGTGTGGTCTGAAGTATGTGAAGCTCGATTCCAAGAATTGAAAGAGAAGCTGACCACCGCCCCTGTGCTGACTCTACCTTCTGGCAATGAGGGTTTCATAATATTCACCGATGCTTCCAAGATGGGACTTGGTTGTGTGTTGGAACAAGATCGGCATGTGGTTGCATATTCTTCCCGACAGCTGAAGCCGAATGAGGTGAATTACCCAACACATGACCTGGAGTTAGCTGCTATAATCCATGCCTTGAAGATATGGCGGGATTACCTATATAAGAGTTTAAAATACCTGCTGACACAGAGAGACTTGAACCTATGAAAGCGACAATGGATGGAGTACATGAAGGATTACGACTTCACCATCGCCTACCATCTGGGTAAGGTGAATGTCGTGGCTGATGCCTTGAGTTGGAAAAAGCGGTGGGGAATGTCACATGGAAAATGTAAATTGACTTGCTAAATATCTTGATTGCAATGTTTAAATTGTTAGACTTAATTGTGAAATTTTGATTGCCTCCACATACCAGCAATTTCTGACTGACGTTTTGTTTGTCGGCGTTTGAGGTGTAATCCTGAAAGCACAAATAGTAAAGTGACACATCGTGAAATTAAGAAATAAGGTGCAAGGAGGATTAGATAGAATACTTCAAGCTGTGGATAGATAGATTTCCAAAGTTTTAAAAAGGTAAACAAAGTTTTATTTTTCTACCAAATTTTAGTTTAGTTAGTAGAATTTCATAATTATAATTGATTATTTGTTGAACCTTTGATCCTGTTAATTGAATAACGGCTCTGACCTTTGGGTCTCCCTTAATTGGGGGTTACCGGGAGGCGGGGTCATTACAATTGGTATGAGAGTGTAGGTTCTTCATCTAATCATTAATAATTATCTATGTTTTGTAAAGCGCAAAGCGGGAAGCGTGTGGATTGACCCTTTTGAAGCGGGGAGCGGAAAGCGGGCTTTAAAGCGGACTAAAGTGGGTGCTTTTTGAAAAAGCAGTATGCATTGTTTTTAAAAATGTAGTAAACTTTTGGTGATCGTCGTACTACTAACATATCATTAATCAAGCATCTAAATGATATTTCATTACATCAGAATGACTTTTACATATGAAAAAGTATCCTATTTACAAAAATAAATTGTTACAAGCTAAAAATACTCAAACATCATAAAATCGCATAGTCCTCGCTCAACAATAAAGTATCATACTAGTACTATGTACTTAATATTGTTTCAACAATTGGGCTTAGAAATTATCATTTAGAAAAAAAAATTGGGGGTAGTAATAGTTAAATACTAGTACTCTGTACAAATATTGTTGACTGAGTAAGGTAGTCTTCAACATAATATAAATAGATGCACATTTAAATAGTAATAAAGAGAAATGCATGACAATATATAGTACAATCAAGATAATTAGATATTACTCAATAAATCCTAAAGAGCAATAAACTACTAGACTTAGTATGTAATAAACAATATAACAAATTTTACTACCTTATTTTGTTACAGTCTATAGATGGTTGTGCAAAGTTTTTGTACAAGTATACAAAATGGCTGACTATTAATTTGTCAGTGGTAATAAACTACATTAAACATACATGCCAATATCATACATAGTAAATCATAAAGAACAATAAGTTACTGCACTAAGTACGTAATTGACAATATAACAATATTTTACGACATCATTTTGTTACAGTCCACAGATGGTTGTCCAAAGGTTTTGTACAAGTATGCTAAATGTCAGACTATTAGAGTATCGGCGGTAATAAACAACATTAAATATACATGATAATATCATAAACAAACTTGAAAGTACAAAGTACTAGTCTAGCTATACAGAGTGTACAGACTGTAGTAAGTCAGTAACAAAGTAAAGATAAATGTTAATTACTAAACTTTCTTAGACCTTTTGAGATACAATAGCTGGAGCATCACATCTCCTAAAAGTAGTGCTTTCTTTTTTCTATAGATTTGGTGAGTGATTAGGCCACACCAGCAATATTTGTCGTGAAGCGCCCTGAAGCGGTCGCTTAAGCGGGGCTGAAAAAGCGGCCTGAATCGGCAAAAAGCGGTCGCTTCAGTCCAAAATGCTTCAAAGCCCGCTTCAGCTAAAATTACAACGGCACACAGGCTGGACCGCTTAAGCAGCCGCTTCACCCATTTTTTAAATCACTGATAATTATTAAAATTTACAAATTCCATAGAACCGAGGGAGTTATTAAAGGATTTTCCAAAAGACTAAGGTGTCTAGAAAAGGATCACGTCCGGGGGCTGACAAAATTTTCCTCCGTACTACTAGTCGGAATACGAGGAATCCCAGATTTTGTGACTACCTGGCCGATGTCCTAGGATTTGACTCGAAATAAGATACCTTTAGGACTCTCTCATCTTGTTCATCTCTCCTCAACTCAAAATTCTCTTAAGGATGTTAAGGATTAGGGTTTTTCTCTCTCCTCCTCACCCTCTTGAGGTATGAGTTAAGGTGGATAAGGTCTAAGGGATCCTCCACAAAATTAATAAAAGATACGTAATTAAGATGTCACTGACATAAGTGTAATTAGTTTAAAGATAAGCTAAAAGTTTGTTTGTGTACAGATGGCTCATACAAAAGTCGTGGCTATCCCTTTTTCCACCAGTGGTGGTGGACCACCCCGTAAGGAGAATGGATCCTCTGAGAAGAGGAAGCAGAACCATGGCGGAGAGACCTCTAAGAAGAGAAAGAGGCTTGAAGAAGCTGTGCACGAGGCCCCAAACCCTAAACCTATGCCCGACATCAATCGAGAGCAAGGGGAAGGATCAGAATATGAGGAATACCAAGTGTATGAAGAGGACGCCCGAATGGAGGAGGACCAACCTGGTGGTCAAGAACCAGCCATGGTGGTTCACACAACAGATGCAGTTTTGATGGAACAGCAAAAGCAACTGACTAAAGCTATCTGTGCCCTGGCCCTTAGGGACATAGCTAGGGATGAGAATGGTGAGCCACTTCCAGTTCGTCCTCGACTTGGAGCCACCATCCTGGACTTTGTCAAGCTGAATGTTGAGAAATTCTAGGGAGAAGACAAGTCTGAAGTTGTCGACAAGGCCGAAGCTTGGCTGCTTGCAGTCGAGAATGGTTTCTGTATGCTCGAGGTACAGTCAAATAAGAAGGTTCTGTTTGCTACTTACCTTTTGGAAGGTGCAGCGAAGATATGGTGGGAAAACCATATCACAGGAAGAGACTTAAGCGAGGAACTGATGGCGTAGACTGACTTCAAGACCATCTTCACTGCCAGACTCATCCCCGTCTCAGCAAAGAAGAAGAAAGAAAGAGAGTTCACTAACATTACCCAAGGAAGCTCTTCAGTTGTGGACTTCGGTCGTAGGTTCTGCCTCCTGGAATGTTTTGGACACATGTTGGATGAAGAGAGGAGGGTGGACCACTTCGTAGAGTACCTAAACCCTGCCATCAAGCCGCATGTGATGGCTAGTAAGCCAAAGACCTTCGTTGAAGCCTACAACACCGCCTTAGACATGGAAAGGATGGTGATTCCTACACATAATCAATCCAAAGGGTACTTGGGTTTCACTGAAGGAGCTCAAGGGCCGAGGAATGAACACAAGAAGGGACAACGATGCAACCACAACAAGAACAAGCATGGGCACAAAGGCAAGCCCCGTGGTCACCTCCAGCAGTGTCGCACCTGTGGACGGGCACATCTTGGGAAGTATCGCTTTGAGAAGAAGATGTGCTTCAGATGTCAACAAGAAGGACACTTCGTCGCCAACTGCCCTCAGCCTGACCCAAGAGGACCTTTAGGGTCACAACCGGTGGCAGCACAACCAATAGCTACAGCAACCCCAGTAGGAGCACCAGCCAGAGCACCTCTAGTTGGAGAGAGGAGACAAGCTAGAGTGTTCACCATTGACAATGCAGAAGCTCAAGCGAATACTAATAGGCTTATTGAGGGTAATAAACCATATAGTTTTTCTTTTAGTTCAGTAGACCATGTAATAGCTTTCTGATATGGAATAACTATGTAGGCTTGCTGGAAGTCATGGGACAAAATGTAAAAGCACTCTTTGATTTTGGTTCTACTAATACTTTTATTTCGAGAAATCTGGTAACTATGCTTGGTTTGGATATCAAGGATTTGTGTTATGTTTTGGATGTCACAACCCTGAGTGGTCGTATTTATACCTCTGTTTAAAAAACCCCGGTCTTGCTAGTAAAGTATCTGAACGATGAGCTCCCCACTGACTTTATCCTTCTCGATATGAATGATTTTGATATAATCATCGGTATGGATTGGCTTTCCACCTACAGAGCCAAAATTGACTGTAGAGAGAAGAAGATCCTCATTAGGAAAACTGGCTATCCACACTTCACCATTCGAGGAAGGAAAGATGCGACGGCCAGCCTTTATGTGTCAGCTTTGAAAGCTGAATGGATGCTATCCAAGGGTTTTTTATCCTACCTAGCCATAGTTACCGCACCCGAGGTTAAGGGGCAATCCTTAGAGGATATAGAGATGGTTCGGGAATATGCAGATGTGTTTCCAGATGATCTACCAGGGATTCCCCCTGATAGGGAGGTAGACTTCTCTATTGAGCTAGCTCCTGGGACTAACCCTATATCTAAGGCACCCTATAGAATGGCCCCTGCAGAGTTGCTTGAGTTGAAAACCCAGTTGCAAGAGATGTTGGATAAAGCATTCATCCGACCCAATACATCACCATGGGGAGCACCAGTTCTCTTTGTGAAAAAGAAGGATGGGTCACTTCGGATGTGTATTGATTATCAGATGATCAATCAGGAAACCATTAAGAATAAGTATCCTCTGCCTAGAATAGATGACATGTTCGACCAACTCAAATCAACTCGAGTCTTTTCCAAGATCGATTTGAGATCAGGATACCACCGGGTGAGAGTAAGGAGTGAGGATATACCTAAAATGGCTTTCAGAACCCGCTATGGCCACTATGAGTTTGTGGTCATGCTGTTTGGATTATCCAATGCACCGAGTGTCTTCATGAACCTCATGAATAGTGTGTTCCAGCCTTTCTTTAACTCTTTTGTGATAGTGTTCATAGAAGACATTTTGGTGTACTCAGATGACCTAGCCCAACACCGTGACCACCTGGGTAGAGTCCTTGATATCCTAAGAAAGCATAAGTTTTTTGGAAAGTTCTCGAAATGTGAGTTTTGGTTGGATCGAGTCATGTTTCTTGGGCACATCATCTCAGGAGGAACAATCACCGTAGATCCAGCCAAAGTATTGGTAGTTCGAGACTGGCCGACACCGAAGAACCCCTCCAAGATTTGCATCTTCTTGGGGTTGGCTGGATACTACCGTCGCTTCATCAAGGATTTCTCCAAGACTGCTTTACCGCTAACCATGTTGACCCGGAAGGATGTGGAGTTCGTGTGGTCTGAAGTATGTGAAGCTCGATTCCAAGAATTGAAAGAGAAGCTGACTACTGCCCTTGTGCTGACTCTACCTTCTGGCAATGAGGGTTTCATGATATTCACTGATGCTTCCAAGATGGGACTTGGCTGTGTGTTGGAACAAGATCGGCATGTGGTTGCATATGCTTCTCGACAGCTCAAGCCGATTGAGGTGAATTACCCGACACATGACATGGAGTTAGCTGCTATAATCCATGCCTTGAAGATATGGTGGCATTACCTGTACTGTGCTACCTTTGAGATCTTCACTGACCATAAGAGTTTAAAATACCTACTGACATAGAGAGACTTGAACCTACGACAGCGATGATGGATGGAGTACATGAAGGATTATGACTTCACCATCGCCTACCATCCGGGTAAGGTGAATGTTGTGGCCAATGCCTTGAGTCGAAAGCAGCTTAAGTGTGCAGTTGTTCTGTCCAGTCAGTGGAAGAGTTTGGAGGAGCTTGTGGAATGGACTCCACAACCACTAGAGGATCAAGTTCATTTGGCTAATATCCTGATTCAATCGGAGTTGTTGAGTGAGATCATAGCAGCACAGTTGATCAGTGGAGAGCTTGATAAGATGAAAGGTTTGATGACGAAGCCACAGACTCGTCTATCCGTGGGAATAGATAGAGGAATCAGATTTGAGAATCGCATATGGATTCTTGTGGATTCATCGACAAAGGAACGTATCTTGCAAGAGGCTCATGGATCCAAATACAATGTACACCCATGAACTACTAAGATGTTCAAGGACCTGCAACGGTCTTTCTTGTGGCCAGGAATGAAGAAAGACATTGCGTCATGGGTGGCCAGTTGTCTTACGTGCCAGATGGTGAAGGCTGAACACCCACGACCCAGCGGGCTTTTATAGTCAATAGAGATTCCAGAATGGAAATTGGAGCGGATCACCATGGATTTTGTGGTGGGTCTACACTGGACCAAGAGAGGTCATGATGTGATATGGGTTTTGGTAGATCATCTTACCAAGTCAGAACACTTCCTCACCCGAAAGACCACTGCTAAGGTGACAGACCTAGCTAAGTTGTATATCAGAGAGATAGTACGTTTGCATGGCGTACCAGGATCGATTATCTATGATAGAGACCCAAAGTTTACTTCCAAATTGTGGAAGCAAGTTTAAGAGGAACTTGGTACAAGGTTAAAGTTTAGTACTGTTTATCACCCCCAAACAGATGGTCAGTCAGAAAGTACGATCCAGACATTAGAATATCTGTTGAGAGCTTATGTGCTCGATTGGGGTGGCTCATGGGAGAAATACTTATCGTTAGCAGAGTTCTCCTACAACAACAGCTACCAAGCCAGTATCGGGATGCCTCCGTATGAAGCTTTGTATGGGATACTGTGTCAGTCACCACTTCACTAGGATGATGTGGGTGAGAGGACCCTGTTGAGGTCAGATGAGCTCCAAGTGTATGCTGATAAAGTGGCTTTGATCAAGCAAAGGCTGAAGAGAGCCCAGGATCGACAGAAGTCGTATGCTAATGCAAAGCGGACTGGCGTGCATTTCACTGTGGGTGATCATGTGTTTTTGAAAATCTGACCGCTCCGAGCTATATCCAAGAACAGAGGGAAGTTGAGTCCCCGATACGTGGGTCTGTTTGAGGTGTTAGAACAGATTGGTGAAGTTGCATACCATTTGGCGTTACCCCCTCAGTATAGCATGATGCATGATGTGTTTCACGGGTCTAACCTGAAGCGATATGTGCAAGATCCAAGCCATGTGCTGAGCATTGAACCTATTGAGCTTCAAGGGAAGCTGACTTATCCTGAGTCACCTTTGTAGATTCTAGATACCAAGGTGAAAGAGCTCAGATGCAAGAATATAGAGATGGTAAAGGTTCTTTGGAAGCACCATGGAGAGGATGAGGCCACATGGGAGCTGAAGGCAGACATGGAAAAAGCATACCCTAAATTGTTTATTTGATTGTTTGAATTTTCAGGGCAAAATTCTTATAAGGAGGGGAGGATGTTATAACCTCAATTTCATGAATATGTAATGTAAAGTGTATTTCTCTTTTAATGAATAAATGAAATTCTTTTCTTTGATTTGTGAAGGATTTCATGTGAAATGGCCTTTCTTGATTGATGGTGGGCTTTGTTGGCCATTGAGCCCAATTGAACAGAAAAGAGAATTAAAAAGGAAAAGGAATTGATTAATAAAAGGGAAATATGAGAAATTGACAATTAAAAGAAGATAAAGGCAAACCAATATTCCCCAATGTGGGAATTCGTACCTTTAGGATTTCTTGAGGTCCAAGGGACCCAAAATAACAAGATAATCACAAAGGAAAAAGGAATATAAATTAATTTTGAATAAATTAATGAATAACTTAGGAGAGAAGGAAGTCTTCTCATCCATTGCATTTGGCTTCCCAAATTTTGTACAAAGCTAGATAATGCCAAGGCAAACCTTCCCTTAAAATTTGAGAAAGAAAGGAGTTATGGTTTGGGAGAAATCATTTAGATGCTTGATTAATGAATTAAAAGAAATAGATATTTCCTTTGTTTGAGCGTGAAGTATGAGGTTCGTTGGATCTTAATCCAACGATGGATGCTCATCGTTTAGTCCCAAGCGGACTGGGACTCTGCAAGTTCCAGGGGAACTTTCCCACCCATTTTTCTCATGATCCAATGGATGAGCCAGCCTGGTTTTTGTCCCATTAGATTCGGGAGAGAGCGATGAAGGGAAGTATCCCTATTTTGGTTGAGTTTTGTCGCCAATCCAGAAAACGCCCAAACCTGCAGGGACTGCCTCGACCCTATATATAGGGGAGGGTGCGTGAGGGCACCAACATCCCTCTTTGCTACACAAGCCTCTGCGGAGGAGAGTAATGAACACTTGTGTGCGCTCAATTGCTCCATCCCTCTTGACCTGCGACCTCCATACCTCTGTGAGCCGCGCCGGAGTCCGGCGAGTAGAGGAGGGTTGCGGGCGACCTGGGTGAGCAATTGAAGGCATCGTTGTTCTCGACGAATGGAGGTGGAACTCCCTGACCCATCGACGTGAGCAAAAGAGTACGACAGCCCAGAGTCAACCTCGCGGTTGACCATCGTTGCTACAACAATGAAGTCGAGAGGTAGAAGAAGAAGAGAACCGTAGATTGACCGATTTTCCCCTCGCCTCCTTCAGTAGCATCAAGGTTAGAATCGTCTTCTGCTTCTTTTTATTGCACATAAAAGGCGCGCGTATCCACGGCCGTTAGATCCTCAGTGGATCCACGACCCATGGATCAGGCGGTTCTGCTTTTTCCAGTAAAATAGCAAGTAAACTTTTAAAAAGGGTTTTCTTGTTAAAAATCATATCTTGAGCTAGGAAAGTCGTATGAAGAAAGTTGATACATGAAAAATGATCAGAAAAATACAATGAATACATTAAAAATGGTTTGGACACCTAAATCTGTATATTTTTGCAAAAGCACCTATTTTGATTAGAAAAGGTATTAATTTGTGGTTAGAAACCCTAATTGTTGATAAAAGATATATTTAATCTTGCAATTAGGATAATTCGAGCATGGTTAAATTGTTTAATGATTAAGATGGTTTTTAACCTGTTTTGATGATAGAATTACAAGGTTTAGGGTTTTTAACTCAATATGTTGATTAATATGTTTAGAAACCCTAAATTAGAGAAAAAGAAAGGAAAAGTGCTCATAATCTGAAATTAGGGTTTCCTGTTGCTAAAAGATGAATTTAGAATCTTTTGAAAAATAAAAATGAAATAGTTAGGGTTTGTAAGTGATTTTGTGAAATTAGGGTTTAAAGTAATAAAGATGAAGTGGAACCCTAATTATGCTCAAAACCCTAAAAAGGGCAAATAACCTAGGAAACAACTAGGAATAATGGATCAAGATGACATGATTAATGATGGAGAAATTGGATGCCTTTTTCAGGATCAACCTGTGTGCACTTGTTTGATTTCTTGATTGGTTATTTCTGCATTCAAGTCTGCTTAACAGGTATGTGGTTAATTATGAATAACCACTTTAGTTTCCAGAAGGATTCTCGGATGTTTAATCGCATTGAGTGCAACTAAACAGTTTGGATGTTCATATTGCAATTATAAAGTGACTATGGTTATCACAATTTAATATGACTGTGTATTCTCGCACCTACATGCCACCCTGATGGAAGATGCCATAAAGGTCAGGCCTAGGAGGGTAGACTAATGGGCACCATGAGAGGTGACCCCACACACCAAGCTCGGGAATGAGAAGGTAGTCTATGATGCATGACTATGGAGCACCCTGAGAGGTGACTCCCAGGCACCAAGCTCGGGATTGAGAAGGTGGCCTTAAGTCAATGGCAAAAGAGAAACCCTAAAGGGGGTAATTCCAGGGTTAGGGCAAAAGCGGTGGGGAATGTCACATGGAAAATGTAAATTGACTTGCTAAATATCTTGATTTCAATATTTAAATTGTTAGACTTAATTGTGAAATTTTGATTGCCTCCACATACCAACAATTGCTGAACGACGTTTTGTTTGTCGGCGTTTTAGGTGTAATCCTGAAAGCATGCACAAACAGTAAAGTGACACATCGTGAAATTAAGAAATAAGGTGCAAGGAGGATTAGATAGAATAATTTAAGCTGTGGATAGATAGATTTCCAAAGTTTAAAAAGGTAAACAAAGTTTTATTTTTCTACCAAATTTCAGTTTAGTTAGTAGAATTTCATAATTATAATTGATTATTTGTTGAACCTTTAATCCTGTTAATTGAATAATGGCTCTGACCTTTGGGTCTCCCTTAATTGGGGTTTTCGGGAGGCGGGGTCGTTACAATGGTACTCATCTAACACTTGTATTTGTATTAACTTTTATTTCTAATTTTATTTTAGCAATTATTTCATTTTTATGGACATTTAGAAACTTCACTCTCAAAAATACATTAATTGAGGTAATTTTGCACTAACTCCTTATGTTTGTAATTTCATTATTCTAAGTCCCTCAACTTCCTCAAAATTAACAATAAGGACAAATCAGAGAAGAAAAGTGAGATATCTTTATAAAGAGGGTGAAAATTTCAAATACAAGGAATTCCGTTCGTTACAACACTCCACCCGTTAAAAAGGATTTTGTCCCTAAAATCTCAGACAAAAAGAGAAGGGTGAGTGTGCATCATCTCGTTTCTAAGTTCCCAAGTTGACTCTTCTAACCCATGATACTTCCACAAGACCTTCACTAGTTCAATCTCTTTGTTCTTTAGTTGTTTCACTCTAGTGTTGAGAATCTTCACTGGTAACTCCTCGTAGGTCAAATTTTCACGAATCTCCACAGGTTCTATAATGAGCACATGAGAAGGGTCTTTCACGTACTTTCTCAACACAGAGACATGGAAGACATTGTGGATCTTGTCATAAGTAGGAGGAAGAGCTACATGATATGCACAATCTCCTATCTTAGCCAAGATCTTAAAAGGTCCCACATAACGTGGACTAAGCTTGCCTTTGACTTTGGATCTCACAATTGAGCGTATAGGCTTGACCTTCAGGAACACATGGTCTCCCACTAAGAAGCTTACATCAGACCTATGCTTGTCAGCATACATCTTCTATCTATCTTGTGAGACTTTCATACGCTTCTTAATCAACTGGACCTTCTCTATCATCATTTGCATGTTATCAGTTTTCACCAGAGTGCGTTCTCCCACATCATCCCAATGCAACAGAGAACGACAAGGTCTACCATATAGGGCTTCATATGGAGGCATCCCAATGCTGGCTTGGTAGCTATTATTATACACAAACTCAACCAATGGTAGATATTTGTCCCATGCACCTCCCCAGTCCATAACACATGCACGTAGTAGATCTTCCAGAATTTGTACCGTTCTTTTGGACTGGCCATTAGTTTGTGGGTGGTATGCAGTACAGAAGTGTAGGTATGTCCCCATTTCCTCTTGGATTTGACTCCACAGACGAGAGGTGAACTTTGGGTCACGATCAGACACTATCGCCTTGGGTACACCATGCATACGAACTATCCATTCCACATACAATTGTGCCATGTCTTCAACCTTATAGTTGGATTTGAAAGGTAGAAAGTGAGCAGACTTTGTCAAGCGGTCGATGACTACCCACACATCATTACAGCCCCTTCTGGTCTTGGGAAATCCAGTGAAGAAATCCATAGTTATCTTCTCCCATTTCCATTCTAGAATTTCAAGCGGATGGAGAAGACCACCAGGTCGTTGATGTTCTATCTTCACTTATTGACAAGTCAAACATGTAGACACATATAGGGCTATATCCTTCTTCATATTCTTCCACTAGAAACTCCGTTGTAGGTCCTTGTACATTTTGGTCATGCTAGGATGTATAGTGTATTTTGAACCATAAGCTTCGCTCAGAACCTTCTGTCATAAGTCACCAACTTCAGGGATCCACATCCTTTGTCGAAAGCAAAGAGCACCATCTACTCCGATAGAGAAATCAGATTGTGTCTTTAGAGTTAAGGTCTTCATTTCCTCTAATTCAGGGCTTTCCAACTGGATAGCAATAATATCTGAAATCCATGCAGGGGTGATGGATAAGCTAGCTATGTGAACACATAGTTTGTCGGTAGCTTCATCATTTGTAACTTCCATAGTTTGTGGTTTCCAGCACAAAACATACTCCATGTTTCTCCATATATAACATGTTATAGCAGCACAAGTACTAGTTCTCTTCCGACTTAGGGCTTCAGCAACTACGTTAACTTTACCAGAATGATAGGTGATGGTAAAGTCATAGTCTTTAAGGTACTCCATCCACCTATGTTGTCTCATATTCAAGTCCTTTTGTGTCAACAGGTACCTCAAACTCTTGTGATCAGAGAAGACCTCAAACTTGATTCCATAGATGTAGTGTCGCTAGATCTTTAGAGCATGAACGATGGTTGCTAGCTCTAAATCATGTATAGGCCAATTTTCTTCATTTGGCTTCAACTGGTGGGAGGCATAGGCAATCACTTTGCCTTCTTGCATCATCACACACCCTAGACCTTTCTTGGAGGCATCAGTGAATATGAAGTATGGTTTGCCTTCAATAGGTAGTGCAAGTACAAGTGCAGATGTCAGGCTTTGCTTCAACTTTTGAAAGCTATCTTCACACTCAGGAGACCAGACAAACTTGACTTCTTTTCTCGTCAGCTTTGTCATAGGAAGGGCCAGTTCTGAGAAATTCTTGATGAATTTCTGATAGTAACTTGCTAGATCGAGGAAACTATGGATTTCATAGGGGTTCTTCAGAGCCTTCCACTTAGTCACAACTTCCACTTTGGCATGGTCAACAACAATGTGCCCTGCAGAGATAACATGACCCAAGAACATGACTTCTTTGATCCAAAACTCGCAATTTGAGAACTTTGCAGACAGTTGATTCTCTCGTAGTGTATTGAATGCCAGTCTCAGGTATTCATGGTGTTGTTCTTCTGACTCAGAATATATCAAGACATCATCTATGAACACCATGACAAACCGATCGAGATAGGGATGAAATACTCAGTTCATCAGGTCCATAAATGCAGCAGGGGCATTGGTCAGACCAACATGCATGACTAGGAACTCATAATGCCCATATCTAGTTCTGAAGGCTATCTTTGATATGTCTTCATCCTTTACTCGCATATGGTAATAATGACTTTGCAAGTCCATCTTTGAAAAGATAGTGATAGACTTGATCTGGTCAAAGAGATCATCGATGTGTGGTAGTGGATAACAATTCTTCATGGTGACTTGGTTGAGCATGTGGTAGTCCATGCACATCCGCATTGAGCCATCCTTCTTCTTCACGAACAAGATAGGGGCTCCCCAAGGTGAGACACTTGGGCGAATGAAACCCATATCTAGAAGTTCTTGAAGTTGCTTCTTCAGCTTGGCCAGTTCAGCTGGTGCTAAACGATAAGGTGGCTTCGAAATTGGTGAAGTCCCGAGTGCAAGCTCGATGGAGAATTCCACATCATGAGTTGGAGGTAACCCAAGTAACTCTTTAGGGAAAACATCAAGGAAATCCTTCACCACTTCCATATGGTCGAGGGCAGGAGGGGTGGCATCAAGAACTATAGATGCTAAGTATGGCCTACATCCTTGAGAGACGAGTTTTTCAGCTTTGATGGCTAAGATAATAAATTGTCATTCTTCTCATTTTCTACCCTTGATACACATCCTTCCTTCTTCAGGGTGTAACAAGCTAGCCTTCGATTCCTGATAGAATAGAACTGCTTTATATCTCTTCATCCAGTCCATCCCCAAGATAATGTCAAAGGTCGTCATGTCCAGCAAAATAAAATTCGACAGAAACATCTTCCCCAAGATACATAGGTCCATGGTCAAAAGTTTGAGATAGGATGAACATATTCTACCACTAGGAGTTTTGACATCTAACACATGGTCCATGTATTCAGATTCTATTTCTAGCATAGAAGCAAAATGTGTAGATACGAAGGTATTTGACGATCCAGAATCAAAAAGATCTTTAACTGGATGCATATTAAGGTGTAAAGTACCTTCAATCACTTCGTTGCCTTCACCAACTTCTTCATCATCTAGGGCAAACACTCTCATGTTCCACCTCTCCACTGGTAGTCGGCACCCTTGTTGGTTATTGTTGGGGTTGTTGTTCCGAGGAGGCAAATTCTAATGTTGAGGTGGTTGTTGGGCCAGGTCTTATCCTCGGTGGATATTAGGACACTTTGGTCAAATATGACCAAGCTGGCCACACTCATGGTAGATAGGTGGGGGACAATTCTCCCTCTGGGGTGGAGCATGGCCCATAGGGAACTTCCCAGGTGGGTGAGAATGAGAGCATTGGTTGCATCGATCCCTCCCTTGATATCCACCTTGATTCTTCCTCTTGTTGCTCCCAGATCCAGAGGCTTGGAAGCCAGGATAGGATTCTATGGCCAGAGCCTTATCCACCATTTGCTGGAAGGTGAGTGGCAATTGTGGGACTAGATTACAGCCCACATTGTAGTTGAGTCCCTCCAAGAAAAGGGTCGATCTGCTCTCCATCCCCAAATAAAAAACATAGCACTCTAGTAGAAGGAAACGTTGAATGTATTCAGAAACACTTAGTCTCCCTTGGCGAAGAATGTAGAATTCAGCCTCCTTCTTCTTAAGGTATGTTGGGCAGACATATTTCTCCCTAAACAGCTTCAGAAAGTCCTCCCAGGTCATCTCCTTGGTGTCTTGGGTTCTTGAGATGCCATTCCACCAGATACGAGTTGGGCCTACTAAGACATAGGCCGCAAAGAGCACCTTCTGATGAGGAGGGCACGCCATTCCGTCAAAGGTGCATTCTAGGGCCAACACCCAGTCATCGACCTTATCCACCATATCGGCCTCGTTCTCTCCCTTGAAAGTAGGTGGCTGCATTTTGACAAAGTCCGTCAAGTCAAACTCCTTGGGCTTGCTAGGTGAAGTCGCTGCAACAGAGAGTTATCCCACCAAGATCGATGAGAGGATTTGACGCAACATTGCCAACTCTTATTCAGGGGTCATCGTTGGTGGAGGTGGAATGGAAGGGGTTTTAGGGTTGGAGTCGTCAGAGTAGTCTTCAAACAGGTTCCCTCTCATGAAAGACAAGGTTTAGAGTGTGAGATTTATAAGGATTTTTTTATAGAAAGAGATGAGTCTACTATTGCCTATAGGCATGCTATTTCAGGCATTCTGTATCAGATCAGGACAGGCCATGTCATATGAGCTCAGGAGTCCCCATAAACCAAGCTAGTGGAATAAAGGAAAATATTGCCAGCCACCATCACTTTCAACATCATGCCCTAGTAGCTACCCTATAGGCTCTAATACCATGCTGTAAAGAGGTGAGATCACATCTCTGCTAAAATCTAATGGAAAATACACACATCCATCTTTATATAAAAATTTGAAGATGAAGGATGATAGTATGATAATTCCATTTAAATAAGCATGGACCAAATACAATTAATTGTCAATAGCAGCAGCAAAAATGTAATAAAAAGACATATGCTATTACATATCTTTATTTTTGTAATAAATATTGAAATACTAAGGATCTAGCAGTAGTGACCTAGCCATCTCCTTCTTATTCTCACACATGGTCAGCTGCACCACGAGCAGGTCCTACCTCTGTTCCTGGTTCTGGGTGGTTGGGTTCACCCAGCAAAAGTAGATAAAAGGTATGTGTCAATTATATGGGTAAGGACATTTCAAAAGTTTGAGTATGACAAAATAAAGGTTTTCACGAACTAACAGATGTCAAGAGTATGAGGCAAGCATAACAAGAAAAGAAATTCTGCCAAGTAGAATAATAGAAAATTTGCATGCATGATTAAATTCGACTAAATTAAACTAACATAGGGTTGAGGCACCTACCGGACCTCAACCTCTGGGTTAGGGAGTGAAACACATTCCCAAAACCCTAATATTTTATAATTTGGGAAGAATAAACACATTCCCCTGGGCTCATGCCCAATTACATTGGGTGGTTTGTACTCATGTATACTATATTAATTAATTAGTCATTTCATCATCATGCTAAGTTAAATCAATGGCAAATATAAAGATGGTTTTCAACAATTGCAAGTGGGGTCTAAGACCCTTAAACATTTATAGAAGAATTTCCAAGAATAATTAAAATAGGCTCATGCCTCATTGGGAAACTAGGTGTGGATAAATAAGCCCAATTTATAGGGTTAGAATGCACATACCTCACTTGAGTATTTCTAAATTTGTATTATCTTCAATTATAGTTATCCAAGATCCTTAAACCCTAGATTCAAGTATTTACCACAAAGATTAGGGTTTTGACATAATTTATAGGGTCGAAACCCTAATTTTCTAATTTCAAAACAAAACCTTGATTTTTGGTTTGAAAATGAGTCTAATCGATTGGTGATGTTTTTATAACTAAGAAAACATATTCATTTTATTGATTTGAGGTTAAATGTATTTATTATCAATTTTAGAACATTTTATATAACTAAAGTGGCATTCGAGACAAACATCAAAAAATGAATTATAATCAAGGCTCAAAAACCCTAAAATTGGATTCTACATGAAACAAGCTTTCCAACAAGTATTTATTTATATTTTAATGATAATCTATTGATTTTCTATGAATTAAATAAGATCAACCATTTAGAAAATAGAGAAAAGCCACGTGGGCTAAATCGCAAGCAAAGGAGCAGGCCACGTGGGCTGGACCCACGATGACTTGAACCAATCAGGTTTGGCCAAGTCAGTCGGTCCGTGCTCACGTGGCTCTAGTGAAGGCGACTTGGCAAACATCGAAAAGACCTAACTGCCCCTGGAAGAAAAATGGAACGAAGAGGACGCGTGGGGGTAAATTTATCAATTTGCCAGAGAGCTTCTTCTCCATGCTGCTCCTCACCATGGCGATGGAGCTGGAGCTGCCCTATTGGGCATTTTCGTGAATCACAACCAAAATGAAGAATGTGAGTACTCAAAATGAAGGGAAATGGATTTCAGACTCACCTATTTGTTCAATTTCTATGCTGGTATCTCTGAGATCCCAGTAGAAGTGCCGCAAGGGTTGGAAGAAGTTTGGGCAGTATGTGATCATTGAGATCACCTCCAGCTAAATTGAAGGTAGAGAGAAGTTTTGGGTGCCTTGCGGAGCTATGGGGGTCAATATTTATAGGTTTGTTGGCGTCCCTTGGTCTCTGCGAGTTGGAGGTGAGAGGGTTTGGGGGCCAAACTTGGCGTTTCATCATTTGGGGGAGGTTACCAGTGAGTAAGGGCTCGGGTTGAACGGAAGATCGTCACAAATTCAATGGTGAAATAATTGCTTGATTTGGTTGGGCGAGGAGAGATAACTAGTTCGAGATAAAATGCCAGCACTGCTCGTACGTTACAGGTGAGTGGTCGGAGCTTGAGGATGAGTGTGGAGCCATCTGATCGAGGCTTGATCCTGATGATGGACTCTCGGCTGTCTGATCGCGTGCTTGGGTGAAGGGTGGGGCGTGACAATGAGAAATAAATGTTACCTTAGGCTTGATTGCTCCATTTAATGTATTCGATTAATCTCTTTGATTAAACTTTAATGTAATCTTTTAAAAGCGATTTGAGGGGTCAAACAGTGGTCAAATGACCCCAAATTTGAACCATTGGTCCAAAATTAAATCTAGAATATTCCTATGGCCTTAAATCTCATGTTTATTTATCTTTTGGCCACTAACCACCATATTTGGTCTTTAATGTGTTACTTATTGTATATGATTTAAGTTTATTTGAAATTGGTTTTTCTCTTAATAATTTGGACGAAAATATGAGTTAACTCTCCTCATTCATTCCAAGGCCTTCAATGGAGTCATTACTCCCAATTTCAAGCTTTATTTTCCTTTTATGAGGAGATAGGTAAAAGGGAGTAGTGATGGTATTCATTTAAC
This sequence comes from Alisma plantago-aquatica, assembly GCA_963693085.1. Taxonomy (NCBI): domain Eukaryota; kingdom Viridiplantae; phylum Streptophyta; class Magnoliopsida; order Alismatales; family Alismataceae; genus Alisma; species Alisma plantago-aquatica. The sequence goes on from OY856409.1 coordinate 1,357,858,106, forward strand.
ACTTGTATTTGCATTAACTTTTATTTTTAATTTTATTTTAGAAATTATTTCATTCTTATGGACATTTAGAAACTTCACTCTCAACAACACATTAATTGAGGTAATTGTGCACTAACTCCTTAAGGTTGTAACTTATTTATTCTAAGTCCCTCAACTTCCTCAAAATTAATAATAAGGACAAATCAGAGAAGAAAAGTGAGATATCTTTATAAAGAGGGTGAAATTTTCAAATACAAGGAATTCAGTTTGTTACAGAAGGATGTTACAACCTGACTTTATCTCTCACCAATATGCACCTTGTCTTTCTAAAAGTGACTCGTCTTTTTCAATTAGATATCCTTCCCATAATTTGAGTGTCTTGATGATCCATTTTGATCACTTTATGCTTGATATACCAGTTTGTGACATTAATTTGCATGTTTTACCTAAGTCACATGCATAAGGATTTTACATTTAGAATTTTACCTGACCATTAGAATCTCTTGGCACTTTAGTGCATTTAATGTTGTAGAGATTTTTTTTATGTTTTCATCAGTACAAGAACACCTCAATGGAACCTTCTAAGCCCCAGTTATGATCGTTCAAATATTGGCTCATTTTATCCTTGATTCAGCTCAATTTGAAGTCATTTTCATCTGAAGTAGGCCTCTGCTCTTGAGACCTAAGAACCACATAACCCATCCATAGGAGGTGTGTTCCCCACCCTTACAAGTCAAATGTGATCCTCACTCATCTACATGTCTAATCTTAGCCCTCCATTCCTTGGGCCATGGATAGTGCCTCGATCCAATGACCATTTCTTCACAGTGTCCATGTGGCACCATAGCACGAGTGGGGATAAAAATGCAATCCCAACTGACACACATCCTCTAATGATTTGAAGCCCCCTTTCAAATTGTCTCTTCTCATTTGATTTGTCCCTCTTCTTGTAAATCTTTTTTGTGGCCTAATTCCCTAGATTGCTAACTACCTTTCATTCCATGGAAGCATCCACCATGAGATGGGTGGAGGTTGTATCCTCCTCACATCAATAGGAGTTAGAAATATGCCATCACGTCATTCGTGGTTTTCCTTGACCAACTAGTGCATTTCTGGCCATTTTGGTGGCTCACTCAATGTGACTGCCTCTAGACAACAGATCTAGGGAGAAGGGCCCACATGTGGCCTAGATGCACTACACAGAGCCTCAGACTCCCCCTCCCACATTGGGTCCAATGGAAAGGCATTGACCTATGACCCACAGCAGCCCAGCTGTGCCTCCCTTGTATCAGCCTAAGAGGATATAAGATCCCCAATAGCTAGATGGAAAATAATCGAATGTTATTCATTGATAGATAATATGGAAACACCCACAAAATATTACATATATTTTCATCAAGATATTCAAAAATTCATAACTTCTACCACTCAAATCCAAAATACACAAAATTATACCAAACCAATCTGCTCAACATGATCTACACAATGAACTTATTTACATATTCTAAATCCACTTTTTTACACCTATTTTCTTAAAATCTAAAAATCATGTTGATTATTGTTGATGCGTGATTCTGATAGAGTTTAAATCTTTAATGATCATCTACCCTCCTAATCACATCATTTGCACACTTTCTTAACTAAATGATGGCCTAATCACCTTCCATGCACTCTTGATTTCTCTAATACACATGTGTGACTTGTTTTAAATATTGATAATGGACTGTACCCTAAATTGATAACCTTGTTTCTATATGACATTAGACTCACCATAATATTGAAAATCATTACCTTTGTGACTCCCCATTACATTGATCAATCGTAAATCCTTTTCCTCTTGTCTTAGTCCATATGGCATGTTATGCATGAATATGAATTATTTTGAACTTAAAATGTATAACCTTGATTAAAGTGAAAATCTTACTACTCTATGACATAAATCCTCATCCTAACCATGTAAATTAGTATCCTTGTGATGCCTTGTGACATTAATGTCCATGATCACACACTAACATGATATGTTGGTTCGTGTGACATAAAAACCAACCTACATGACCTAGTGTGACTTGACTTGCTTTCTTTGCTTGAATTCTAATTTTAATATGAATCTTAACCATATGTTCTCCCCTCTCAAAGCAAAGTTTGACATAATCTTTTTACCCCTTTGATATGGATGGCCTAGTGATCCATATATTAAACCCTAATGCCATATGTAATATCTCTTGATAATACATGTATGTGGACATGTTGATACCAAAGTTGGGTTATGAGCCTAGAGTTAGGTGACATCCTATTAACTTTGAGATATGATTCTTATCCTTATCTTTATGATATAATCTCATATCTTTCCTAAATCCCACGACTTGATGAACCTTTGTCTTGTTTTCCCTATTATGATTCTTTTGATCCTAAATGCATGTAAATGCTTCAAACCTCAAAATATTCATATAAATTGACGTAATATCAAAATGACTTGAAACTTGGACCAAAACTTCATGATGGACCCTAAATTAGTAAAATATAATCAAATATACTAATCAACAACCTGGAAACTTACCTGACCTAAACCCTAAAATATAGCTATCTATGGTTAGTGATGAGAATCTAGAGCATTCATATGATCTTGTTCAGAATTAGGTGGTTGTTTGTGACTAGATGATCAAGAATAAGTTTGGTTTGGAACCTCTGAACTAGGTACAAACATTAATAATTATATTACTATGGTTTTCTTGATTAAATTCTTGATATAAATGTATACTTATTACTAGCTCAAATATTGCCATGTAGTACTGTGGTATTGTATTTAATGTTTTATCTTGTTGAGTTTATAACTTGAACACATAATATAGATCTTTGTTAGAGTAGTTGTTGTTATTTATTATTATATGGGCCTAAGCATTTTTATCCTATTAGGGATTGAGTCCACTTCCTTGTAACTGTTTCCCTCTCCTATATATATGAGTGGGTTTTGTCCAATAAAAAATATCCCATTAGCCTTCCATCTATTTATACAAACTCCAATATACAGATCTAATACACTTGCATGTAATATCGGGGTAAGGATACAAGGTGGGCCATCCTACTTGAGTTTTCAATCAAGGGAGGACCATGTTGATAAATATGGTTAGCTAAAGACTTTAAGCCTTAAGCACTATCACAGATTGATAACACCCAAATTTAGACATTTATACTAACTATTTATCTATTGTCTCGTGCTGTTATAGCCTTAATATGCTCAAAATAACTCTAGATTCTTAACGTTTTGTAATTTATATCCTTTGAAGATAAAGTTGCTCAACTAGCCAATTTTGGGACTTATAGGCACCAAACTCAAGAAGACATCGATTCTCTAGAACTTTGCCCGATGAACCTGGTCAGATTCAGCCCTTGACTTTTTGCAACAATACACGTCATCGCCCCTTAGTCTCAGTGACCGTTGGTACTTCACCATAAGTAACCACAAAAACCCTCCACCATCATCGACTATTTGGACTTCACCATCAGTGACCGCCAAAAGGCCCCCACCATCAACAACCATTGGGACTCCACCATCAATGACCATTGAGAGTTTACACCATCAGCAACCATCAAGATTGTCCATCATCTGTGACCACTGAGATCTTTCACCATCAATGACAGCTGAGACCCTACATCATTGGAGACCACTGGTTATGAACTCGATTAGGTTCATCCCCACTTATCACATGCATTGCATCTATTCCTACAAATATCTGCCCCTTTTCTACCTAGCAAAAGGTTCGGTGGGTATCGATTCCGTTCCCAGAGGTCTGCACACTTGTGTAGTTCCAACCATCGGTTCCCAGAGCTCTGTGGGAGAGCTTTAAGGTTTGAGAGAGCTGAAGAGCACACCCTACATCTATCCCTTTGGTTTTCCTCCATCCACCATCATTTACGATCATCTTCTACCTCCTTCCAGCTATTTCCACCATCAGTCACCCACTTTTTAGCCATCTTCCACCTCCATACATCCATCAAAATTGATGTTTAGGATGGAATCAAGGAGAAAGGAGGCCTAGGAGTCAAGAAGATCAAGGAGGATGACCCCAAGGATAAGATTCAACCTTCTCAAAGGCTAAGGAGTGAGAGAAATCTCACTTCGACTGGATAAATCTCTACTTCGACCTCTTTCTTCAACTTTTCTCCTTCGTTTATGTACAAATGATGTTTTTCTATCTTTGTTTGGTGCCAACTATGTTTGTCCATGGCTAGTTGACCTCCTTCTTGTCTATATAGCTCGTATTGGGCATGTTTATGTACTTTTACCTTAAGCAAGTAGTTTTATTCTAGATTTAGTACGTTTCTTATTCTATCTTCTCTTTCTGGTCATGATTGTTGGTTTAATTGATCTCTTCCTTGCTTGAACTTTCATTTCTGTCAAGATCGAGATATTAGTTATAGAAATGGATAAGAGAAGGTAGTTTAGATTGAAATTTGAAAGGAAGACATCCAAGGGAGGATTTATCCTAAGCACCTGAGGAGAGATCCCACCAGAACATTGGATCCGGTCAGCTTCACCTTCGCCCACCCGGGTTCACAGTCTATGTTCTACATAGAATCTCTTTAGTTCCTAACATCTCTGAATATTCTAGACCTAAGAAGGTATCTGTGATATTTAGGGGTGTTGATCTGCTATCCTTGAAGGTGGACTTGGATATTTGATGAGGTTTTAGTCATGTTGCGTGAGAGCGAGTGGGATGACCCCATATGATCATCTAACGCATACATGCTATGTTTGGATGATAGTTTCTTGCTAGGGTGTGTGAGGGTGGTCTATGTCAGGGAACGGGTGCATAGATTACCCACCATGTGGTTACATACCTAGGAACTCCTTCTACTGATTACTAGGAGTCAATGGACTTTTTTTATTTACTTTGTTTTGTTTTGTATCATTTTACTAGACTGATTCTAGTTATTTACATATATCAATCACCAATTTTGCTTAACTGATGCAAGAGAAAGATCTTAAGCATTCTGAATGTGATAAAGTGAGTTTTTCCTCTATTTTTGTTCAATTCCTATATTCCCCTCAATATGTTCACGCATGACCTCAATTTATTTTTCCTTGGCTACTTGATCAATTTTGACACTCAAATTCAAAATAAAAAGATCATATGGACCTTATAGACTTTGTGACATTACAACTTAGATAAAATTATTACATTACACAAAGAAATACATTCCATATAACTTCTTATTTTGGTTATCAAACTTTTTCTAAATATTCTACACATTATTATGAACCTATGGTCCAAATTTCATCTCATTTGTACATTCCTAAAATTTTTCTACGATTTCATGAAGTTATGTGCTAAAAACCCCTTTATTTCCCCATTAATTGACCCTTTTTTAAAGTCAGCAAGCCGATCCAAGCTTTGGGGATAAACCATGACCCTCAGATCAGGCTCCCACGGATTGGAGACATGATTGAGTGGCTAGGGGGTTGTCTCCTACCTCCTTCTGATTAAGGGGAGGAGTTAATGAGACGGAAATGAGCAATCACTCAAATACAACCCCAATTTTAAATTCTAATCGAGCAAAACTCCTTGTCTCATGGTTCCACACTCAACTATACTCACTTTGACTACCTTTAATGCTTAGTTACACCATCATAGAAAACTTTTTGATAACTCTTCTCACTCCGGAAGCCATGGCTACAACCATGACCCGATCTAGCCAAAACCTAGCCCCAACACTATAAAAGCACCCCCAAAGGACTGACACCACTCTACCTTGCTAGAACTCTCACCCTTTCTCTCTCTCTCGGCCTCAACCACCTCTTATTCATCCCCAATTTCTCCTATTGGTTGAATGACACCTCCACCTGTCTCATTTCGGCATCTTGCTGTTGCACCTTCTGCACGCAAATCGCGAGCCCCCACAACCTCATGAGGTCACAATGAGCTCAAACAATACCTTTGATGCCTCCATCCACTTCTCCTACCCCCAAGCCCTCCTAGCTCTAAAGATCCCTTTGCCTTATCTCCTTGATATCATGCAGAGGTCTATGCATTAGGGATAGATCATGAACCGCTGGTCAAGAGGAGTTTCGACCCATAAAACCACAAATTGGATCAAAAATTAGAGGGTTGAACCATAGAGGCATAAAGAGAACCAATCCATGAACCCATGACCCAACCACCTACTTTGCATGATCCTGACCCTCCAGACATGCAATCCAACAGTCTCCCTTTTTCTCTATTAAAGGTATTATTCGCCTTCTCACATGAATAGTCAATAAAATGGTCAGGTCTTGTTTAAATCTTATAAAAAGCATTATAACTCCAAATATATTGAAATTATAGTCCATTTTCATAGAAAAATTATCCTGGTTTGATAAAAATGGTTCCAAAACCTGATTCACATCCATGTTCTCATATTTGGTAAATCATCTATTCAAATGCATATATGTGACCTTTTCTTGTTAAATACTTGATCATTTGACCTAATATCTGATCCATGACCTTCCTTATTACATCCTGACCATAATCTTATATTGAGCACAAAGCTATCATGATGATAATCTAGAGATTTAATAATGACTTTAATGATGATGATAATAATTAGGGTTATCATATATGTTCCTAAAATACCTAGGTAGGTCATTCATACTCAAAATATACTTGACACTTGAATAAATGATGAACATCTTGAAATTTGTTGATCATAAGTGAATGGCCTAACCCTAAGGTTGAATAGGAATGAGTAACCCTAATCTTGAATGTTGAAACATGATCTTCAAATATCATGATCTTGACCCTTGATCCAAATCTTGTTGATTTAGCATCTGACTCTAAGGGTTGACCTATAACTTGTTGAAATCTTGTACTCTGAAATTCAACCAAGAAGGTACGCTATTATACCTCCTCCTTGAATAGACTAATAGTATTTATGATACATTTTATGTACATCTTAAATGTATACTTGGCTATGCATTTGTTTGAGCTACTATTCCCTACCAATTAGTCTTCTGATTATCTATATTATAGTTTCCAAAAAACTTGAAAACCTAAATGATACTGCTCATTATGACTGCCAATAATACTTGTTGATATTGAGTACAAGCGACCTCCTCATTTGGAGGATGGAACTTGGTGACCTCCCCCATTATGTCATTGACCTCCTCCCTCATATGGAGAGATGGATCTTGGTGACCTCCCCCATCTCCTTGGGATGATGGAACCACATAAATATATAAGCATGCTTGATATCAGCATAATGGGAAACTTGTAATAAAATCTTGTCGGACAAATACTATTCTGGAAAATCATTTGTTATTTATTTTTTAATTTAAGTCCTACCAAGTATACTATTTTGATATCAAACTATTTTACTTGTTTTCAATAGCGTACCATGCAATTTCATTTATTGTGTCATGATTTTCTTGATTTTAGGAAATGCAAAGAACTAAAGATTATGCACATGATATCTACTTCATTTGTTATCTGTTGAAAATAAAGACAACTACGTCAATCTAGACTCTACATGGGAGCTAATTTAAAAGGGATGTAGTTGTTGGTTTAGTTTTTGTATCTGTATCTTTCTTTCCATGTTGCCTAAGAGGCCCTATTTAATAAACATTTTGGTTCATATTCATTAAAGAAGAATGTTATTTCTTTTTTGCATATTATATGTGTGTGATTTTCAGGCCACTCAGGGATAGACACTCTAATCCCTTTAACACTTCCCATTTGGACTGTGGGATTGGGATTAGGGTAAGAATAGTTCCATGACAGTTGGTATCAGAGCCATAACACACTTTGTATGCATGAATGAAATGATGTTCTTAACCATTGAACCAAGGAAGCCCTATAGTTCATAATGGTGAAACCGAGTTGTCTAGAAAGAGCATAAAGGAGGTTCTGACATAATTCCTCCTATCTATTTTCATGGTGGCTGAGGTTCTCCCTACTCCACCTAGCCTTAGTGGATCCAAAAATGAATGGAAGGACTTCCTATAATCCTAGAGAGTCTTCTAGTATCTCATCTCTTCTTTACGGACTACCCAAACCACCTATAAGAAGGAAATAGGATGACTTCTCATCTTCTCACTCTCATTAAGGTGTCATGACTCGATCTATACTCTCCCTATTTTGGGTAGCCTAAGGGTGGGAAGAACTAAAATTCGAAAATAATTTGAGAAATCTTGAATTAAAGTTGCAAATATTGCCATGATCTATGATATCCTTGATTTGAAAATTATAAATGAGAAAATGTATATCAATTGAACCCCGATAGGTGGCCCCAAAAACCAAGAACTATAGGGATGGTGAAGGAACATCTAGAACTAAGAATAAAGGAAAAAGGCCTCACAGGAGTGATGAAAAGGATGTTGGTTCTACCAATAAGACCACAAATATGAGGGATTGGGAAGTGAAACAATAAAACATTATCGATGTCCTTCATAACCTGGCAGTCCATACTGCATCCCTAGTACCCAACCATAACCCAAAACCCATCACCATCCAAGACTTCCTAAAGCTTGGCCGAGAAGCCTTCTATGGGGAGGGTAAGGATGATGTCCTAGATAAGGATAATGTCTGGTAAGTGTCTATGAAGAACACCTTTAGGGTTTTGAGGTGCCCTAAATAAGAAAAAGTTGCTTTTTCCACCTACCATTTGAAAGGGGTGGCCAAGTTGTGGTGGGAAAACTATGTCTGGGTACAACAAGTCATCCCTATTAACTGGGAAGCCTTTTACCCCATTTTCACCAAATGTTTCAAGCCTACCTCTAAAAGGAAAGAGAAACAAAAACAATTCTTTACCCTTACCTAAGGTACCAACACCATGGCCGAGTATAGTTGACAATTCCTTCTCCTGGAGAGATATGTCACAAACCTCATGAAAGAGCAAAAACTAGATTGTTACATTGATGGGCTCTTCCTAACCCTAAAAACCTTTGTCTCCTCATCCAAACCTACCACTTTTCAGGAAGCTTATAACCATGCCTTGTCCAAGGAGAGAACCCTGGGTATGGGACACAGGAAGACACTACCTACCCTTACCTACCTAGGGCTTACTGATTTGTGCCCGCAAAGCCCAAGTAGAGAGGGAAATCCCATAATGGTGACAGTAAGAACAGAAACTGATAAAAGAATCCTAGAAATGCTCTTGCCCAATACAACAACCAAGGCCAGAACAAAAACTATAATGGAGGCCCTGCTCATAATCAGAATCCTGGCCCAAATAGAGATTAAGGTCAGAATCTCAATGTTCCTCATTGTTGCAACTGTGGTAACCTCCATTCAGGGCAAAGCAAGTACTCGTCTCCAGGCTACCATTTCTGCAAATAGGAGGGACACTTCATAGAAAATTGCCCTCACCCTCCTCCATCATGGGCCAAATAGGGCAAGCACCGACAAGCCCATGTCTTTATAGTCAATGAAAATGAGGCAGATTCCAATGGGAAAAAACTCATTGAAGGTACTATTTAAATTCAGAATTATTTCCAAAATATCATATCATGATTATCTTGTACAAACACCTTACATCGAATATATATATATCTAGGTATGATACAAATCTATGATCATTCTATTGTCACACTTTTTGACTCTGGAGTAACACATACCTTCATGTCTATGAGTCTTGCATGTATGCTCAATCTTGAAACATGGGACTTAGGGTACATACTTGGTGTAACTACCCCAAGTGAGAAAATGAAAGTCCCCTATTATACTGTTGAAAAAGTCCCTCTATCTTATGTTGTTCATAATTTCGAATCATTTTTTATACTCTTAGACATGGAATACTTTGACCTTATTTTGGGGATGGATTGACTTCATGAAAATCATGCTATGATCGATTGTCGTGCCAAGAAAGTCATCATTTCCAAACCCAATCTCCCCATTCTTATAATTCTTGGAAGGAAAGATCAAAATCAAAATATTGTCATTTCTTTGATCAAAGCTCAAACCTTGATATCCAAGGGGTGTAAAGCATACCTAGAAACTATAACTTTAGTCAATTATGATACGAGTACCCTAGAAAACATTGACATAGTTTGTAAGTAACTGAGTGTTTTTACTGAGGAGCTCCCTGAGCTACCATTTGATCGTGATATTGAATTTTCTATCGAATTAGAACCCGGTACCACACCTATTTCTCAGGCACCCTATCAAATGGCTCCTGCTGAATTGACCAAATTGAAGAAGTAGTTGTAGGAATTGCTAGACAAGAGTTTTATCCACCCTAGTACCTCTTCATGGATTGCACCCATTATCTTTGTCAAGAAAAAAGATGGATCTCTTTGCATGCACATTGACTATTGTATGATCCATCAAGCTGCTATGAAAAATAAGTATTCACTGCCCTGAATTGATGACTTTTTTGATCAACTTCATTCTACCCATGTCTTTTATAAAATTCATATCCGTTCTGGTTACCACCAACTCAAGATTAAGGAAGAAGACATCCCTAAAACTGTCTTTCAAACTCAATATGGGCATTATGAATTTTTGGTCTTTCCATTTGAGTTGACCAATGCCCCTGGTGTGTTTAAGAACTTGATGAATAGTGTCTTCCAACCTTTCCTCAATGAGTTTGTATTGGTATTCATTGATGACATACTGATATATTCAAATGACATTGAGTCACATCATGCCCACCTTCACAAGTTTCTTGATTTCCTCCAATCCCAGAAATTCTATGCAAAGTTGTCAAAATGTGAATTTTGGATTTCTAAAGTCATGTTCTTGGGTCACATAATTTCTAGTGGGAAGATTTTTGTTGACCCCGCCAAAGTCTCGGCTCTTGAGTGGAAAGCCCCCAAAAATGTTTCTGAATGAAGTTTTCTGGGTCTTGTTAGTTACTACCGATGCTTCATATCCTACTTTAGCAAGACTGCCTTGCCCCTCAAAAAGCTCACCAAGAAAGGAGATCAGTTCGTCTGGTCGAAGGAGTGCGAGTCTATTTTTGAGGAGCTGAAGACAAAGCTGACAACCACACCTATCTTGACCCTTCCTTTGGGAAATGATGGGTTAGTCATTTTTACAGATGCATCAAGGTTTGGTCTGGGTTGTGCCCTCATGCAAGAATAAAGCTAGTTGCTTATGTCTCTCAACAATTGAAACCAAATGAGTTCAACTACCCAATCCCCGACCTTGAGCTTGCCTCTATCATATATGCATTAAAGATATGGCGACACTACCTATATGGTGCCACCTTCGACATTCTCACCGACCATAAGAGTCTAAAGTACATACTGACATAGAAGGACCTTAATCTCAGATATAGGCGAGGGCTTTAATACCTAAAAGACTATGATTTCACCATTGCCTACCACCCTGGTAAGGAAAATGTAGTGGTCGATGCTCTCAGTAGGAAACAAGCTAAATGTTCTTCCGTCTTCACTACCTAGTGGAGAAACACATAAGTCATGTCACCATGAGCCCCGAGGCATGTGGGTGATGTTCTCATATTGGCCAGCATTCATGTCAAACTAGGCCTCCAATTTAAGATCTTATCATCCTAGAAGAATATCAAGAGTCTTGAGGAGATGTCTAAGCCATTAAAGAAGCCCCATACACATCTGATGGTTGGTATGGATGGTGGAATATGGTACAAACAATGCACATCAGTCCTAGAGGATTCATATATGACCGAGAAGGTGTTATGAGAACTCACAGGTCAAAATATACAGTGCAACCTGGATCGACTAAAATGTATAAGGATATACAGATGCACTTTTGGTGGAGGAATATGAAGACTGACAGTGCTGCTTTCATCTCTAGGTTTTTGACCTACCAATAGATCATGGTTGAACATCAACATCCAGGAGGTCTTCTACAACCCCTACCTATCCCTAAATGGAAGTGGGAAAACATCACCATGGATTTTTTGGTTGGTCTACCCAACACCAAGAAAGGTAGTGATGCCATTTCGGTTGTACTTGACTGTCTAACTAAATCATCCCATTTTATTCCGATCAAGACAAAAACTGAAGCCCCAAAGTTAGCAGAACTTTACATTCGAGAGACTGTTAGATTGCATGGGATTCCTATATTCATTGTGTCAGATCATGATGCAAAGTTCACTTATCACTTGTGGTGACAAGTGTAGGAAGAACTGGGGACTCAGCTAAACTTCAGTATTGCAAATCATCCACAAACTAATGGATAGTCTGAAAGGACAATCCAAGTTTCAGAAGACTTGCTGAGATCATGTGTCCTTGATTGGGGTGGTTCATGGGACCACTATCTTCCTCTTGTTGAGTTTGCCTACAAAACTAGCTACCTGTATAATATAGGTATGCCTCCATATGAAGCCTTGTATTGAAGGTCGTGTAGGTCTCCACTTTACTGGGATGAAGTAGCCAAAAGGTAGATTCTAAAGTCTGAGGAGCTCCAACTTTATTCTGATAATGTTAACCTAATCAATAAAAGGCTAAAAAGGCACAAAATCATCAGAAGTCTTATACTGATGCACACATGATAAGACACTTAGTTTTTAGTGGGTGACCATGTTTTTCTGAAGAGTCAACCAATTCGAGATATTGCAAAGAATAAAGGAAAACTTAGCCCTAGATACGTGGGTCCATTTGAAATTTTGGACAGTATTAGGGAATGTGCATACAGGTTGGTTTTACCTACACAATATATCATGATGCACAATTTCTTTCATGTTTCAAACCTGAAGTGGTAAGTCAAGGACCCTAGACATGTCCTAAACCATGAACCAATTGAATTGAAGGACACCCTTGTATACCAAGAAGTCCCAGTCAAGATGCTTGATACTCGTACCAAGGAGCTCAGGAATAAGAAAATTGATATGTTTAAAGTGTTGTGGAAGCACCATGATAGTGATGATGCTACCTAGGAGTTGAAGTCAGATATGCAGGAAAGATTTCCTGACCACTTCAAGGAAATCTAAATTTTGGGGACAAAATTACTTATAAGGAGGGGAGGATGTGATAAAGTGAGTTTTTCCTCTGTTTTTGATCAATTTCTATTTTGCCCTCAATATGTTCACTCATGGCCTCAATTTGATTTTCCTTGGCTACTTGATCAATTTTGACACTCAAATTTGAAATATAACGATCAATGTGGATTTTATACACTTTGTGACACTACAACTTAGATTAAATTATCACTTTAACCAAGGAAATACAATAGTCCATATAACTTCATATTTTGGTTCTCAAACTTTTTCTAAATATTCTAAAAATTATTTAGAACCAATGGTACAAATTTAATCTCATTTGGACATTCCTACAATTTTCTATGATCTCTTGAAGTTATGTGCTAAAACCCCCTTTATCCCTATTAATTGACCCTTTTTCTAAGTCAGCAAGACGAGCCAAGGTTTAGGGACAAACCCTGACCCTCAGATCAGGTACCCACGGATCAGAGACCTGATCGAGTAGCCAGGGGGTCATATCTTACCTCTCACTATTTGTTGGGAGTGGTTAATGAGACCGAAAGGAGAAATCACTTGAATACAACCTCAATTTGAAATTCTAATTGAGTAAAACTCCTCGTCTCATTATATCACAGTCAACCATACTCACTTTGACTACATTTAATGCTTGGTTACACCATCGCAGCAAACTTTCCACTCACTCTTTTCACTCCGGAAGCCATGGCTACAACCAAGACTCGATATAGCCTAAACCTAGCTCCCAACACTATAAAAGCACCCCCCCAAGGACCGCCACCACCCTACCTTGCTAGAACTCTCTCCCTTGTTCTCTCTCTCAGCCTCTAGAACCCCTTATTCCTCCCCAATTTCTCTTGATGGTTGAACGGTGCCACTGCCTGTCTCATTTAGGCATCTTGCCCTTTCACCTTCTGCATGCAAATCGCAAGCCTCCACAACCTCACGAGGTCACAACGATCTCAAACGGAACATTTGTTGCCTCCATATACTTCTCATGTCCCTAAGCCCTCATATATTTGGTGAGCCCTCCAACTTATCTCCCTAACCTTGCATGGAGGTCCATGCAAGAGGGAGAGATCATGAACCACTAGTCCAGAGGAGTTTCAACCTAGTTCAAAGACCCAGTAGAACCACACATTGGACCAACAATTAGAGGGTTGAACCATCGAGCCAGGAAGCAGACTAATCCATGAACCCATGACGCGACCACCTACGTGGAAAAATTTTGACCCTTCATACATGCAATCCAACGGTCGCCCTTTTCTCTATTAAAGTTATTATTTGCCTTCTCGCATGAATAATCAATAAATGGCCATATCTTGATTAAATCCTAGAAAGTGCATTGTAACTCCAATATATATATATATATATATATATATATATATATATATATATAAACTATAGTCCATTTTCATCAAAAAATTAGCATGATTTAATAAAAATGGTTGCAAGACTTGATTCACATCCATGATCTCATAGTTGGTAAATCATCTATTTAAATGCATATATATGACCTTTTCTTGTTAAATACTTGACCATTTGACTTAATATCTGATCTGTGACTTTCCTTATTATATCCATCGGCCCTAATATAATCTTGAGCACAAACCTATCATGATGATAATCTAGAGACATAATAATGATGATAATAATTAGGGTTAGCATATATGTTCCTAAAATACCTAGGTAGGTCATTCATACTTGAAATATACTTGCCACATGAATAAATGTTGAACATCTTGAAATTTGTTGATCATAAGTCAATGAACTAACCCTAAGGTTAAATAGGAATGAGTAACCCTAATCTTGAATATTGAAACGTGATATTGAAATATCATGATCTTGACCCTTGATCCAAATCTTGTTGATTTAGGATCTGACTCGAGGGGTTGACCTATAACTTGTTGAAATCTTGTACTCTGAAATTCAACCAAGAAGGTATGCTATTATACCTCCTCCTTGAATAGTCTAATAGTATTGGTGATACATTTTATGTACCTCTTGAAATGTATACTTGGCTATGTATTTTTTTGAGCTATTGTTCCCTATTGATCAGTCTTTCGATTTTTTATATTGTAGTTTGTGACAACTTGAAAACATAAATGATATGTCCCATTATTACTGCCAGTAATACTTTTTAATATTGAGTATAAGTGACCTCCTCATTTGGCCTCTCGTTGGGGAGATGGAACCACATAAATATAAAAGCATGCTTCTCGATATCAACATAATGAGAAACTTGTAATAGAATCGTGTCAAACAAATAATGTTCGGAAAATCACTTGTTGACTATTTTTTAATATAAGTCCTGCCAAGTATACTATTTTGATATAAAACTATTTACTTGTTTATAATAGAGTACCATGCAATTACATTGATTGTGTCATGATTTTCTTGATTTTAGGCAATGCAAAGAACTAAAGATTATGCACCTGCTATCTACTTCATTTGTTATCTACTAAAAATAAAGATTTCTACATCAATCTAGGCTCTACATGGGAGCTAATATAAAAGGGATGTAGTTGTTGGTTTAGTTTCCTTATCTATATCTTTCTTTCCATGTTGCCTATGGGTCCTATGAATACACATTTTGGTTCATTTTCAATAAATAAGAATGTTGTTTCCTTTTTGCATATTATCTATGTGTGATTTTTGGGCCACTCAGGGACGGGTGCACTGGTCCCTTTAATAATGCCCATTCAGATTGTGGGATTGGGATTAGGGCAAGAATGGTTCTGTGATGCTAGACATCCCCACATCCCTATGTTTGACCTCATATATCTACCTCAACCTTGTATTGAGCTGCAAAGGTCCTTGAAGGTTTCGATTTATAATTTAAAAGTCCAATTCATCTTTGGAATCAGACCTCCACTTTTAGGAACGTTATCTCAGGGCCGATCAACTTTTTGGTGCTGTTGTTGGGGACGTGGTTTTCCACATTTACTGATCCATAGATTTTGTTCTATCAGCATAAGCTTGTACATTTATTCATAGTTCTTCTTTTGTTTTGCATATACTTATTCATACATATTGAAATATTTTACCTTTCTATTCTACCTTTTCAACCATGGACCTTGCTTCAGCAAGGCATGCTATCTTGTCCACCTATCCTCCCAAATTTTTCCACAGTTGGGACTGCAGGAAAATAATTAAAAGTCATGCACTTCAGCTAGTCAAGCTATATTCACCCCCACCATCATCAAATGTAGAAGTTTTGACAATGAATATTGTCGATCATCCCTCAACCTCTACATTGCCATGGGATCAAGATCTGATCAAAGTTGTAACGCTAGCTGGAGAAAGTGTTGTGCACTCATCTCCTCCTTAGCACCTCATCTCTACGCATAAGTCGACCCACTTTGACAACTATTGGAAAGGAAACATGTCATCTCCAAGTAGCGACTGAAGTTGCATCACTCAACAGAAGCATGCTTCAAAATGTTGTGGAAAGAGACATCCGAACACAATAGTTTGAAGCAGAGGAGCTTCAAGAACTGTACACAACAACAATAGTTAGTCTTAAAGGCATTTCAACTCAAGTCCAACAACTTCATAATAAGGCCACTGACCAGAGCAGGAGACTTCAAGACCTAGTCAGTTTAGTTCTCACTCAATTGCAAATGCTAGAGTACGATAACAAGGATGGCAATCATCAATACCACTCCATTGAGCCTGATGAGGAACTCATCTTGCCTTCTTATTTGGGCAACCAATTAGACACACCTGGATTTTTTGTGAAGACTCACCCATCTAGGGAAGCCCTTAATTTTATCCAGATGATTCAACTGGGCAACCAATAGAGGATACAAATAGCATGTGAGAATGGTTTGATGGTGATCAATTTTACTCTTCTCAAGATAGCCAAGCACCCTCACAATATGAGGGGCGGTTTCAGCAGCCTGATTCAACTTTTATCCCAAACCAAAGTGATACCTCTCACATTAAGACTTGTTGCTCTATTTCAACCATCACTCCTACAATGGTTTGGAATAACTTGTTTGAGCAGGATGGAAATGACTATTTAGATTGTGGGAGTGAGTATAATGATGACGACGATCTGGAGCAGCATGAGCCGACATTTTCTACCATTCTGTTATAAGGATTGGTAGGCATTGAAGGAGCAGGATGGACAATACATCACAACATGGTTGTTGAGCATGAAGATACCCCAGACCCCATAGAAAGTGACAAGCTTAGGGTGGTAGAACTGCAAACAAATTCATCTGGGGGTACTCCTCATTCAGAAGATGATTGGATGACTCAGATTGTACATGAAAATTTATCTGACCATCCAACCTCAAGTTCAAAGGTGGAGAGAGAAGAGAGGAGTCCTCTACAAAAATTTTAGCTTCTCCCCTCCATCTCATCCTAGGTCAACATCCCAGGGCCTGCCTATCCTGATTCGTACATTGATGGGTACCTTGAGGATTCTCTGCCAAAGAATTCATTTCAATGCAGTTTAAAGATGACTTCACCGAGTCTCTGAGTTTTATTCCTCTTCTTCAGACTCAAAAGGGCCTATATGTCTACCTCTTCTACTCCTACATGGTGGACCCCATAAGCAAGGCACAGGTGACACTGGTCCCAAAACTTAGAATTTGGGATCCCAGTGTCAGTATCGTGGGGCAGCCACCCCCTTTCTCTTACTCCTTTCTTTTTTTTTGTTAAAATAAATTCTTATTTTAAAGTTCTTTCTTAGATAGTTTCTTTCCTCTAACTGCTTAAATATATCCTTGCATACATGCATCATTTTATGACTTCAAGAAATTTCTTTCATGTATATCC
This sequence comes from Alisma plantago-aquatica, assembly GCA_963693085.1. Classification (NCBI taxonomy): domain Eukaryota; kingdom Viridiplantae; phylum Streptophyta; class Magnoliopsida; order Alismatales; family Alismataceae; genus Alisma; species Alisma plantago-aquatica. The sequence continues at coordinate 1,357,875,764 of OY856409.1, forward strand.
ATGCATTCCTTCCCTACTATCCTGAGTTTAGGTCTTGCTCAAGGATGAGCAAAGATTTAAGCTTGGGGTGGTAGGTCTATTCACCTTCGATCTCTTCATTTTTCATGCATGCACGTCTACTTCCTACGTTTAGGCATAAATTTCACATTTTTTTGAACATTTTAGCCTAGCTTTACTACTTTGTAGGATTTTGTTTCATAAATTCTAGCTTTGCAATTAATGCTATGTATTGTAAGTCTTATAGTTAAATTCTTACAATGCACCTAAGTGCCCAATATTCATCTTAAACTACTGAATCTCTTTTCTTGACTAGCTCATTGACTCTATCCTCAAGTTTGGGAATCAATCTAAGATTTTGCACTCTTTTTCATATTTTAAAAACACATTTCCTTAATCTACATTGTGAATGACGAACCATGTTTTAAGACCTTCAGAAAGAGCTATAATTGGACTAAAAATCCAAGCCACATTATAGATGGACTCGCCTCTACTCTAAGGATCCTTAAATCACAATTACTATTTTTCTCACAAGTATCGAGTAGGTAATGATGAGTTTTTGAGATATAATCAAGTTGAAGTGTTTACCTTTGACGGTCTGTGTGACCTCTCACCTTAGATTGAGTCAATAACATGAAAAATTAAAATTTTGCAAAGAGGCTTGGCCGCCCCTAAATCCCAAAAATATTCAAAAATAGTTCTCACCCGGGCCTATATAAATTAAAATGTAGAGAATAAAATCTTGAGTGTGAATATTAATATGAGCATTTGTTTTCTCTTTTAGGAGAGTGTAGGATGGTTCACAATGGGTGTATGACTATGCTTATGAATGTGAGTATGTCGTGCATGGTAGTAACACCCTAAAAGATCATTAGAGGGTCACTAGGAACCCCTAGGGGACGTATAAAATCATCCCAGTGGCAGGGTTGGTTTGAACACAATATGAGAAGTTTGTCTCACTACTTTGGGCCAACTGGCCTGGACTGCAGGGACTATTGCTCGTCACATGGACCAACCTGACGCAGATCGTCACCCTCAAAATTCATTAGAATCTCTCTCGTTTTTGCTTCTTAGGACCTAAATAAGTGGAAAGTGCATTGTTCCTGATTGGTCTACATGAATACATGATAATAGCTCAATAACTGCCTCCATCACTCACCTGATCACCTATGTATGCTTTAATGATGAATTATTTTGATTCAAGCCCCCATGAGTAGTGACAGGTTGCAATGAACTCGGCTGAAACTTGCTTGGATGCTTTTTGATCTTACTTGGTGGGGTTTGTTTTGAAATAACATGTATTAGGAGAATTGTTGTTTTAGACTATTTTTATTAACCCTAGCATTTATCACCAAGCTTAATTTGGATGTTATCTTTTGTTATTTGAGCATTATATTACTTTATGACAAGCAAAGTTTAAGCTTGGGGTGGTTGATAACACCCAAATTTAGGCATTTATGCCAAATATTTATTTATAGTCTCATGTTGTTGTCACCTAAATATGCCCAAAATAACTCTAGAATTTTGTCTTTTTTTAATTTATATCCTTTTGAAGATAAAGTTGCACAACTAGCCAATTTTGTGACTTGCAGGAACCAAACTCAAGAAAACATCAATTCTATAGATTTTTGCCTAATGAACCCAGTCGGGTTCAACCCCTGACCTTTTGTAGCAGTACATGCCAATGCCCCTTGGTCTCGGTGACCGTTGTGACTTCACCATCATTGATCACCAAAACCCTCCACCATCAACAACTATTGAGACTTCATCATCAGCAACCTCTGAAATCCCTCCACCATCAGTGACCGCTGGGCCTCCACCATCAGCAATCGCTGAGAGCTATCACCATCAGTGACTACTGAGTCCCTCCATCATCAGGGACCATTTAAAGCTTTCACCATCATCGAACGTTGATACCCTACATTGTCGATGACCGTTGGGTATGAACCTGGTTGGGTTCAACCCCACTTATCACATACAATCCACCTATCCCTATAAATATCTACCCCTTTGCTGCCTAGAAAAGGGTTTGGTGGGTTCCAGTTCCATTCCTGGAGGTTCTGCACACTGGTGTAGTTTCAACCATCAGTTCCTAGAGACCTAGTCAAGAAGATCAAGGATGATGACCCCAAGGACAAGATTCAACCTTTTTGAAGGATAAGGAGGAAGAGCAATCTCACTTCCATTGGATAAATCTCTTCTTCAGCCACTTTCTTTTACTTTTCTCCATCCTTTTGTTTGGTGCCAATTGTTGACCCAAGTGTTACACATTGTATATTTTGATGATGACTTTACCATTCCATTCATATGTATCTAATATGTATACTGAGATTGATTTTAGATATTAGGTACATGAAAAGGATCAAATTCACCAAGCCCTAGCTTCATCTAGTTCAAGTCAAAAGCTATGCAAATGCACTTTTTTGGAAAACACCCTAAAACCCTTAGGATGATTTTTATAATCATTTTTACTGATGTAATGACTTGTAACTAAGATGAGAAAAAATCAGGAGCCCTAAATTCAAACATTTGATCACTCTAATAACATTTTCTAATAATCATTACAAGGATTTTTTTGGTCGAGTTTATTTGTGATAAACTCCACCAACCCCCTTACTAGATTTTGAGAAAATTTGGTTTGTTTGAGTGGCACACTCATAGAACTCAATTGATCCCTACACTCAGAACAATTGATTTAATCGACTGGCCGAGTTTCATCCTAGATAAAATCGGCAGATGATTCAAATTGACTTTGTTGCATGGTGCAATCGGTCAAGTTACCTTTATTAAAACTCGACCAAATTCACTGTACGAAAAGTGCAGGAAAAAGTGATTTTAGCCATTAGAATGTTGCAAAACTCGAAATTATATATGTTGCAACCGTAAAAATAGCTAGAAAATGTTCCTTAGTGCCCGTACCCTCTAGTGGACTCCCCAACTATAAATAGGGCCTCTTGGAGTTCATTACAAGGTTTATCCTTCATGCTATTCAAGGTCCTACTTATAGTTGAGTGAATCAAATACACTTGAGCCCCTTTTTCTCTCTTGTTTGCGAATCAAAATTTCCATATGAGTGAGATAGGATATGTGTGAGAGATCTACTTCATTGTAAATTTGTAAAGCTCTTAAAGCTTCTTTTCCCCCAACCCCCTTCTTTAAGATCAAGTTGGTTAAAGCTTCTCTAAGTGAAGGAGAAGGTGCAAGCTTCTTCAAGATGTAGAAGAAGGTGAAAAAAGCTTCTCCAAGTGAAGGAGGAGGACACGGATGAAGATCAAATACTGGAGTGGGTGAATCCTTCAAGGCAAAAGAGTCGGTGCAAAGAGGGGATCTCCTTGGTGAAGGTGTCTAGCTACTTGCAACAGTGGGTAAGACCTTGGTGAGGTACAAGAATATAGCTCTTGGATAGGTAAGTCCTTGTTTGTAAGGTTATTAGCCCCCTTGACCTCAAAGGTAATCTGAGTATCCTTACCCCAAAAAAGGAAGGTCAATTGTATGTCTTATAATGGAATATAAGTATATATAGGTTGCAAAATAGTAGAGATTGACCTCTCTAGGTAGTGGACTGACTCTTTCCTAGTTTGAGAGTGAAACCACTCCAATATCTTCTTCAAAGTGCTTATGTAAATCTCTCTCATCCTTACTGTGTATGCTTAGATTCCCATCAAATTCACTATTTGCAATTGTGCCTAGTTGAAGTAACTTGAAGGTCTAACAAGTTTTGTGTTACCCCCCTATAGCCCTTCTAATCCAACAAGTGGTATTAGAGCCATGATATTATCCTACAAGGTCTATGACCTGAGGAGAAGATGTGAAACAACCTACTTGGTTCCCTTAACCTAGAGGAAGGCTTCTCCATGAGACCCCAGATCTTCGATGACACTAATTTCCTTTATTGGAAATGATGGATACAATTACATCTTCAAGTAATAAACTACGACATGTGGAAGGTGGTGATTCTTTCATACAAGAAGTTGGCGGGTGAGATATCCACTTGGGATAAAGCTACGGTCAAGAAGGAAAAGATGAATGCAAAGACAATAAGCATCATCTATGAAGGCCTCAACCCCTCTGAGTTCAACCGCATCTCATCTTTGGACAGAGCCCATGAGATTTGGGACAAGTTGTTCATTACCTATGAAGGCACAAAGCAAGTCTAGGAGTCCAAGATCTACATGCTCAAGGGTATCCTTGAAAAAATCAATATGGGTAAGAAGGAGAGAGTGGCGGAGATGTACACAAGGCTCAACACCATCATCAATGGACTTTCTCAATTGGGCCACACCATGGAATCAACTCCAAGATCTTAAGGTTTCTCCCCAAGAGATGGGAATCCAATATTACCTTAATTGAAGAAGTTACAAGCCTTGGTGACATAGCCATCGAAGAACTCATTGGAAACCTCCAAGCCCATGAGCCAAGACTAGATAAGCAAGAACAAGATGACAAGAAAGAGGAGAAGGAATCAAAGAAGATAAAATATAGTGCATTAAAAGATCAAATGGAAGCACTCCTTCTTCAACAAAAACAAGCTTTTCGATCTACCTCTCCTTCTTCAAGTGAATATGAAGCCCTTAGTGACCATGAAGCAAACTACTCCAAGGGAAAGCACTTTAAAGGGAAGTCTTCATATTCCTCTACTCCTAGGTTCTATGAATGTGAATAAAAAGGGAATTACAAGAATGAGTTCCCCAAGGCTAATAAATCCTACTACAAGAGCAGCTCTAAGAAAAAGGAGGACTATAAGAAGGATGACAAGTACAAGAAGAAGGACAAAAGGAGTAAAGATGCATCCCATGCCGCATGGGAAGACTCCTCCTTTATTGATGAAAGCTCCAACGAAGCACAATGCCATCTTGCACTTATGACCTCTACAAGTGAAGAAATTGGTGAGGTAAAAGGAAAATGTATTATTGATAGTGGTTGCTCAAAGCATATGACAGGTGAAATCAACCACTTCAACCAATTCACAAAGAAGAAAGGAGGATCGATGACACTTGGTGATAACAACAAAGGCAAAGTGATAGGTGACGGTGATGTAGGTGATTCACTATGCATCAAGAATGTTCTTATTGTGCATGGCCTACATCATAATTTAATTAATGTTAGTCAATTGTGCAATAATGGCTATCTTGTTGTTTTTACCTCACTTGAATGCTTGCTTCTAGATTCCCTCTCCTACAATGTTATATATAATGGAACTAGAAATGGTAATCTATATGTTATTTTTCTTGACTCTATTAAGTGTGTTTCCAATTCAAATGATATTTCTTTGTGATATTGTAGGCTTGGTCATTTACATATGCATCAATTGAAGACGTTGAGAAAAAAGGAATTGGTTAAGAGACTTCCTAAATTGGATTTTGAAAAAGATTAGGAAGTCCAACCTTGTACCCAAGGAAAGAAAACGAAGCCCTCCTTCAAATCCAAAGAAGTCCTTAGTACGAAAAGAGTTCTTGAACTTCTTCACATTGATCTTTATGTACCAATGCGTACACAATCACTTCGTGGTAGCAAGTATTGTCTTGTGATTGCTGATGTATTTTCCCGCTATACTTGGACCTTCTTTCTTGTTTCAGTAAGTGATAGTCTTGATGTTTTCTTGACTTTTTGCAAATGAGTTAAAAATGAAGCTTCCTGCCAGATTGTCTCTATCCATAGTCACCACGGGGGAGAATTTGAAAATGACATGTTTGAATGGTTTTGTGAGAAATCCGGGTATGTACATAACTTTTCTTCATGTCGAATACCTCAATAAAATGGGGTTGTAGAGAGAAAGAATAGGTCACTATAGGAAATGTCTATGACTATGCTTCTATAGTCTGATACTCCAAATAAGTTTTGGGCCGAAGCTGTTCATACTTCATGTTTTGTGCTAAAACGGGTTTTGACTCATCCATCTTTGAAGAAAAACCCCTATGAGCTATGGCGCGGTGAAAGCCTTCCATTAGTTTCTTTCATATTTTTGGTTGTCCTTGTTTTGTTTTGAACACCAAGAATTCCCTCGACAAGTTTGATCTGAAATCTTATAAGGATTTCTTTCTTGGATATAGAACAACTAGCAAGGCTTATAGAGTGTTTAACATTGAATTGTGTAAAATAGAAGAATCTATTAATGTTAAATTTGTTGAGACTAACCCCTCTATTTCCAATAATATTGTCAATGACGATGTTGTAGATGAGGTGATACCTCACTTGAAAGAGCTCAACATTGTTGATAAAGGAAAAGGGGTGATAGTTGATGAAGAAGAAAAAGAAGAAGCAAAGAAGGATCTAAATCCCCACTTTACAAAACATCCCACTAAAGGGCTCGTCATAGGTAATGCTTTTGAAAGGGTGAGGACACGGGCTGCATTCAACAAAGAATAAGCTAACAACGCCTTCATATCACAACTTCATCTAAAGAATGTCAAAGAAGCTCTCAATGATGATGAATGTATGCTAGACATGCAAGAAGAATTGAAATAGTTTGATAAGAACAAGGTACAAACCTTAGTGCCAAGACCAAGTGATATAAAGTTCATTGGCATCAAATGGGTCTACTGCAACAAGCTTGATGAAAGTGGGAAAGTGGTAATAAACAAATCAAGTTTAGTATATCAAGGTTACAACCAGCAAGAAGGTATTGATTTGGATGAAACCTATGCACCTGTTGCTGAACTTGAATCTATTACAATGCTACTTTCTTTTGCTAGTTAGAAGAATTTTCTGCTTCATCAAATGGATGTTAAAAGTGCATTTTTGGATGGTACAATTGAAGAGGAAATCTATGTGGCTCAACCTCCTAAATTTGAACATGATAAATTGCCTAACCATGTTTACTTGTTACAAAAAGCTCTCTATGGACTCAAACAAGCCCCAAGAGATTGGTATGAGAAACTAAAGAACTTTTTGCTAGACAATGGTTATAGCATGGGCAAAGTTGATTCTACCTTGTTTCTAAAATACACTTATACCAATTTCTTAATCATTGAAATTTATGTTGATGATATTATCTTTGGTGGAAATGATATTGATCTTTGCAAGGAGTTTAGCTCCCATATTGAGTTAGAGATTAGCATGATGGGGGAGCTTACTTTCTTTCTCAGCTTCCAAATTAAGCAAACCAAGGAAGGTAACTTCATCAACCAATGCAAGTACACCAGTGAACTACTTAAGCACTTTGGGATGGAGAACACCAAATTAATGGACACCCTCATGTCACACATCACCAAGCTTGACAAAGATGAAGAAGGTGAGGAAGTGGATGAGAATCTCTATAGAGATATGATTGGAAGTTTACTTTATTTAACTGCCTCTAGAACTGATATAATGTTTAGTGTTGGCTTGTGTGCTATATTTCAATCATGTTCAAGAAAATCACACCTCATAGCAGTTAAGAGGATTTTGAGGTATCTAGCCAAATCTCAAAATTTTGGACTATGGTATCCTAAGCCAAGGCACTTTAATGTTACTACCTATAGTGATGTTGATTATGCATGTTGTTTGATTGATAGAAAGTGCACAAGTGGCACTTTATTCTTTCTAGGACCATGCCTAATTTCTTAGTTCTCTAAGAAACAAATAATAGTGGCTCTCTCAACTATCAAGGTTGAATAAATTGCAATTAGGAGTTGTTGTGCCAAGTCCTATGGATGAAGAAATGATCCATGACTTT